>VWZW01002516.1:0-384288 GCA_013397115.1 Edolisoma coerulescens | reverse complement strand
TTTTTTTTTTTTTTTTTTTTTTTTTCTCTTTTCTCTTTTTTGACTTTCCAGTTTGAGACAAGGTGTCATTTGGGACCACTGAGGTGCTCTGCATTTTTGGAAATCCAAGGGAGCTTACCTTAAACCTTGCAGTGAGGATTTGAAGCTTTTTGGTATTCGTGTATTTCTTTGGCTGGTGTGAGCTTGGGCAAAGGCACAGGGGAGTCAGCAGCGGGATGTGGAGTTCCTGCCTCTCATTTTGCTCCTCTGTGATTTTACCAAAAGGAGAATTATGTCAATGAGGGGAGTCTGGCTTTTTCCTACAATTCAGACACCTGGAAATTCAAGCACACTCCAGCTCCAGGAAAATACATGAGAAGCACAGAGCAAGAAAGAAACCAGGTTACTATCACCAGTACATATCCAGCCTATTTTCTTTTTGGCATGTGTTTGGGTATATTGCAAGTTTTTCTTCTTTCTTTCTTTCTTTCTTTCTTTCTTTCTTTCTTTCTTTCTTTCTTTCTTTCTTTCTTTCTTTCTTTCTTTCTTTCTTTCTTTCTTTCCCTTCCTTCCTTCCTTCCTGGCTAAACCAAATGGAAAATTAACATCTGAACAAAAGATGTTCCACACCCCTGAAAAATATTTTCCTTCTGACTTTGTGTTGTGAATTCATTATCTGAGGAGATTGTTTAGGTTTCAAAAACTGTCACGCTCGATACAAAGAACAGCTTACGCCTCCTCCTTCCTTTAACTCGGTGTGGATGTTGTGCACAAGATAGCTGACACAGAGTTATGATATTATCAGCATCATTTAACTTCTTGCACTTAATTTACCTCATTAACATTTTTATTACATTTTGTTCCTATTGCATATTGAGGAAACACAGCTATGAAGTCACCCAGCTCAGGCTGAGCACCAGCACGAGGCTCTGGGGTCAACGTGCCTTAAACTGGATTAAAAGTGAAACTTCCCAGCTGCTCCAGTACCCATCCCCTTGGCAAAGGTGTGGGATAATTTATGACTCAGGGTTTCCCAATTTTCCAGATCACATTCCTGCAGTCTGACCAAATGATATGCTGGGAAGAAAAACGGTGTGTTGACCACGGGACCGGTGTTTGATTTCAAGCCTTGATGCACCAATACCTCAGTGGGAAATGGTCTCCTTAGGATGGGAGTTTGCAATCTGTCCTCAGACACCGTGAAGGCTGTAAATTCCCACACCTGGTGCTCACCTTTGTTTCTTACTGATAATAGGTGGGAAATGTGTATTTATGACATTTTAGTGGTTGAGTTACTGAAGGGCACAGATACTAAAAAAAGATGGGCTGATTTTCTGCAGTGATGTTACAGATTTTAAAGAGCATCTTAAAAGAATGCTGGTATTACATATATGATTCTAACAAGTGTGATAAATTATCATCCAAACTTATAGATTTCCAAGAATTTAGGGGATCAAATTCTTCTGGAGTTCTTGTAAATGCTTTCAGTAGTTTTGAGGTTTTTTTGTGTGAAATGTGAATGCAGTCTGGGTCTTAGGAGCATGTAATTTCACCTTAATTTCTATTCAGTGGTAAAGAACTGAAGGTCATGTCATTTATTTCAAAATCTCTTTTCCTTTCAATTTTCAGAATAGTCTTTGTAGCTTATGGACTGAATGTCATGACATTTTAATGATGATGGAAATTATATAGGCTGCAATTTTTTTTTTCATAGAGTTTATAACAGTCTGTAATTTTACAGTAGAAAGCTCAATTTAACCTTTAAAACTCAGTTCATTTGAAATAGGTGGTCAAAACAGATTCTTAGATTGGTGATATCTGATGATTTATTGTATAAATAATTTCCTCTAAGACATAATCACATTCACTTTGGATATCTAAAAAGACATTGTAGAATAACCTTGTTAAGAGCTTCTGAAGTGAAAAGGGTCTCAAGCTTCTTTTATAAACCCTGAGTCTTTGCAGAAATGAATTTTCTTTCTGATTCTTCTGACTAGGAGGGATTAATTTATTTTTTCATTCCTTCCCCATTCAATCAATGCTAATAGGTTCATTTGTTTTCAGCTGTTGTTGTTACTTATTTGGCAATAAAACAAAGCGTGTGCATCTGCTGATCTTCAGCAGCCCCTCCAGTGATGGTCTCTGTGGTGGGCACCAGGAAGCTCCTGGGAGTGGGGCTGTCCAACCATGCACTGAACACTGAATTTTCTGTTCTCCTAATTGCTTATTGTGCTGCTTCACCCAAAAATAGCTGCTGGTGTCTCTGCTTTATCAGGGCTCAGATAAACAATTTGGGAAGCTTCAGTATGGAGAGAGGACTTCCCCCTACAACCTTCAGTGCAATCCTCAGATTTGCACAATTCTTTCTGAGAATGGCGTTGCTATCACTGATGTTTCACTCCATGACTGAGCATCCTTCTCAACAGCCTTCAGAGTCAACACCCAGGTTTAATTTTCCCTAAGTCATTGTTTATTCACACAGAGGACGTGGATTTCTTTGAGGAATGCATCCCCATCTGGTTACCACTTCTGTGCTTAGAATTAGACTTCTCTCATCCTAAATCAATTACTTCTAGCAGGTGCTAAGCCATAATCCCTTTGGTACCTGGCAGCAGGCAGAATTAAATGGATCAGGTGTGTGGTTTGAAAGACTGTTAAGGGTCTTAAAAATCAATTGAATCAGATTCTGGTTGGGTTACACGTAATCTCAGCTCAGGTACCATCTGAAAGCTTTGATGTTTGTGTCTAATGTTAAAATGTCTAGACTTCAAAACATATATACCTTGCTAAAAAAAAAAAAAGGAAGAAAAAAGAAAAAAAAAGGAAGATTTGTTCATAACTGTATATTATTGTACAATTTTATGGCCTGATTTGCTCAGAATTTCTGCTCCCCATCCTCTCAAAATGTGTATTGTCAGCCTTGAGGAAAGAATATAGGAGGAGAAAAACCCACCTCTCTGCATGATTTGCTGTCCCAGCTTCTCAGCCACGAGAGATCTCAGCTTTGATGGTCTGTAATGGTTTATTGAGAGGTTCCAAGAAGAGCTCGCTGCCTGATTAATCAAATAATTAAGCATTTCAGTTTTTTAGCCTTAAATTAATATTAATAGAGTGCTATCTCTAATAATGGAAATAATCTGTTTCAATCAAGTCATAATTTCACATGTTGCTCTGTGGCTTTCAGTTATGCCTTTCATTTGCCTGTTGCCCTTGCTGGTTTATTTGTGTTTATTTACACATATGTGTGTGTTTGTGTGTTTACATACCAGAACAGGTTACTGAAAATGAGGGTTAAAAAAGCCATTTTTTATGCCATGAAGGTTTTTTGTGGAATGCCAAAGGTATTTTGAAACACAAACTCACACCAGTGTTTTATCACAGAATAACTGAAGTACAGGAAATGCTGCACCTGAACTGATACAGGAATTTGAACCTGGCAGTCAAAACAATGAAAGTGTGGAATTTGTGTCTCCCATTGCAACTTTCAGTTTGCATACACAGTTAAACATTCATTGGTCTGCAACAAGGGGAATTATTTATTCTGCCCTTTGTCTGTTGGAATTATTTTATGTCTGTCTTCCTCCTTTCAGAGAGTGAGTTCAGGAAAGGGAAATAAACTCTTAAAAAAATTGTCAAATAGTGATGAACCAGGATTTTCTAATTAAAAAAAAAAAAATCCCAAACATTGACTTTCTATGGGGTATTTTATTTTCTGTTTGCTATTCATCTGCAGAGACAAAGAGCTTCCTTTTTCTGTTATGGAGAATCACAGCATCTTTTAAGATAGGATTAGAAAAATATGCAGGTGGAAAAGTTATTGAGTTGTATGATTTATGTAGGCGTTCTCGGTGCTGTTGTTTATGTGTTCTTTGAGAAGATTAGCATGGAAAAAATGTGTGTCTGTGGATCAGTTTATCTTCCTAGAGGAGCTCTGTTGTCACCTGTGAGCTTGAGACACAGAGTATCATGAACAGGTCTAGAAAAATTATGTAACCAGGCTAAGTGAGTAAGCTGAGAGTAATGGGTTCATGCCAGAACTGTGTCTCCATTTTTAATGAATGAATTCAAGTAATTCATTTATTCCAGTTTCTGATGGGTGTTCCCTGCACGTGCCTTTGCAGCACTAACTCTGAAATAAGGTCGGGAACGATTTGGAACTACGGAATATTCCATAGCACTGCAAAAAATGTGAAGGAGCCACCTCTCTTTCCTCCCAGTTATGATTCCAGTTTATTTCCAAAGCTGTGGTTGTTACATTCCGAGGACGTTCACGTTGTGTCCCTGCTGTGCTCACGCCAGGCTGATTTCGGCCATAAATGCAGATCTGCGTTACACTCATTTCCCAGCTTTGTTCTCATGTTATTTTGTAATTATTTTCCTTGCTCTCATTGGAGCTCTTTATTCCTTACTAAGAAGTGGAAATGTCTTTTTGACAAAAACAAACCTGAGGAGCGTGAAGGTTTGCAGGAGCTGTGAGCACGGGGAAGCAGGAATGCAGACTGCTCTGCAGTCTCACATAAAACATTTGCTGTAGGCACCCACGGGTCTGGTATTGGTAAGGATATTTTTATTAGCTTGTATAAAACATTCTCCTTTAACCCACCATCAGACCCCAGGATTAGAAAGGAGGGAAAGAGCTCCCTGATTTAGAGAAAACCATCCCAGTCTAACATCAGCTACCAGCTTACACAGACCCTTTCCTGAATACAACAGGTTTCATCTCAAAAATCATGTATTCCAATCCCTCAGTGAGGATATTTTTTTCCTTTGTTAAGTCCACTTGTTGATGGATACTATGAACTGAAATATTCTGATCTATATGGAAAATCTATCCCTAGGAGAAAGCACTTCCTTTTCTTGTGGCATAAAAGACAAGGAGAAATGTTTTTGAAAGATCTGGATGACTTCATAACTCAGGGAAGATAAGAGCAAAGCTGATGCGTGTGTAAATTTGGCACTTGTTAATAGGTAAGATTTCTGATTAACACTGTTTCTGTATTGTTAGAGGCCAAGGTTATCTGGATAAATTACCTCAGAAATTCTGTGATTCTATGAAATTCCATGCTGTTCCTTTCGCACTGATTTTTTTGTAGGTATTTTGAAGCCAAAGACCCAGAGACACAGAAAACTTTAGGCTTTTGATTATCAACAAGGGCTTTTTGGTGTTAGAGTGACCCTCAGAACTGAAAACAAAAGTCTCTTTGCAAAATGTGAACAGAGACATCAAAGGTCTCTGAAATGCAGGGATAATAAGGTCCAGTATGTAGAAATCCCACATACAGCCAAAGGGAAGATGTGAGGAGAAGAGTTAACTGGATGTGATTGTACAGAAATGCTTCATGTCTGCTGTGTTTTCTGTCAGGTTTAAATGGGTTTTGTCACTTTGATAAGCTTTTCCAAGAAAAAAAAGAAAGGAAAAAAAGTGGAGTCTATGAATAAATAGCATTAGACCATGGCTATCAGGCTATGGAGGTCATTTAGCAACTGAGAGACTCCTTTTTTACTTCTCCTGCTGATCAGATTTTGTCCTGATTTTAATCTACCCTCAAACAAAAAAACAACCCACAACCAAAACCACTTTTTCTTGGCTGACTTCAAAACTATCCACAGGAGGAAAATTCATAGGCCACCTACTCAAAGATGTGTTTTTGAGCACCTTCTAAGAAATTCCAGTTCCTTAGGAAAATACCAAATGCTACAAGTAAAAACCAGACTATTAAAAATTGGTCCTGAATCCTGGCAGTAATGGAGTGTTAGTTGAAAACATCTCCAAAAAAAGCAGGGAAAGGAACCAGGTGATCCATCCTTAAGTGAAGGATTATAAAGCAACCTGGCAGGATGGATTCTTTGGGGTAGTGGCCAACTGTCCCATGCTGTTTCCATTTGAATGAAAAATCAGCTGCCTCACGGACTCTTGATTGTTCTCCTCATTCAGTGCTGTGGCCAAAGCAGGAATGTTTGCTTCTCTCTTGAAGGTTGCAGCACAAAAAGGAAGATAAAACAGCATTCATCTTATTTGATGAATGGAATTGTTAGCCTGCATAAATACACTCAGTACTTAGGAAGCTGCTGGAAAATGTTGACAATGGCTTTGATTTTTCTTCGGAATGGTGGGATTTTGGCTGGGATTGGGTTATTCTTGCAGCCATGTAAGATCACAGGCTACCAGCTCTATCGCTGGGAAAATCATCAGGAAAATTTAGCCCTGTGTGTATCCCTTTTTTTGGGCATCTTTTGCTGAGTACAGGGAGGTTCTGCAAGCCCCATACACACAATATAAGAGCACAGATCAAATATTTATTGGCTGCTACACACAGCAGATTTCTCAGCTAAACACTACTCAGCCAAGCATTAATAGAGCCTGCCCTGATGCCGTGCCCTGTGCTGCCTTGGAGGTTTTCAGCCAGGTGTGCAAAGGTTCTCCTTCATTGCTCCTTGGAACAGGCTTCCAGCTCCTTGTTGTGATTTCTCTTTTCCTTAAGATTTTTAGCAAGCTTTTCACAGAAGTATTTTTTGATGCCCAAATCTTTGAGCTGTATCTTCCAGTCCAAGGGAGGAGATGAAATCCTGCAAGAGTGCTGGGAAGAGGAGCAGGTAGGGAGGTTGAAGGGCAGAGCTGATGATGGAGATTTCAGTGGGGGAGAGAAGGGATGTGGGCTTGACAGCAGCAGGAATGGGAGCAGAAAGACAAAAATAGTCAATACAGAGCCAAATACTTGGTGGTGAGATGAAACCTAATGAAACAGGGAAAAAATACAAGGTTTTTTCAAGTAATTCCTTTTTTTCCCCAGTAAACTGGAGAGTGAGCCCAATGATTAATTGTTTCACATGCCATAAGGATGCAAATCAAAGCAAAAATAAGATCAACACCCCTACAATATTATTTTTATGAAATTTTAGCTTATGGGGGCTTGGGCCATTAACAATTTTCAGTTATCCATCAGGTTTCTATATTACTGTCATGGGAATTAGCCCAGCTCCTCAGAAGTTAATGAAATTCAGGAGCTCCCATTAGGTGTGAATTTGGTCCTCCTGTGTCTGATACGTGTCACAACATTCTTCTGTGGGCTTCACCTCAGGCCTGTGAGGACTTCACTGCTCATTTCTGAGCACAGCAACTCAGCTTGCAGCTCTGGACAGTCACTCACTCCCCTAATTTTAATAATTGCTTAAATTGCATCCTAAAATTGTGTAATTTTAGAACTCTGACAACTTTTTGTAGAGACTGGATATACACTTCTTTTCACTTCCATGCAATATCAGTGCATCAGGGAGATGGGGGATTAGGTAATTTTTGGCTCTTTAGTATTTTTAAACTGCTGGTTCATCCCCTGCAGCTGCCTTGCATTTTATAGGTGCACTAAATTTGATGACCATGAAGGGTTGTTAAACAATAGACTGGGATAAAAATAGTTCCCTTTGCTGACATTCTATGTTTTTTTCTAAACTAGCTCCATAAATTACATCAACAAAATTATTTGCACTCTTTTATTTTTTTCTAGCATTTGAGACAGGTAAACTGAATTGTCTCTGTAGGCCCAAGAGCAAAAAGAAGCACGTACAAGTGATGGACCTGGCAGTTATTCAAATTAAATATCCTTGTTCTTACAAATATGGTTGTTTAAAGAGACTGGATTTTCCACACCACTGTTTCTGGAGCATTTACTCAAGAAACTCTCACACAATATCCTTCTTACAAGGTTTTTGTAGAGCTTGACCTCTGAATACAATTAACAAATTCCTGTATGAATTTCAGGCTAAATGAATTAATGTGATGTTTGATAAGTGAACTGGAAACATTAACTGACCCTGGTGTTTCTGCAGAAATTTCCTTTCCTGGCAGGGTTATAGAAACTTGTGTGTATCATATATGGTATGAAGTAAGACTGATATTAAAATGAAACTTTAAATAATATCATTTAAATAAGAGATAAGCATTCAATTGCCTTGATCCAAGAGGGCAAAGAGGAAGCACCGTGAGAGATGCTGACAATTTCAGTGGAAGAAAAGTAAAGGAGAAAATATATTCTCCTGAGCCAAGGATGAGATTACAACAGAGAGAGGGGTATTTAGAGAGCAGGCAGTGTAAGGAAGCTGATAATAAACTGTATCATAACAGGCAAGGTCATTTGAAGAAACAACTGCCTGATTATTCAGCTAATCAGAAGAATCAGCCAGGCTCCTTACCTGCCTCTGCTGAGCAGCTCCATACAAGGACACAGACTACCTGCTAATAAAAGGATCATAATTGCCTGGCCACACTCTTGTCTTCCAAGCCTTATCCTTGGGATTGGAGGTGTGAGGTCAAAAAGATGATGGCAGTTGTAAAAGAGGAAGGACAGACAAGAAGAACTGGGTGATAAGTTTTATTTTGAGAAGTTAAATTCTTGCATTTTTGACATTTTTGTATATTCAGTGAGGTTTCTCTGCCTAAAAAGAGAAGTTGGAAAAATTCCAGCTCCAAAATAACTATATTAGAGAATCCTCTTTTCCCCTTCTGTTTGGTTTGAATTCTGAAGTGCATTTTTAAGGTCATTTTTCTTTGTGTACTTATTCCTCTTCCATCCCAGAGCACTGACCAACTAGATCTGTTAATGCTCTCTAACACAAACCAATTAAACATTCTGATTCAAATCTCTAGCTTCTGTTGGAGTTACTCTTTAATTTCTTCCTTCTTAACTCTGGAATGTGAAATATTCCATTATCAGCTAATATTTTATAAATACCTAAATAGACACTTATTGAGCATTTCTCTTCTTTGGATGATATCAATGTTAGCTGAATTATTACTCATCTTATTAATCATATTCTTAGTAGCAGTGTACTAATTAATGATCCAACAACTCATTTGCTTCTCATAAAAGTCCTTCTATTAAAATAGAATATGAGCAAATTATCAGGTTCCATCTAACAGAAAACCAGCAACCAATAAATTAAATAAATAAAAAAGCTAAAAACCAAACTAAAATCCAAAACCCTGGGAAAAAGAGAAAGATGTTGGAGACATTCCGACTCTGATCATATGGTGCTCTTTTAGTTTTGCTTTCTGTTTATGTCCTTTCCTTAGAGTACTTGAGCTGTGGCATCCAGACAAAATCTGCTAAATTTCAAAAGGCAGTTATGGATTGACACAATTTGATAGTGTTTCTTGAAATGCTGCCCTTTGTTCTGAGGATAAAAAAAACTGCCTCAGCTTGTGTAAATAGTGTGGGAAGGGGGGAAAAGTTGACAAGATGAGCTCATAAATCAGTGATGATGAAGAGAAATCTGTCATCGGCTCAGCTGAAATACAAATTGAAAACAGGAGTTTCACAGTTGTCAAAAAGAGTATTAATTATGCCAGATTTCCACTTGTGTGGCCTGGCTTGAATTTTTGTCATTGTTTTCTTAAGATGTGTGTATATAAAGAGGGTTTAGCGATATAGTACAGTAATTTAAAAAATAAATCCACTTTATTTCCACTATTTTGTTTTCCTGCCTGTGTAACACCATCTCTTTGTGAGTCATCCACCTTAACAGTGGTTGTTAAAGTACACTTGATTCAAAATTTAAAGACAATTTTCAGCTCCATATTTATTTTTCAAGAGCCCATGAAAATTTCCTTTGAACTGCGCCATCGTCTCATTCCCATTACATTTGTGAAGGGAAAGGAAAGCAGATCTCACATTATTTGTCAGGAGTGTCTTTGCTGTGCCTTGGCTTCACAGCTTTTTCTGCTCCACTGATGAAAATTGAACATAATTCTCATCTAAGCCCTCAGAGCAATGAACTGTTTCACCCTTCAGAGGAAAGAAACAGAAGCCAATGTTACAGAAAAAAGAGGTTAAAAAGCTATTTTTGGAAAAGTAGGTAAGTGCAGCTGAATCAGACCCTCCCTTCAATCAGCTCTCGACAGTTTGCTTGGGAAGATGCTGCAATATTACATTTGCCAATCACTGCCTCTGTTTAAGGCTCAATAATGCTTGACATTGACATCCTGTCATGAAGAATTAGTTCAAACATTGGATCTGGAGCAACTCAGGAGGATGTGATATGTATGTAGGTGTTTGAAAAGCATGGATATGGAAAAAAAGAAAAAAAAAAGAAAAAAAGAAAAGAGAAATTGTTGAAGCTGATTATGTAACTCTTAGGTCCAGTGGTTTGTGAGAAGAATGAAATGAATACAAGGAGGATAAAAGCTGAAAATCAACAATGTCTTGACTAAGAGGGTCAAGACAAACATGGAATTACTCCATCTCAGGAAACATAATGAGTAAAAGTCCCTTGACCAGTTTGCTTTTAGATAATAATAATTTCCTTTTACTGGAAGAAATAGATCAGATGCTAAAGTCAGTAAGATGTTGTTGCCTTCTCTGAGAGCTGTATCAGTACAAGATGACTTTGCAGGTATCTCCTGGTTTGGTTTTTTATGCATCTGTGAAAATTAACTGCTTTAGTTGAGAGTTCCTTACGGAAGGACATCTCTTACCAAATAAAACTTCACCATTTTTTAGGATAAACTTAGCAATAGAACAAAACTCACTTTGTTTAAAAGTCTGAGATTCAAAATGAAAAAAAATCCTCCAGCTGGCACAGAGTCCTGAAACAATGACAAGGAGAAAGGGAAATATTAAATAGCCTCCAAAGGTCTCATCTACACCTGTTCTCTTTGACTCTGTCTTTGCATCAGCTCATTAATGACACTTAAAATCTGAGGAGAGTTTTTCCAGACTCCATCTCTGAAAGTTAAAAACATGGATAATGAGTTTGTCCTACTGACTTTGGGAAATAGCCTCTACAAAATTTAAGGCAATCTCGCCATTGCAGATCAGATTTTTATTGTGTTCTGTATATACCTTCTTCCTTTCCCAAAAGAAATCAAACAAAAAGACAAAAGACTGATGTGAAATGATATTCTTGAGATGCTTCTCCAAACGTTGAGATTGCATCATCACTTTCCTTGAAAGGTGATGTGTCTTTGTCTGGTCCTTCAGACATAAAAATGGAAACAGTCCTAAAAACCAAGTCAGGATTCCTTTCTGGAGGGTTAAAGAGATCATTTGTCACTGAAGTCTTGTTAGTTTGGCTGGTGGCAAGGCAGAAAGAAAAATGTTTTAGCAGAGCCATATAAAGATCCCGGCGAAGGAGCTTTCAGCAGCAGCATTATTATCTGATAAAGCTGAATTCTCTTTGGGATCTTTGCCACTCCTGACTGGGGATCAGTGCTGGGCCTTCACCAAAGTTGTCTGTTTGCTAAAGGCAAAACAATAGCATCAGTTAAATTAAAAAAGATAACTAATGAGGGACTAAAGGAAGTATTTTGTCTCTGTCCTTATAATAGAAACTTATTTTCTCCTAAAGGCTCTCTCTCTTCACTGCATCTGTATTTTTAGCAGGGTGGGCACACTCTCTGCTGGTAAAAATAATTCTAAGAGTTCCAGAGAAAGCTGATAAATATTAACTACTTGATAATTTTAAATTATTGTAAATGCAATACAAGAAATTCAAGAGGTTCTTAGGATTATCGTGACTGATAGTGAGTACCATGTCTGGAACAGAAGTATCAGTCAGCATGAATATACATATCCATCTATATATATTTATATAGTGTATATTATCTTATATATACACTTACATATGGGGAGGGAGAGAGAGGTGCCAGGGGGAGATTATATATGGGACTTACCCTGCCTGGGCTAAATCAAACACTAGAGATTCAAGGCCAGGCAGTGAATTCATTAATTCAGCTGGAGATTGCCTTGGAAAGAATAGATGAGCTGCTGCTTTTAACAGTCCTGGAGTGTCCGTGTGAAACACAAGGATGGTTTATCCCAATTACTCGTGTGACCTCACAAAGAAATTGATTGGATTCAAACTCTTGGCAGTCCTTGCTCTGAAGTCTGAAACTGAGATAGTTAAAAAAGAATGTTCATAAAAATATATATTTAATCCTGAATATATCAAATAAAGTTTCTAATGTGTTCTAATCAGCACTTCTGGCTGCTTCCACATGGGAATCGTTTTTGGGAATAACTGTAATGGAAAAGCAGTAAAGCTCAGGACGTCCCAGGCTGTGGTTACTCACACACATGTACAGAAAAAGTATCTCCAATCAGATGGTCTTTAGCATTAAATCATATATATATATAAAAATGTTCTTGTTAATAATATGTCTCTAGATTATTTTTCTGGATTCATTTACGTCATGGAAAACTTCCAGTGTTCACAGATCGAAGTATTACGTCAGTCTGGATTTAGTCAGAGATTTCATTAAATTCAGTCAAATTGTGCCTGAATTAGGACTGAGCAGAAACTTCCTAAAGACTGAACTTTTCCAAATGCTGTGATACAGCTTTAATGCTAAAGTCACAAGTGACAACAACAAAATTGACATTTTTAAAAAGTAATTTATGAAATGGTACATACAGAATGCAAATGAAGTCACAAAGCATGTCCCAGAGAGATTACAGCCCAAGCAGAAACTGGATCAAATGTCTGAAAGCCTGATATCCTAGCTATACTTAGAAATTCAGTATTTTTGGAAGTCATTCTGGCTTAATACATGGTTTGAGTAAAAGTGAGCCTTGAGGATGCAATGCATTTGCAGGAAATGGGTGCATCAGATTAGTGAAAAGAGAAGAAAAAGACTTTTAATAGATAAAAAATATGAGGATGTGGCTAGATATGGGAAAATCAGTCTTAAATTCAGGTCTGTAGACAAGGGAAGTAGATATTGAGAGACTCTTTTTGGACTGGTCACATGAAGATGTTTTTGCAAGTGATAATGTGGAAGGGGATAAAGCTGGAGACGAGAGAGAGCCAAGGAAGAGATGCTGGGGCCAGGTCTGCAAACAGACAAGATAGGATGGAACAAAAAAATTCAGGCAAGGAAGATGTGGAGAAAGAAGCTGTTTGCATGGGAAAGAACAGCCCAAAGTCGTGAGCCCTGGAGACAAGGAAAGGGAGATTAGTGGGCACACAGCTGTTTCAAGGCAGAGGGGAAAGAAAAACACAGGGAATTTGTGTTAAAAATCAGAAGGGTGAAATACCTTCCTGTGTATTGACAATTAGGGCTGATCCTTGGCTGATTAATATCAGGTCTGCAGCAAATCTCCTATGGAGCCATGCTGGGTGAGCTGGGGGTGTTCACCTGGAGAAGAGAAGGCTCCAGGGAGAGCTCAGAGCCCCTTCCAGTGCTTAAAGGGGCTCTAGAGGAGATGGAGAGGGACTGGGGACAAGGGATGGAGGGACAGGACAAGGGGGAATGGCTTAACACAAACAGAGGGCAGGGAGAGATGGGATATTGGGGAGGAATTCTTCCCTGTGAGGGTGGGGAGGCCCTGGCACAGGGTGCCCAGAGAAGCTGTGGCTGCCCCTGGATCCCTGGAAGTGTCCAAGGCCAGGCTGGACAAGGCTTGGAGCACCCTGGGCTAGTGGAAGGTGTCCCTGCCCATGGCAGGGGGTTGGAATGAAATGGACTTTGTGGTCCCTTCCAGCCCAAACCATTCTGTGATTTTATGGTATGTGAAGTCTCTCTGTCTGCTTCAGTGACCTTTGAGTCAGGTCATTACAGAGCTTTAGCTTTCACATCTCCCATCTGAATATTCACATTGTCATTAAAGCATTATTCCTGAGATGTGCTTTGTTGGTTTTTTTTCTTTTTTAATTATAAAGGTTTAATTAAAACCTACAGCAAAGATCAGAACTTAAAATAATATTTGGGGTATAATTTAACCCTAACATGTTGTACACAATACTGAATTATCTGATTTTGTTTGAGCTGTTCTGAAGTCAGCTTTGACTATTCATAATAATTAATAGAGTTCCTCTCAGCTCTGTGATGCCTCTCAAATGTCAGCCTACTTGGGCCTCATCCAGAGGAAGCACTGCAGCGCTGCAGGAGAGCTGCCATTCCCTGGGAGGGAGAAGAAAATGAAACCACTTCATATGACAAAAAAGAATCCCCAATATACCTACAAAATATTATTGTTTAGTAGTGTCCTATCCTGTATATAATGGTTTTGATGAGTAAATTATTTTTTGAAACAGAATTGTCTTCAAGTAATTTCTAAAAGTGTTTTCCAACACGGTGCAATTCCATACTGCAGGTTGGGAGAGGAAGGATTTATTATTTTAGATTGAATGGCTCATTCCCAGTTTTAGGTCACTGTAAAGTGTATTTCTGGTTAAGGATATGGTTATGTTCCTGGCTGAAACAGGCATATAAATGAACAGCTCTGCTTGTGCAAATGCATTTATGTGTGATCAATTTGGATGGATGAGCTGCTTCGTTCAAAGAAAAGTGGTTCCTTAAAAGAATGTGGTTTCATGTCTACACAGTATTGCCAGAACTGAACTTTATGAATGCAACTGAGATATTAAAAAAAACACAGTGGGGAAAAAGAATTTTTTTTTTTTCAATTACTTGTAAGTGTGGATATGCAGAGCTTCAATATTTATTCATAAGAAAGTAAAATCATAAAATCACAGAACACTTTGAGTTGGAAGGGACCACAAAGCTCATCTCATTCCAACCCCCTGCCAAGGTCAGGGACACCTTCCACTATCCCAGCTTGCTCCAAGCCCTGTCCAGCCTGGCCTTGGGCACTTCCAGGGATCCAGGGGCAGCCACAGCTTCTCTGGGCACCCTGTGCCAGGGCCTCCCCACCCTCCCAGGGAGCAATTCCTTCCTAATATACCAAATAAACCCACCCTCTGTTTGTGTTAAGCCATTCCCCCTTGTCCTGTCCTTCCATCCCTTGTCCCCAGTCCCTCTGCATCTCCTCTAGAGCCCCTTTAAGCATTGGAATGGGGCTCTGAGCTCTCCCTGGAATATTCTCTGCTCCAGCTGAACACCCTCTCTCCTCATAGCAGAGGTGCTCCAGCCCTCTTGTCATCCTAAATGTTTCCTTGATCTTCTTCCCTCATGTCTTTACCTAACGAAATATGCATTTTATAAAAAGAGACAACAAATCCAGGGTGCGGTGATTCTTTAAAAGGGATGCAGGTGAGTTACAGGGCACCATAACCTGTTCCTGGGCCAGCCAGCCCTAAGCAGGATGTATCACCCCAGCCCTGTAAGAGCACTGCTGAATGCTGGGTCAGTTTGGGGTACAGACTTCAAGAAAGAAAAAGTCTGATTGAAAAGGAGCATAAAAATACTGATCGAAGACCTAGAAAAAAAATGACCTGTGAGAGGAGATTGAGTGAACTGCTGTTTTGTCTGGAGAAGTGAAAATTGCACCCATTTTTTTTTTCCAGGTCCTGAACGACAAAAAATGCTGCTGCAAAGTGGAATAGAATGAACAAGTTTCATTTTCCTACTGGATGGGAAAAATAGTTCTGGAATAACATTGCAGCAGGGAAGGTTTAGATTAGAATTAAGGACAGTGTAACAGGAGTAATGAGAATACAGCACAGAAGGATTTTGCCTGAGGATGCTGCAAAATCCTTATCAGTGGCGGGTTTTGATAATAGCCACATTTGTCAGGAATGATACAATTGATTTTGACTTTTTGCAGGCAAGTGAGCTAAATAGATTCTTAAAATGCTTTGCATTATTTTCTTCTGTCATTTTCGCTTCTAAATAACAATGTTTAATACACTTGTATACAATATTTTACAAAAGGAAGGTATGAAGACATTGCTGAATTAAGCTGTTCCATATCCCTGTTGTCAAACCCATTTGGAATTGTTAAAATCTTAGTTCTGCTCTGAATATGAACAATCTGAGTTAGTGATGCCCATTCTTTCTTCTGGCAGTCTTCCTTCTTTAAACTGAGAGAACAAAAATTCTTGGAATGAAAGCAACTGAAAAAAGCAGGGATCAAAAATAGTCCAATTTATAAACTACAAGCTTAATAAAGTAAACCCAGGGATTTACAGCTCTGTCCTAGTCTACCTTTATGTTAAACATAAAACAAGGAAATAGAATAAAGCTGACAGCATGTCCTTGTTTCAGTCTCCAATTACACTTTATTTTCAAAATCACTAAGCAAAGCTCTGCCTGTGCTGTCACTCAACAGGAATTTCCATTACCTTGAGGACCAGTAGTGTTCAGTCTATCCAGAGCGAATTAGTGACAATGTGGATGCTCTTCCAAGGAAAAGTGTTGAGTTTTTTCTCACACTGCTCTGAGTGATACCATCTTTTATATCAAACCTTACTGTGAGCTTCTCACCACAGCTGCCCACGGGCCTGCTTGGGGCTGGTGGCCACTCAGTAATTTCACACCTCAGAATCCCAGCTCAGGGATTTCTACACACCAGCTTTAATGTAAAGGTTAGATGTCCCTTGTCAATTCCCTTAATCCAATTTAATGATTTAATTACGTGTCAGTTTGCGTGCTGTCAGAAACCTGTGAATACACGTGCATGCACATACATATTTCACTGAAATATTTGTGTGTGTAGGTTTCTTTAAATTAAGAAAATATTACGAGATGATGTAAGTGAAGAAGGTCTTAATTTTTCGAAGTAGAATGTAAAATGTTCGAGTTCCTAAAAAGCAATAGAATATCAACAGTTATTTGGAAGAGCCTTAATTCAGTTCAGTTGCAATAAAGGATGCCATAATTCTGGGCACAAATATAACTTTCTTCATCTTCTGTGCTGAACTGTATTTAAAGTTAGCAAATGCTTTCTAATATGGAATCCAAATCTCTTTTGGTGCAAATTGAGCTGATTGCTTCTTATCTTACTCTGCACAGACTGAGAGGACGATTGAACAGTTTCCCTTACAAAAGACTTGAAAATCTTGTGTCGTTTTCAGAGTCACTTTTGTCTGGAATAGAGTTTTTTATCCCATGAATATCATCTGATGCAGTTCTACAGGCTGGTGAGACCAGCCTAGATGGAAAGTATTCAATTAGCTTTAATTCAGCCATTTGATAAACTGGTGGCAGTACCTTATTACAAGGAGTTCCTTTTTCTTTTCTGACATGAGGCAAATCCGTATTTTCAAAAGACATTACTTACCTGCTAGAGGAAATTTCTCTGAAGTGGGGTGTGGATTTAGAGCGCAACAGTTGCTGAGCCCTGCTGGAGAAACTTGTATTGCACAATCAGTCAGAGATAAAGGACCTTGCTGGATTTCAGTTATTTTAGTGGAATTTACTGCCAAAATTATGGCTGCTTCTGGAAGTAGCTGCTCAAAGTCACATTCAGCAGGCTGCTGTCCTCTCTGATGGGGTGTGTCCTTGTGTGGCTCCAGACTGTTCCCTCTTGGCTCTGAAATGTGAGACCACTCATTTTCTATCCATGCAAGAGAATGGTGTGTCCAGAGCCCTGGCTTCACGCTCCCAAGAATCCTCCAGATACCTGGGGGGAGCTGATACTCCCTTGCCAGCATAATTCTGGAGAATCTTCACTTATCTTTGAAAAATCTGGAGTCAGCCAGCTGAATACACTAATTTAGCAGAAACTTCCAGAAAAATGAAGGCTGTAACATCACTAGAGGAGTAGAAACCTTCTGGATTAACCAGACTGTGATCTGAGAATCAAGTCTTTTAGTTACCATGGCAGATGTACAACAATTTTTTTTTCTTCTCTGATGGCACTGATATGTTTCCAATCTCTAACCTCTTCCACAGAGTTCCAAGGGAATAGTCTAATCACCTGGGTTTATGTTTTATTAGCTGTCTAATAAACAAAGGTAGCCACTGACAGTGAAAGGAGACAAGGTTATTTGGGAGCACTGCATTGATAGCTGAGAATTCGAGATTGGTGTGAGATTTAGCCGAGCCCTCGATGGAGTGATGTGTCTGAGGGAAAAAAAATCTGTCTCCAGATCTCTCCAGACGTGCTCCAGTTTAATCAGCATCAGCCACGCCGAGCTCCCATCTGTGGAGTGAGGCAAAGGGAAAAGCTCCAGAACCAAAGAGGTTCTGGTTCCTCTGGGATCCTGGTGTAATTGTCAGTCTCATGGATTCCTGTGATAAACTCAGACTTGGAAATTAACTGAGCTGAGCTACCAACTTCTAGACCTAGGACAGGTCTAGAAATAACCTTTTGGCTGTGAAAGCCTACACGGAATGGGAAGATTGCAATTTATGCTCAATTAGCTTGGCTTCCTCCAGGGCTCCTGTGGGGTGAGGGGTGAAATCAGCTCACCTACAGACTTTGTGATTTCAGACTTGATTGCCACAGCAGTTCTAGGCCAACCTCCATTCCATGGGAGAAAACAGCACTTGATCCATGTTTGGATGGGGAGATGTCCTGCTGTTCACACTGGATGGGACAGCAATGCCAATGGCACCTTCTCCTCGGTGACCCTGGGTTTGCGCTCTGCCAAAAAGTGCCACGTCTGAAACAGCAGTGACGGAGTCAGCCCAGCACTGTGAGCCACCAGTTTGTGAAAATGAATGCAGGCTTTGACACTGAGCACTGAATTCAGGTGTAGAGCTGGTGCTTTATTAACCACCTATACTGTATTTAAAACTCTGGTGTCTAAAACTGGGATCCTTGCCTGGGAATACTCCCACTCCTTGGCAAAGCTACAGAGTCAAGACTATGTGTCTTGATACAGGTTTGTGGCAAATGCCAAATGTGTTCCTGCCTGATTCTGTCATGTCAGCTGCCATTCTGCCTGAAGAACTGTTGAGGAAATGAGGCAGATTTCGACTGCAAAATGCTGAAGTATTAATTCACTTATCATGCCAGCATAGGTATCCTTGTAAGATCAGATTAACATAATTAAGAGATTAATACTAATTAAGATAATTATTAGAGATATAAAGACATTAGGAGAGTGGTATTTATTTCAAAGGAGGCATATGCTTTATGGTACATTTATGTTTATTCACTTACATTAAGATCGATTCAGTAACAGGCTCTGAACTTGTGCATAAACCTGTGCACAGCACAGGATCTTCCCCTTACCCTTCCCTTGCTTCTTGATTCAGTCCTGTAGTAAACTGAGTGCTGGAAATACGATGAGGTTTTCGCTGTGTCAAATAATCTGAAAGTTTTGTGTAAAAATTGTTCATCTCCTTTGCTATTGGCATTTTTTACCAGCTTTCCTGTGACCTTTCTGGCTTCTGCTGGCCCTGCTCAGAAAGTGCGTGCATATATATATATATGATGATCTTCAAAGGTCTTTCCAGGGATGACAGGCTTGACTATGACATGTTTTCCTGTCCCAGATTTCCTAGGAGGCATCATTTAATTGTTAGCCACGTTATGATGTCTCGAAGTACACAGCTGCCAGTAGCTCTTTTGTATGGGAATTAAATATTTTAGGTCTTGCGATGTGCAGTTTCCTTAATTTTGTGAATGTCACAGCTCTCTGGCGTGAGCTAAGCAACTTAGTTCATTTTCTGGTAGTCACAGGAAGAACATAAAAGTGATTTAGGTAAAATCCTATTGCTCTGGTCAATCCAAGGCAAGAGGATCAATTGGCAACTTCTGAAGCTGAACATGGAGCTTAACATTTCAGTTAATCTAAGCAAGTTTCCAATCCTGTGCTATAAATAGATGAGCATATATTGCACAAAAAAAGATAGACTTACTCCAAAAAATACATTTCTCATGAAGAAAACCAGGGGCAAAGGAAGGATTTGAGGCAGGAATGCTGTTTTTTAAGTGGCTTAAACCCCCTACATTATTCTCCTTTGTCCTCCTTGCCGATGTCACTACTAAAAGAGAGTTTTCCTCAATATCTTTCCTTCTGGTTGCTTCAGTGCTCTCTTTTTGCTGTGTAGGCTGTTCCTTTGTTGGTTCCCCAGGT
Source organism: Edolisoma coerulescens (assembly GCA_013397115.1). NCBI lineage: Eukaryota > Metazoa > Chordata > Aves > Passeriformes > Campephagidae > Edolisoma > Edolisoma coerulescens. The sequence goes on along the minus strand of VWZW01002516.1, from coordinate 364,605 downwards.
TGTCCATATTTGAAATCACAAGCAGACCAATAGGCCAGGCGAGAACTGCTGCTTCATATGTTTGGTGTCACAGCTATTTAGACACTTGCAATTTCTTTCAATTACCCACTTTTATTGGAATCTGTTACTGTGGTCTGCTAGCCAAAACAAGGACTTCACTAAAAAAAATAATAAATTGCTGGCTAATATTATTTGCATGGTAATTGCTTTGCAGTGCCTATTAAATCAGTGTTTCTGGCACAGCTCTGGGATAGCAGAAGTACAGATATTAATATATTATGACAAAAAGCTTTTCTCATTTTTTGTTTTTTAAATTAATTACTATTTTCCCATGGGAGGGTTGGGTGGGAAGTGGATCTGTTGTTACCCTCAGCTCGGTGGGATTGTGACAAGGATCATTACACGGGCTGGGAAATGGGTGATGTTTGCAGATGTTCAGGGAAATGTTTAATGGGACAGGGTCAGCTCTGCCACAGAGTTCTTGTACCTTTATAGCCCAGCTGATGGGCACAGGAGCAGAAAATCCAGGCTGTTTCCAGCTTGAAAATGCCTGATGACATGTGCTGTTCATCACATGCCTGCTGTGCCTCCTCAGCACAGTTCATCTGCACGTGTGCTCCAGGTCCAGCACCTTCGGGCTGGGCTGGATTTACTCTGTGCCTTCACTGTGTGTTGAGCACATTCACAATCACTGTGACACATCCTGATGAAAGGGACTCCTGGACATTCTCTGGGTAACAAAGGTTTCTGTATTTCCTTCTGGGATGTGCGGGCAAGAAATGAATGAGCCCCAGATAACTCCTAATGCAGGATGGATGAAGCAGTGGGTATCTTGTGGTTTGATCTCAGTTTAATTTCTCCCTCCAGAGTGGTGCTATATTGAGTATATGTTGTCTAGGAAGGGTCTTGTGAACCTGTCTGCATTTGTTGGATATGGTCACAACCCCTGGTTGGTTTTAGTGAGCCTTTGGTGATGTTTGGGATTGTGAAAAACAATCTTACAGGTACAATTTTTAATNCTGGAGCCTTCCCTTCTCCAGGTGAACACCTCCAGCTCTCCCAGCCTGGCTCCAGAGCAGAGGGGCTCCTGCCCTTGGAGCATCTCCGTGGCCTCCTCTGGACTCACTCCAGCAGCTCCACGTCCTCCTGATGTTGGACCCCAGGGCTGGAGGTAGCTCTGCAGGTGGGGTCTCACCTGAGCAGGGCAGAGGGGCAGAATCCCCCCTCCCCTGCTGCCCACACTGGGGGATCAGCCCATGGGGGTTTCTGGGCTCTGGGCATGTGCTGCTCTCATCCCCAAGAACCCTCAAGTCCCTCTCCCCGGGGCTGCTCTCCATCCATCCTCCTCTCAGCTTTGTGTTTGTGCCTGGGATTGTCTCATTCTGGGGCAGGACCCTGCACTTGGCCTTGCTGAACTTCCTCAGGGTCTCACAGGTCCATCTCTCAGCCCCTGTTATGCGAAGTGTCCTGCTTTAGACATCTGTAAGATGCTTCGTTCCAAAGCGCTTTTGTCTGTAGTGCATCATTTCACACCAATATTTTTATCTGCCGCGATTTAAAAATGTTACTGGAAAGACACAATCACATATTTTCTATATGATTTTTTTTTTTTAAGTGCTCACAGGAGTCACTGCAGTTTGTAGCCAGAGTTTAATTAATTATTAGGCATATAAACGTCAATCAATAATGTAGATACTTCTGGCTCACAGCTTTTGAAAGGAGCTTGGTTTACGAAGAGTGAACAAATATACCATTCCATCTGTTAGCCAAACCACCTGGCACAAAATCATTGGAGGCGTAATTATGGAGTTGGCAGGAATTTAAAAAAAAAAAAAAAAGTGATTTCTAGAGTTTTCATCCCGATTGATGCTTTACTTCGTAGTGATGGAAACCTGACTAATGCAGCAAGGACCAGTTCTTTTTTTTTTTTTTTCTCCACACTTCTGAATAAAATAACTTGTGTTCACCTTGCAAAAAATGCCTAACATGCAAATATAGGAACCAAGAGACAGGCGTGAAATAATCCTGAGCCTAATCACGGGAAGGGAATGGGAGCTGGCCTGTTCCTGCAAGCAGCTGAAAAGAGTCACGTAGGAGGTGCATCACTGTCCTTTTAATCTCTGTAGGAAGAGGCTTGGGACAATTTCGGAAATGATTTTTCCTTCTTGGTGGCGTTGCGAGTGTTTTTCTGAGCTCAGGGTTTTACAAGATTGCTACATCTGCAAATCTATTTTCCTATTCTTCCAGCGACAAAATTCCTTCTTTAATCCTCTGGAAGCACAGAATACACACAGAAGAGACTTAGCAAATAATATTTGCAATGTAAAGAAACTTTCTCTTTTTAACTCCTGGAAAGGGAAAACAAACTCACCCAAGGTTAGCTGTAGGCTAGATAAAACTCCTAAAGCAGGGCCAAATAGGAACACTATTTGAAAAGAAAAATAAATTGCTCCAACTATTTGCTGGTTGTAAACAATCTTGATGTGTCCAGGTGAACATCATCGGTATTGTAAAGCTGCAGCTGGGGCAAGGCTGGTTCAGTGCTGTGAGTGCTTTGTCAGGCACACCAGGGGGCTGAAACAGGTGTTAGCATAACATTTAGGGTTTAGTTTTGGGTTTTTTTTTTTTTTTCCCACTACAAGCAGTGAGAATTTCAAACAGAGCCCAGACCTTGCTTTGAGGTTTTACTGTTTGCTGATGTTCAGAGCACGTGGTCACTTCTGGTACCTTCCTGTCACTCTGGATGCTACAGAAAGGTAAAAAATTGCAGTTGAAAATGCAAATAAATGAAGTTATTGAGGAGGGGTCTTATTTGTGACGATGAAAAGCCTGCTCAGAAGAGTTTGCTGTCTTAAGGTTTTCTTCCTTGTGGTAAATTGCTGGCATGCCAGGTTTCAGTGTCTGGGGAGAGAGCATCCATGGCTTTAATTCTCAGAGTGGTTAAAGTAATTCAGTTATCGTTCAGTTTAATTAAATGGCTTTTAAGATTTCATTTTATAGAAAGGAAAAATGATCTATCATTGGAATTATGATTGAATGTTTTCTGGTTGTTTTTTTTTTTTTGTTTTTTTTTAATCGCGGCAGATATTGGGAAAAGCCTTTGAGATAACTTTAATAATAAAAACTGCTTCTGGTACTCCATAAAATGTATTATCTAGAATGAAAAAATAATATTGTTAATTAATAAGTTACAAATTAGTCTGGAACCTGTCACTTGATTTACCCCAGTAATGACATACAGGGAAAATCACAGGTTACACTTGGCTGTCATTCTGAAGAAGCCCCTTTTTTTTCACTGTCTAGAAACTCATGGCCCTATAAAAAATTAGGGTTTGCCTTTTGTCAGCTGTAAGGAGGAATATAAGAAATAAAAAAAATATTATTTGACAGAGTAAGATGGAGAAGTTGTATGGATGAAAATACAAATTTCTTATATAAAACTCAGCTTATTATTGAATTATTGCATAACCCAGCGGGTAAAAAATCCCCACCCAGTGTGAGGTGCTCAGCCAAATACCCCAAATCTCTCACTTATAATCCTTCCTGTAAGTATCAGAAATATGTACAGGATTCTCTGTGAGTATTGATGGAAAAACAGATGTCATGGACGGATCACCTGGATTTCTTTCCATATCGAGCAAAGACTCAGCTTTCTTTAGGATTCCCTGGAAGCTTTTCCTGGTCCTTGTGCCCATCCCCACAGTGCTCGAGTGCCTTTTGTTATTTTTTTTAAATTGTCTGTGCAGTTCCTTCTGTTCTCATTTTTGAATCTCTCTTGACAGAGGGCATAATAGGAATAAAAGAGTTGTCTGGAATGGCATCAGTAAGGAAGGGACTGTCAAATGTGCCCTGACTGCAGCCAGTAATGAATTCATTTGGTAATGGAAGAGCAAATTTCTTACATCATTATATACAAATCTTTTGAATAATCTGTTGTCTAACTATTTTTAACAAGCTCACATTATCAAGACACATTGAATATGGGTTTGTTCTTTAAATTTAAGTCAAAATGTGCCTTGTTTGTGGTTTTATTCTTCAGTTCCAGTTGAATGAATTAATTATTCAAATTAAAATAAGGGTGCTAGCTCTGAACTCCATCTGAGCCACCACAGGATACAACAAGGCTCCATCTTAGATAATCAACAGGTAATTTCAGAATAATTCATAGAAGGGCAGTAACCCTGCTTTAATTATTAAAATGTGTACAAGAGTGCATAGTGTGTTACAAGCCTTAATTAAAAAAGCATTCTCAGGCAATTTCTTAGCAAATCACCTGTAGAAAGGGTTAATTTGTCTCTCTATCAAATACATAAATTTACCTGCATCTTAAAAATCACTGGTGAGGGTGGCATTTGAAGAAGGGATTGAGAAAATTGAAGTGATGGAAAGGTTTTTTTACAAGAGGCAAATTTAATGCCTTGTGACTCCTCATCTGCCCTGCAAGCACAGCCTGGTACACTGGAATTTATTAGCCTGAGGTTGTAATAGATGCAGCTGAAGGATGTTCACCTCTGCTCCAGGTTTCTTCTGCTCTCTTCTTCTTTTTTTGGGTAGAATGTGCAAGTTTAACAAAACACAAAGTCCTAACAAAGTGTTTGGTGTTACCACAGCCAGAAACAGGGCTCAGCTCCTGCTCACTCCTCACAGCCCCTCTCAGTGCACCCAGCTCAGCATCTCCTCCCTTCACTCCACAAAGTGTTCTAGGCTAGATTGTTAAAGCATAGCAGCAGAAAATGGTCTGTTCTATTCCATTATTCAGAGAAATTGGTACAAATGGGGATTCTTCCAGTTTAAGGGCATGTGCTACAGAAGACAGGAGTCAGTGACCAAGAAGAACCTGTGTGTATTCAGAATCTGGGGATGGGAAGGGCTCACCCAGCCTCAGTTTCCCCAGGTGTGCAGTTTGGTTGGAAACACTGAAATTCAGTGACAGGTCCGTGAGTAAGAAATTAAAAAAACACATTTACACTGCGTGATATGCCCTGTCCCAGATGCTGTTCCTAAAAAAAGTATCTTTTTTAATCTAAAAAAGTTTTAGGGATATATGGACCAAATTTGCTCCTTTTCTGTTCAACTGCTCCTTTTTTTAAAATGCCTATTTTTTGCATCGGTGATGTCTTGTACAGTGAGTTCCAAAGGTTATTTGTAATTTTATGGTTGTTCCCGATGCCAGGGTATGCATGGCCCCCATCACACTCTGCATCCTCTTCTTGCAGGCAGGTAGAGAAAAAAGAAATCCATCTGTACAACAGCTTGTGCCCTGAGTAATGACAAGAAACAACACAGGAGTGCTGCAGGCAGTTTAATGAGGAATAGCAAATAATAATATACGGTGAAGCAACATAAAATTGAACGGGGGATAAAAAACGAGAGGTGTGTGCTTGTTTTAAAGCCGCTGTCCAGTGGTTTGGGTGGTTTCTGCAGCAGCCGGTGGGCACTGGCCACTAGAGGGGGGGTGGATCCACGGTTTGCTCTCGTGCTGCAGTTGTGGGTCCGGTTTCTTTGCCTCTCTCCTCGCAAACTTTCCCAAATCATTCATCCTTTTACCTGGCAGGAGTTTATCCTTATCTAGCACTTAGATCCTTTTCTAACTTAGCCTTAACAGAATTTTCCAGCTGAAGCCATAGGAGTGATTTATATCACACGATTTAATTTCTTGAGAGCTGTTCCATTTCAGATGTTGTTCCACTTTTCTTTTTTCCTCTTTTTTTCCCCCCTCTCTGCACGCTGGGCAGAGATTTTAATGCAATCCCCTGGAACACAGTTGTCCAATTGTTGCCTATAACTTACATCACCCAGGCACGGATGAACAGTTTCCCTTATATCTTGTCTTTTGCTTTGTATTTGACAATTCAGAATTTCATCCATCAAACTTTTTATAAGCTTCAGCCTTTGGAAGTCCCTTTGCACATCCTCACGATTTTCATTATTTTTCACAATATAAATAATCTGTCATTTGAAAAATGCCATCTATTTCCTGATCATAGCTGAGATGATTCAGCAGTCCTGGCCCTGGGACCACACTGTGCTCCATATTTTCCCTGTATTCAATAAAAGGCCACTGTATTTTTGGGTTCCTACCTAGTTTTCTATGACAATGGAGCTTGTCTTACTTATGGGAAACTGAATATCTTGTCAAAAGCTCTTCAAAAGTCCAAGTATGATTGGTTGTTTTGAATTCCCTAGTGCTTTATCCACTCCTTCATATCCCAGTTTCTGTTACCTACAAACAATAGATCTGACACAGATTTCAGTGTTTGTTTTGAGTTTGATTTTCCAGGACTTGCTCACCAAATCCTCATTAAGAGTTTTCATTAACAGCCAGAGCTTGACTCCTGTGCTAATGAAAAATGACAGATTGGGGCTGGAGTACCCTACATGGTGGGAAAAGAGAACCAGGAGGAAGAAAAAGTTTTTGACTCTTTTTATTAGGAAAGATACTCAGTGTAATTTCATAAAACTACTCAGGGAACTTTTTGGGAAGTCCTTCGTTCCTAGAAGGACTAGGTTCAGCTAGAACAACCTAATGTAATTCCCGACAGTTCCTAGAATCAGGGAAATAGACACACAAAGCAATATAATAAGGTTTGCTTCAGTCTAGAAGTGCCACCCATCGAAAAAAACCAACTTTTGGCTTAGCATGTTCCCCAGGAAGCAAAAGCACAATCTCCTTGGGTTCGGTTCTGTGTATAACAACAGTAAAAAAGCAAAAATTAAAAAAAAAATATACCAAAAAGCCAGTCATGACAAAAGCAAGATGTACAGAGGAATAAGCCCAGGGTTCAGCTCCCTGGGACTTCGTGGATTGCTGTTTTCCCACTGCAGGTGTGGGTTTGTACAGGCTCATTTTGTCATCAAATACCACCACAGAGCGTCGTTATCCCCTGGTGAGGACCAGCTCTGTTGGCTATCACCTAAATCTCTTTCTGGTTAATCTGTTATGGGCACTGTCCCCTTTACATTTTTCCCCTCTATTTTTTTAGCATATTTAGGATATTTCCTCTATCCCATGTAATTCACCTTTTTTTTTTCAGCTGGTGCTTTGTGCCCTCCACCTTCCTCAGGCACTGCCCCACGCTGTGGTTTTTGTTTTGTGGGTTTTCTCCAGAGAGAAGATGTCAGCTGCATTCCTCCTGCTTGTTCCCTGTCTCCAGGAGTTCTTCATCTTTCAGGCCATAGGATGCACACCCAATTTATTAGACTACAGCAATTACGTAATAAATTCATGGCATCCAGTTGTTGTTTGGGAATTTGATCTGACAGGAGCAGCGGGTTCTGGGCTGTTTGGAAAGGGAGCTACGGTGCAAGGGGAAGGTTTGTGAAGGTGGAGGCAGCTGAATTCGCTGGTAAAGAAACACAAAATGTCCAATATGGAGTGACATTTACATGGAATTAAGGTAAACATTTGACATGCAGTGGCCTCTTTAGCGTGGGGATTGCAAACCTTTGAGCAGCAGCCACAAATTTCTGTTTGCTGTGGAAAAAAATTGCGTTGGGAAATAATGTGGATCAGAGAAGTAAATTTTCTGTCAAGGTAAGCTTTATTATAGAGCCAAGTTTAAAAGAAGAAGAAAAAAAAGGTGGGAAAAAAAATCCCTAGATGGTTTATCTCATTATTATTACCATTCTTTAGTATTTACCAGGCTCTCTAAGCAAGCCAGGCTGTCAGAGAGGCACTGGAGCACAGAGACAGATCCAGGTTTACTCCTGGGAGCTCACTTTACCTCTCATCCTGCAAAGAGGGTTGATAGCAGACGTGTTTCCAAGGGCTGACAGTTGTAAAAAGACTCAAAACCTCAGGAATTCAATAGCTGTGGACTGGTCTTGCAGCTCACTTTGGGATTTTCAGGGTTTTCCTCTTCCTCCTCCCCCTCTTGTTTTTGATTCACCCTACCTGCAAGGCTCTGGGAATGAAAAGTGCAAGACTGGGCAAGAAGGGGTAAAAATTAGAGGGAAAGTATGTATTTTGAAAGGTATTCAGAAATCTGTTTTCAGTTTGAGGCCCCAGCTCTCAGGAGGATGTTTGCTCATTCCTGAATGTAACCACTAGGGTACAGAGGTGTGCTACTACAGGGAGATCTGCTGTACAGAAACTGCACTTTTTTCATTGGATCAGCCCTTAAATCAATTTGATGTGTCCATGCATAGTTTTAAATCTCAGATTTTACCAAAAATACAATTTTCAACTCTCTCTCCGATGTCATGCTCCGTTTTGCTCTTAGGAGAAAGGCACATCAGCAAAAAGGGCCAGATTAAAGTTGGTAATAAATGAACAACTGGGCTTAGTCTAATCACGTCAGTCAGAGAAATCTGCTATGCTAAAAGTGATAATTCAGTGATGAAGTAGATTTTTCTACTTACCTATTGCCTTTGAAATCTTGGCTTTAGTCTTTGTTAGCTCAGAAATTGAAGGGAATTGGTTATGTTCCCATAGCACCCGTGTTGAAAGACATCTTTCTGGCAGTAGTTACTGTGTCTGGTGAGGATGTGAAGAACACGAGAGTAGGGAAATGATTTAAAATAAAAGTGCCTTAGCAGAATAGTAGGTGCTGTTTGCCAAGCACAGATGCACATGATATTAATCCTTTAGCCACTGCCACCTATCTCCGATTTTTATAAGTGATGTGCATATTTGGATTTTTAGGAAGAGGAGAGATGGAGGAAAAGGTGAGAAGCTGGTGTTTATTTTCAACCGAATTTCTTCTCTTGTGATGCAAATCTGGGACTTGGAGCTCAAACTCCTTTCAGTGCAGCCTCTTCCCTTTGACTGTCTCCCCCAGCTATCACCCCAGCAAAGGGGAGTAGGAACAGTAATTGCTTTAAACCCTGAGGAATTGTGCCTGAATGCCAACAAGTTACGTGATCTTTATAACAAAAAAAAAAAAACCCAAACAAAACCAAAAAAAAATCCCCAACAAAACAAACAATTGCCCCGTTCTCACGGAAATCCAGATTTCATTGCAAATTTGTTCACTTTAGAGCAGACACAGTGCAATAAAATTACAGTGCTCTGCAGCATTCATCTCGGCTCTTCACAGCCACCCACCCAATTACAAGCTGTGTCTTGCCAGCAGAAGACTGTTGCTTGGTTTCTGTATTATTTTTATAGCTTTGCTTTCCTCCAACATAACTTCAGAGGTAGGCTGTGCTTACTCCTTTCCTTTCACCAGGTTTTTCTTCTGCTGTTAAAAATATATATATATATATTAAAAGAAAAAAAATTGGCTGGTATGGAAAGTCTTTCGCGTGGCTCTAAATGTGATTTGTTTTTTAATGTAGAATATGCTCTGAATAGTTGTTTCTAATATCTTAATAGCTCTGATTTATGTCAGTAATTATATGAAAGGTTAATCTTTAAATCACCAGCATTTCCTAAATTCCCAATCAACTTCATGCTCGGAAAGGAATCCACATAAATGCTCAATTTGTTAATATTAGACTGGGTTGAGCAGGTCAAGGAAAAGTATAACCTTGGTGCATAATGGTAAATTGAACACAGCAAAAATATCTCAGATCTGTTTGCCTTTAGAGCTGTGAATGTGAAAGCTGACTATGAGAGTCGATATAATTAGCAGGAGAATCCGCAGTAGCTCAAGATCACCCATCCCTCTAGATAAGGGTTTCTTAAAAAAAAAAAAGGAGCTATTTTGGGTAGAAAAGTCCGATTTTCTAGCAAGTCTGTGATGAACTGTGACTAGGATAGCTGAGAAATCCAGCCAAAAAACTAGGTGGCAGAGGCAGCAGGGGCTGAGCAGGCAGTGATGGGGACACTGAGCTGCGGGGAGCAGGCGGTGGCGGAGCAGATGACGGGGCTGCGGGCACGTGTGCTTGGGGAAGCGTGTCCGGCTGCGCCTCCCTCCGCAGCACTGCTGGGAGAGGCAGGGGGAGATGCTGGGCATCTTCCTTAAATCTCTGCTCTTGTCCTTGCCACAGCCCGAACGTGGGAGGGGAAGGCACGGAAAAACCTCATTTCCCATGTGTGCACAGTGGCCCCCTTGCCTTCTCACCAGCTCTCATCTTCCCTTTCATCCCGTCCCTTCACCCCTTCCTTTTCTCTCTGCTGCTGAATGGAGCTATTTAGTGTTGTACCCTCCTTTGCAGAAGCTGTTTCATCCCTGCTTGCACAGTTTTTAAAACTGCTTTCTCCACCCACCCTCAGTCTTGGTTTTTCATCTGTGCCACTTCTTTGGGTTAACTATCTTTGCAAAAGGAAAAGGCAAAGGAATCCAGTACCACCCTGATTTGGTTACTCCAGTCTTTCCTATATCTTTTGTCTCCTCTTAATTTCATTATTATCACTGCTATTATTATTATTATAGCACTAGGAATAAGCTTCCTCATTGAACACTCCCTTTTTGCCATTCTGAATACCACTGTAGAAGCTGGAGGGGGGAGGAGGGGGAGGGAGCCTCAGAGAGTCCTTTTGCTGTTAATGCAGAATGAGACACACACAAGGAACAAATGCAGTCCATCTCGAAAGCAAATGAGGGTTGGTTGTTTGGGGTTTTTTTAGCAGAACTGAAGAAAATGATCAAATAGACTCGTTTCAACTACCCCTTAATGCCTTAGCCATAAAAGCATACAGAATATGTTAAAGCATACAAAAATATCCTTAGGTTCATGGGCTTTCTGTGGCCCAGGTGTGCAGGGGGCTGAGTCAGCCTGGTACAGAGCAGCCTTGCTGTGCCCACAAGGACTGGGTCATCCCTTGGGCTCACCCCCTGCAGCACCCAGACGTGGCAAAGGAGGGAATTGGCAGCTTTAACACAGAATTTCTTTGTATTTTATATTTTCAGGCCAGAAACAGAATGTGGTACATCAGCATTGATTCTGTGGTTTCATATCTTTTTTTTTTTTTTTTTAAGTAGTACAGAAAGGAAGGGGGAAAAAGGCAGAAAGGAAAATAATTCATCCCTTATATACATTCAAAGCATACACAGCAACAGTTCCTTCAGCACTGGGTGCACTGAGAGTGAGTATTGATGTTAGCAGCAAGAGAATGCACGTTAGAGGTCTGTAACACTGGTTCTGATAACCACCTTCAGGAAAGGTAGTGCTTTTGCTTGCCTTTCACCCTGCCTTGTGTGCAAAAAGACAGTTAAATATAAAGAAAATAATGTTAATTACCAAATTATAAAAGGGAGGCTAGTCCTATTAAGCAAGACATCAAAAAGGGAATATTTAAAATATTTTCTTTCCTCTGATATTCCCCAAGCATTTCATGGACAAAACACTGTTCACAACTAACCCCAAAAGCACCTTTTTTTTTTCTTTTTTTCTGCCTTTTGATTTTGGAGCCATTTAATAAGCCAGAATAAGGGCATCAAAAGAGAGGGAATAACTTATCTCTGGGCAGTTGTTGAACATGAAATTTTGAAGAAAGAATTAGGGGAAATTTGTCCCTGCAGTTGCTCTAAATGCAGTACAAATATAATAACTCTCATATACACCAATCAAGTAGCCTGGAGCAGGATGAATAACTGGATTTGCAGTAGCTGGATTGAAATTACATACAGGCTCTTTTATTTCTTTATTACCCACATATATTTCATGTAAACTTTCAGACTGGGTGTGGGCACCCTGTGGAGTTCCTTCACACCGTGTGACAGCAGTGACACCCTCTTTTCTCCAATAAATATTCAGAGGGTGTCAGGATCTCCAGAAATCCTCTGGGGATCACCAGGATGTTGTCTCTAGAAGGGATTACCCTTAGGAAAGATTTCTGCATGAGAATTTTGAAATACATCCTTTAATAAATGTTGTGCTCTCCATGGAGGACCCATCCATCATCCTGCTCAGGGTGGCAAGTCATTGGTGGCCACCACCTCTCTGCAGGAGAAGTGGCAACAGGCAAACCCCAAATCAGCTCTCACTCAAGAAATCACTGCACCTTTGAAGAAAAATGCTCTGTTCAGTTTACTCAGGCTGTCAATGCGAGATGCATGGAGCACAGAGGTGAATAAATTCCAGAGGCAGAATTGCTCACGTCTTTGCAAACGTAGCTGGAGGTTGCTAACACCAATAAACAGCAGGGAGAACTCCAGAGGGGTGCAATCACTCGCGTGTTTCAAATACAACCCACAAATATGCTAAAAATACATGGAAATACAGCCACGGGATGATTGTTTGTTGGTATCAGGCTTGTCTCAGGTTCACAGGGGCAAAACCACGACTGCACCAGCACGTTTCCTGATAGCAACAGGGGGTCACTATCCAAATAAAGCCAGTTCATATTTCATTTACCATATGCAGACAGTATTTTAACAACCTTGGTTGATTTTGGAAGCTTCCTGACAGGTGGCTGTAACCAGCCCTGCTGGCTGCAGTGCTGCCTGGGGCTTTGGGGAACTCATAGCCCAGTCCAAAGTTAGAGAGCCAATTTTTCACAGTTAAATTCCCTATTGATTTCAGAGAAGGGTTTAATGGGGAAAATAAATATAGCTGGGCCCTCAGCATGGCATAAAGTGCTTTTGCTTCAAACATGATCAGGAACCCAAAGAGATGAGGGGCTCTGTACCTTCCCTCTGCCCTCCCTGCTAAGTTTGTACATGGACACTCAGCCCCTCAGGTCACTTGGGAGTTTCAGGAGGGATCAGGCCCTTGTGGGCTTCAGGCACAGAGAGAAATGTGCATTTGTTTAAAGAGAGAAAAGCCTGGGTTTAACAGTGCTTGCTTGTTTGAAAGCTGTGGCTGAATTTGCAGTGGCTTTGGAAAAAAAAGCGGTTGATTTTCAGTAAATTTTCTGTGAAACTCTCCTCTCCCAGTACAGAATCTCACTGCTTTCACAGATGGCATTACAGTCTCACTGAATAAAAATTTTGATTAAGAGGCTTTTTCTGTGTTTAATAATACACAGAATGAGATGTACCAAATAGAGGAAAATAAATTCTGACTCCTTAAAAATAGTGTCAGTCAGGAAAAAAATATATAAGTCACTCTTTGCATTTAAAATTAATGGCTAAAATGTGCTATGCAAGAAAACAAATGATTTTTTTCTGTGCCTGTTTTCTGCTTTATAAGCCTGCTGTACCCTTGTAAGAGTAGGTAACACTTTAATGCTATGAAAAAGGGAAAAAAAACCCCATGTTACATTAAAATACATGTAAGATTTTGGAATTGTTCCTCTCTTGGTGGTAACCTGAGGACAGAGAAACATGTACAAAACATAGAAATGTCACCCAGATCATTATCCATAACATTTTATTCGCACGTAATGCTTTAGGAAGAAAATTTCAAGATGCTCTGCCTGATGTTATAAAACTCCCTCATCGTCAATTAGTGTGAGAGGAGCTGGTGAAAAGATCAATCGGTTGCTTGTTCACGTTCTGGAATGAAAAATCCAAAATACAAGGAAAGGAAGCCTTTATTTAAGGGCAGTCAGATAAAACAGCTGTGTGATTCTACATCATGAAATCACTGCTTATATCCATCAATGCCATTTTTCAGTCCTTAGTTAGGAGGGTTCATCTGCCTCCAGCCTCTGCAGAGGTTTTGGGGTTGTTTTGTTAGTGAAGGCTGGTGGTGAAAGGGAGGGACACGAGCTGGGCTTTGCCAGCACTTTGCTACAGGACCCAGAAGGGTGCTGTGAAAACTCTCTGTCCTACCCTGTCAGTGGTTTTGCTCTTGAGCTTCACCACTGAGACCCAAATAATTGCTTTTGCTCTTCTCCATTCACCAGGGCACCACAGGGCACAAAACGAGGGGATCTTTGCTCTTGGCATAGCTCAAAACAAGCATAAAAGTGGGAAATGCAAGTAAAAGCCCTTAAATTTAGCACTTTTTTTTTGGTCTTTTTTATATTAAAGAGAATTCTGATGAGCACATTTTGGCAGTGTTTCACTTGTTTGGGTTTTGTTGGTTGCTTTTTTAGTGAGTCTTTGCAATATGATCAGTTTTGATACAAAATACTTTTAGGGGTTATAATGCAGTTTTTATGGATCTTACAGCAACTAACAAGTGAGCTGTAGTTAAAAACCCTCAGAAATCCTGTCCTAGGGACACAGTCAAAACTTCAGCCTTTCTGAGGTGCACTGGCTCCTTGTTGTACTCATGTCCAGTTACAGGTAGCACATTAACAAAAATAGAATTCCAGTGTCATGCTTCATATCTTCAGCAACGAGATGTGCGTGGATGTGTGCTAATTACAATGGGAAGCCACCTGGGTAATTTTAAGCTTTCTATTTTAACGTGGCTTCTTTGCTCCTCGACTTTTCATTTCAACACTCAGCATGAAGAGAGAGGTTAAACTGTTGCATTTTGTGTACAGGGAACCATTCATGTAATATACACCAGTCTGTAAAAACTGTAAATGCTATTTTTTTTTATTTTAAACAGTTTTCTTAGTTTACAAAAGATCAATAATTGGTACCTTTTTTACACTCTCAGATTCCTGAATATGGACAGATCTTCAAAGGGAGTATTAGCATATGAAACCTTAAGATAGGCTGTCCTGAAGGTTTTTAAGACACGATAAAGCTAAAATAGCAAGTCTCTCGGACAGCCCCTCTTAAACAATTTGGGCAGAGGTGCACATCAGAAATCACCAGCAAAGCCCAGCAACCCCCCCCACCCCGTGCCACTGTCTGCCTGCACGCTGTTATTTGGTTGCACACTGTTTAAATCCCAAAGGAAAATCACACCTCGCATTCCCTCGCTGGCTGCTGGTGACAGGAACAAGATCCGTACTCATTAATGATCACCAGGGCTCCCTCAATGTGGTTGGGTTTGTAATCAACGTAATACTCCTGGGCTGACATGGCAGCCATTTGGTGCATGGTCTGTTTTTGCTTCTGCTTCCTGCGCTGTGTGACAAAGCACTGTCTTAGTTGCCTTAAGCCGGCTGGGAAGCACTTCCAGGAGACGTACAACACCAAAACCACGATGAGGAAGGAAAAAATCAGTGCCATGGTGCCCGTCACCACCTTGTGAATCTGCACGGCGTTCTCGGAGTTCTCGCCGGGCATGGTGATGGTGACGGCGTACGTGGTCCGGTCCTCGTCGCCGTCGGGCACGTCGTAGGTGGCGGTGGCTGAGCCATAGCCGAGCGTCTGCTCGCTGTTGTTGGTCACCGGGGAGAAGGTGTTGACGCTCGTGGGGTCGGCGTTGTCCTCGCACAAGTGAAAGGCGTACACGGCGTCCAAAACATCCTCGCCCTGGGCGTACTCGGGGGTGGCACAGAGCAGGTTGCTGTCGTAGCGACCCTGGAAGTTGCTCAGCCAGGAGGCCAGGGCGCAGACGTTCCGGCTGCAATCCCAGGCGTTGGCGGAAAGGCTGATGCTCGTGAGGGACTTCCAGGAGTCGAGGACTCGGGAGTCGATGTAGGTCAGCCGGTTGGAGTCCAGCTGCAGGGATTTGAGATGAGGTACACTTTCAAAAACATGAGGTTCGATGTATTCGATTTCGTTGCCGGAGAGATCCATCTTTTCGAGTTGCCATATCCAGTCCAAAGTGTTTACTACGATGGTAACTTTATTCCTTCGCAAGCAGAGGGAGTGCAGGGAGATGAGCCTGGGAAAATGGGCTAAATTCACTTTCACCAAGTCATTGTGCTCGAGGTGCAGCTCAGTGAGTTTGAACAAGCCTGCAAAAGAGTTTCGAGCCAGGCTCTTTAACTGATTGTATCCTATGTCTAGAAACTTCAGGCTGCGACAGTCCTGAAAAATTCTCACTGGCACGAACTTGATGGCGTTCGACCGCATGTGCAAAGTTGTCAGTTTTCTCAGCCCGTGGAACAGGTCAGGCTCCAAAGACTGTAGGTTGTTGTACGATAAATCCACACTGCGCAAGTTTGGCATGGGGCGGAAAGTGGTGTTGGGCAGTTGGGTTATTTTGTTGGAACTCAGGGTGAGCTCTTTAACTCGCCGCAATTTTTGAAAGGCATTCCCCTCCACTGAGCAAATGTGATTGTGATCCAGATAGAGCCACGTGAGCTGCATTAACCCTGTGAACTGTCCATCATGCAGCTCTGAAAGGCTGTTGTACCGCAGAGACAAGCCCATCATGCCCGACAGGTTGCGAGGCATCTCTGTGAGATTCAGTGATTCACAGTACAAAAGCCTGCCCTCACACCGACAGAGCTGTGGACACCCACTATTCACAGCTGGAAGCATTTTAGAAAAGATACCCAGCGTACACAATATCAACCCCGGGGGCTTCCTCAGCAGCCAGTTTAAACAGAGACCAATAAGAAGGAAATCCATTAGCAAGAATATTTCCAAATATGCTTGAGAATGTCCATTGAATCTTTTCAAATTCTACATCATATTTTATTTAAGAGAGGGAAAAAAAAAAAAAAGGCAAACCAACGAAACAAAGCCCGAAAACCAAAGCAAAACAGCAAACAGAACAAACACAGAGGCAAATATTTCACTTTATAGCATGCAGGAGCTGTGCAGCATTAAAGTTCACAGACATTCAAAGGTAAAATGATAGTGATTTTGTTCATGTTAAATGCTGCAGCAAAGGAAAAAAAAAAATCTTTCTTCATGAAAGAATTTAATTAAAAAGTGTCTTACCCACCCTTTTCCAGAGAGTGACAACCTCCATTCAGTTGCTTCCTTTGTGTTTGGACTAATTATATGCAGAGCTAAAAAAGACCCCTCTGTGCTACAAATTCAGTCCCTTTCAATGTTGTGCAAGGCTGGCAAGCTCACAATGTCTCACTTTGCTTCTGCTCAACGAGCGAAAGGCTTGTCCAGCTAGCTTTTGAGCTGCCTCCTAGGACCTGCAAGTTTCAGAACTATGTACATGAGCTTGATCTTCTCCTTCTCCCTCTGTCCTTTCCTCTGCAGTTAACACTGTGGCGTGAAAAAAACTCCAAACTCTTTACTAACGACTCCACAGGATTTGTCAATCTGTTTAATGTCCATCATTTGCAACGACCATTGACCGGCACAACCTTTACTCCAGAGAGAGGTTACCATTCATTCACTGACCGGCTAAGGGTCGCTTTATTTCCCATTCTTTGTTCGCTTTGCTTGTTAGGTGATGCTTAGAGCAGAGAGAGACAGCAAGAATCCCTTCCCTTCAGCTGAGCAGTATGTTGCTAGAGCATGCAGAGGCACCCAGTGTTCACTGAGTGTCGTAAGCTGCTCATGATTGTACGCCTGCACTGTGCATCTCAGACATGGGCAGATTGAAAAGGGGTGGGCATAAAACCAACATCGGAGCGAACCAGGAAAGTAATATATGCTCTTTGATGAAATGGAAAATACTTTAAGCCTATCTCGCCATTTCTCAAACAGGCATGCACACAGCCGCACAAATCATCAAAAGCGAGGCAGTGCTAAGTAGGAAGCTTGAGAATTAGGATTCTTTCTCTTTTTTTTTGGATGCTTTTGTTTAAAGTCTGAATTTATAAGCTATTAGCCGGGAGAGGGAGAGACTCGATTACTTGGTTTGGGAAGGAATATGTAAACCAGTCTCTTTGGATTGCTTTTTCTCTCTAATTCCGATGATGAGATTTGCCTTTTGGAGTCTTGGGGTGGGGGATTGAGGGGTGTGGGGGGGTAAATGTGTTTTTTTTCTTCTGATATTGTCTAAATAGAGCATGATTTGAAATTCTGTGCATTCTTTCTCATAGAAATGCAGCCAGAACTCTGCAAATAGGAATGTCTCATTTCATATAAGCTTTAATTACATTTGGTGTTTTTCCATCCTGTATATTTTGTGTGTTCAGCACATGCCTTTCCTAAAGGCTTTTTTTTTTTTTCCTTCTCCTTTTTCTTTGCAGTGTATGCTACGGCACACACAACTCGAATTCTAGCAGCATAAAGATTACTGTGCTTTTTGAATCAGATCAATGCATAGGTTGCCGTGACCGTGTCGGCAGCATGCAGAGGGGGTTTCAAACCCCATTAGTTAATAAGTTTTGCAGATCGTGCTGGTTTTTGTTCCGTGTACCAAAAAAAAATATATCTTTGCTGGGTAATTTGCAAGTCCTCGTTCTCTATGGGAAACGCATCGTCAATGAGCTCTGTAAGTTTTACTGACTGGAAAATGTATGGTACTTCTGTCAGGAAAACGCTGGCCATCTTTTCCTATTATGAAATAGAGTCTCCAGCCTGTGTGCTGGTGAGAGGGATTGGAGCTGACAGCTCCTAATTCTGCATCAATTCCCAATGAAGAAGTTCCATGCGGAAATACAAGGATTGCAGAAGATCGTGCTGATTTCAAGTGGACATCAGATGCAAAATGCTGGTGGAACAGGGCAAAACCATTGCATTTGCTTTCTTTATCACAGCTGTGTTAATTTAAAAGGAATATCTTGTTTTGGAGGTGTCTGTTGCAGAGCTGATCATTGTGTTTGAGTGTGGCTGCTGTGAGTGTGTGCTGGGAGAGATCAAGGAATGCAGTAATTTGATGCAGTAAAAGTTGCTTTGCAGAAGTCCTGGCAAACTTAAAGCTCTCGTGCATAAAAATAAAAACGTGTGAAGGAGATTCATTACTAATGTATTTGCCAGCAACAATCTTAAATAAATTACAAATATCAACCACTTAAATTGCGGTTTCAGAACCTGGGGATCAATGTGCTTTTGTGCTCCCTGTTCTGTTTATTTACATTTTTCTGCTCTTCACAGCATTTCAGTGGTCTCAAAGCAAAAATGTGATGCTTTAATCGCAGATGAGCCTCATCTATGTTTTAGCATTTGGGCAGGAGAGCTGAAGGTGGTTTTCATCTCCCCAGATCATGCTATTTTATTCAAAGCAGGTTGTTTATACAAGTGTCCACTGGTTGCAGTACACCTTAATTCTGTTTCTCAATACACAAAAGCAGGAAGGAAAGCAGTGACAGAACCGACGAAAGAGCACTGAAGCAGGAGAGACTGAAAAACCCCATCCAAGAATATATTCCAGATTGCCTTGATGAATATTTTGGTGAAATTAGCAGGGAAAAAAAAAATTAAAGGATGACTTGAGCTTAACAGATAATGCGAAAAGCTTCAAAGCACAGAGGTTGTGTCCCTTAAAAATGTGCAACCCTACAAGTCTTCATGGGGGAAGCCTTAATGCCTTCTCCCATGTAAAAATTTCGGGAGAGGTCTGCAAGAGTAGCCCATAAAATTTCAATTATATCCTCAAGGAAAGCTGCCATTTTCTGCAAATCAGATGATGATAATGATCACTTAGTTACCATTTAAATGCTATGTATAAAGAATTCCTCTAGATGAAGCTCCCTGATACATCACTGAAGAGCTGAATATTTTTTTTTCGCTGCTTCTCCTTGTTATCACCTGGGATACAGCTTGGATCCCAACCAATGTGCCTATTCCCACACTGGCATATAATCCATTATCATTTGGTTTTCAAAGGCAGGAATTAGAGCAGACAGTAGCAAAGCTATATAGCAGCAGCTGGAAGACTGACAACCAGAATTAGGGACCCAGAATTAATGGCCCTAAGTGCACTCTCTCAAAGTTCTGACAGAGGGCTATTGAATGAGAAACTCTGCTCTTGTCCAAAATTTGGTTGTAAAAAAGAATCCAGGTAGTCTTAAAATGAGAGACCTCAGTGTATGTTTGAGGCTGTGATGTTGAGGCACAGTAGTGACCAAATTCAAGATCTGGGGCATCTGAAATATCTTTTGTAAATTGGTGTCCTACTGTATTTTTGCAATGTACCCTTTTTGCAATAAAACCAGGAATCGACTTTGAAGATGATTGCAATGCAAAGGGCTTAATTTCCACTGTCTGAGCTGTTATCACAGCCAAACTGTTAAGTTTACACATTTTCTGAAGTTTCAAAGCCTCTGGCAAGTCTCTATAAATTAGCAGATTTAAATTAGCTTTATTAAATGTGCTATTATAAAACATTTTAAGAATGGCAAACTAAGTTTGTATGTGTTTTAAGGAGCTTGATTAAATCAATGTAAAGTAGGTTACAGAAGAACAACATGATAAAGTTTTAGAAAGTTTAGCTGGGAAGCTCTTTCTTGTAGTCATGACAAGTGTAATCCAGTGGCCGTGATGGTCAGAATTGTCCAGGCTGAAACAGAAAAGCACCTTTTAATGTATTTGGTCTACGTGTTTTTAATACTGTGTTCAGTTTAATGATAGAATCATCAAGATTGCAAAAGACCTCTAAGATCATCCAGTCCAGCCATTAAATGTCCCATATCTTTTAACTGGCCTCAGAATCGTTTCATTCTTGCTCATCCCTTGGATATTCCTTTACTGTTTGTGCCCGGATATTTCCCTTACCTTAATTTGCAATCCAGGACAGATGGGGTTGGGACAGAGTGCATGAGATCAGAATGTGGCCACTGATGTCTAACTCTTCATACACACATGTTTTAATAAATTCACCAACAAAATACAAAAAGGCTAACCAAAATATTAAACACTGAGAATACTTCTTCCTTTTGGCATTTTCTGAGTGGTTTATATCAGAATAATAAAAAGTGGTGCTCTTAGTGATCATTTTAATTTCCTTTCATGAATGGAAGGATTCAAACCTTGATCTTTGGTAGTCTTTAATTTTCAAGTGTGCTGAACCATGGCATTTTGTATAAAGGAAACACTTAAAAACTAGAAAAGGGGGGCAAAAAGACATGACTTAAAGAAAAGCAAACTAAATCTGTTATTTCTCTTGTATTTCTTTCTTGGTCATCCTGAACATTTATTGGCTGCTCCTTCTGTATAAAATTTAGGATTTCAGCTGATAAGAAGTCCAGTTCTATAACATGTCTGTTTTAGTAGATAGAAAAATGAGTAATATTATACAAGATTTTGACCAGAATACTCCTGGTGGCTCCGGATGTCATTAAATTCTTACAGTGCCTGACAGACACATTGGATTTGTCGCTACCTTTAAATCATAGATGTTCTTATGTAAATGACCTTATTGTTTTTGACAAGGTGATAAACATTTTTCTGTCTCATTGCAGTCATTCCATCCTCATCATCCACATGCACTCACAGGTGGTTATGCATAGCTCTAGAAAGTCACTCACAGAAGAGACCCACATGCAGAATTGTCAGTGCAGTGCAGAAAGGTCAGTTTTTAGGACAACATATCCAGAGTAAGATGAAGTAACTCTCTCCTCTGTTCATTACTGGTAGACTACTTGAATAAGCTAAAACATGACTGATTCTCTTAAGTACCTGTGAAAATACCTATGGATTTCTGGACATGATGCCAAAACCTTTGACAGTGTTACTGGTTCTGAATATCCAGGGGTAATGGGAAAAAGACAAGTAAATT
This sequence comes from Edolisoma coerulescens, assembly GCA_013397115.1. Taxonomy (NCBI): domain Eukaryota; kingdom Metazoa; phylum Chordata; class Aves; order Passeriformes; family Campephagidae; genus Edolisoma; species Edolisoma coerulescens. Next base: position 343,404 of record VWZW01002516.1, on the reverse strand, counting down.
ATCCTTTTGTGATAATCAACACATGAAGATCATGGAACATCCTGGCTAGGCAAAGGCTGGAGTGTTACTGTCAAGTTCCCAGGTTGGTGGAACTGGTTTACAGGACAAGTGAAAATTTATATTGTGGGTTTTGATTAACCCTTGCTAATTTATATCTCTAAAAGTGTCGTAGGAAGTCGTGGAGGAAGCTCGTGTGGAGTGCAATGATTAGGAAGTGGGAAGGTTTTAGTTGGTCATATTTGATTGAAAATCAATTAGTTCCACCTTCAGAAGTGCTAAGCGAGACTCTCCACAAAGGTTTATTTCAAGACCTTCCCAAGCATTTCTAGAGGTGCCAGCAAATGAACTGCAATTACTTTCCATTTAGCTTAAGAGCAAAGAGGGCCACAGCTTATCCACACACTCAGACACGTCTGCTGTGCCCTCTGCTAATGTTGACAGTTCATCTTTGAGGGTTATTTTTTGATAAACTCTGGTGCTAAATGGCCTTTTATTTGTGCTTTGAGACCCATTTTGACTGGAAGGTTCTGCTCTTCCGTGGATGTAGCTACTCCCAGATGCTGACACCACTGCACCTGGGGTTGGTCAGTTGGCTGGTTGGTTGGTTGTTTTATCTTGGTGTATTTACTCAGACTTACCAAGAGGTTGGGTGACGTGAGAGAATAGCAGGATTGTTTAGGACTGTGAAGAATCCCCCTGTAGCTCCATGCTGTAGAGAAGTCATTGGTAGTACATTGGAATAGCCCTCCTGGTGGAAAATACTTCACTCTTTTTACCAATGGCATAACTTGAGGGGCAATGAACACCTTTTAGATTTCCAAGGTGCAGGACGTAGGGAGAATTGGGAGGAATTTATGCAATCAATTATTAAAAGCAAGGATGAACAAGTTAAAAGCTGTTCCTGGCAGTCTTCTGGAAAGTCTTTTTACAAGTGGATGAACTGCTCTTGGAAAATTTTCCCAGAGCAGAAAATCTGTTCTCAGCATTAGACAACCAGTTGTTCTTAATCCATTTCTTGTGCTCGTTTCCAAATATGTTTTAAAGCACAAACAGAAAAGACAAAAAAACTTCATGCTTTGTGGATACATTATTTCTAGAAATACAGATTAGTTATGAAGTTGGTGCTGGTATTTTGAAATTGAATAAAGACTTTTATTGAGTCCTATCACATAAGACACCATTTGAATTCACTCCAAAGAAAAACAGAATCATAAAATTGGAGAATGGTTTGGGTTGGAAGGGACCTTTAAGATCATCTCATTCCACCCCCTGCCATGGGCAGGGACACCTTCCACTATCCCAGGTTGCTGCAAGCCCTGTCCAACCTGGCCTTGGACACTTCCAGGGATCCAGGGGCAGCCACAGCTTCTCTGGGCACCCTGTGCCAGGGCCTCCCCCCCCTCACAGGGAAGCATTTCTTCTTCAACGTAAACCTGCTCTTTTTCAGTTTGAACCCATTCCCCTTTGTCCTATGCAAAGGGGAATGTTCTGCAGACAAACTCTGCTTTTCAGAAACCGTTACCTGTAAATAATATATTTTGGAATGTTCTTAGATCTGACTCCTGGATTTACTGAAGACTTGAACAACTGAGGCTGGGTCATGTAATCGTGGAAGTAGATGTCGGATCGAGCAGGGCACCCATGGGAACAGGCAGTGGCACCTTGATAGGCTGTAGTGTTCTCAGTTGTGTGGGCTTCTTGGCGAATTGGGGCAGACAAGGAAGGCAGGATTTCTGTGGTTTCATCCTCCTGCTCCAATGATATCTGTATTCTGAAGGGAAAACTCAGGATAAAATGCGTTGATGTCCTGGTTGCGTGTGTATTGCATCTTACAGGGAGGTAAGAGGGCCTCTGGATCATTAGCTCATAGACAGAATTAATAATGCAGAAACCAGGTTGAAGACTCATATTTCAGATAGAAGTCATTATGATTTTTGCAACAAGACGAGGGTTTGTTGACTACCTGCAATATTTATGGTTTCATTACGTTTTATTTGCAACTGATGTAATGTCTAAGAGAAATAATCATGGGTCAGAAGTCTCAGAAGGACATATTTAAAGGCATAAGGCATAACAAAAGATAGTCATACCTTCTAAAAAAAAAAAAGATAATAACCTGACCTTCTTTTTTTAAACCAACTTAAAAATACTCAAGGCATTACTGAAGAGTTTCATATGGTGGAGGAGGTTTGTGTGTGGTGTATGTGTAATCTTAGAAACTCAGCTTTGCTCAGCAGCTAATTTAATTTTGTGAGATCCAATGGCAGTCGTTGAAATATGCATTCCTGACTCTTGTTTGGTTTTGTTTCAATGTATTTTGAAGATTTTTCATGTCTTACAAGGAAGAAATACACAACGTAATCACAAGTTTGTGTTACTCCGTTACTCTTAATAAATATATAGAAAGGCACAGCAAATTCTAATTACATATCCAAAGATCCTGAATTTACTAAGGTTTTAGAAAGAATATGCTAAATACATTCTCAAAATCTTTACAGTAGTATGAATCTAAATTACCCTGCCATTATACATGGTTTTAAAGGTGAAACAGCAGATCTGGGGGGCAAACAGTAATAAAGCTGTAGGGTTCACTTCAGCTGTATTTCATAATCACATTCCCTTTCCGACTGCTGTAATTTTGAATCTTTAATATTCCTGTAAAATGAAGAGCTTATTGTTTCCTAAGACTCAATTTATATTTTAAATGAGTGGAAAGATGCGTAATCAACTTGAAAAGGCAGAAAAATATCATCCTGTTTTTCAAGATAGAGGACATTTTACTGAGTGTTTTGAATTCTAGAGACCATTTTTAAAGAACGCTTGGCTTAGTTCTGCTCTTTTTTTGTAGTGCAAATTAATTATGATTTGACAAGTGTGTGCTTGATTTTCTTCTTCAGATTTGGTGTTAAGCCAAGCTTTATTAGTTAGAGCCTCTAAATCAAAACCAAAGGTCAGTATCTGTGAAATGCCTGCGGCTCAAGATATATTGTAATTTTTCCCCCATTATTCAGATTTTTTTTTTTCTATGAAAAGGTGTTTATGTGTTTAAGTGGATATTGTGTGATGCACGCATGGCTGTGGACAAATAACCACTTTTCATGATTGCATCAGTAATGTTCTGGTAGCAACCCTAAAAATTTGGGAAACCATTGGTGTGAAACTCCTGAATGATCCCCCCTTCATGCTTGGTGTGGTCTGTGAACGCTGGCTGGGGTTATTGTGTACCCATGGCAGGTAGGGGACAAAAGGTGATTAAGCAACCCATAACAGTGTGTGTCAGACATGCCAAAAATCAATCCTGGCAGCAGGTCCAGACCCTCTCTTTGCTTCTTTTAATTGTATCTCATTTGTTTTGTGCCCTGTTTCTCCCTACATTTAGAGTTGTTGTTGATTTTTGTTGGGTTTTACTGTTTCCAGTTCTTAATTTCAGGGATTGTCTGTTCCTGTGTCCTTGCATAATGCCCAGCACGGACTATCTTTTGCTATGTCCTGATCAGAGAATCACAGCACAGTTTGGGTTGAAAAGGACCTTAAAGATCATCACATTCCAACCTCCTGCCATGGGCAGGGACACCTTCCACTAGCCCAGGTTGCTCCAAGCCCAGTCCAACCTGGCCTTGGACACTTCCAGGGACCCAGGGGCAGCCACAGCTTCTCTGGGCAACCTGTGCCTCATAGCCAAGGATTTATTCTTCCCAAATTCCCATCTCTCCCTTCCCTCTGGCAGTGGGAAGCCATTCCCCCTTGTCCTGTCCCTCCATCCCTTGTCCCAAGTCCCTCTCCAGCTCTCTTGGAGCCCCTTTAGGTATAGGGGCTCTAAGGTCTCCCTGGAGCCTTCTCTTCTCCAGGCTGAACACCCCCAGCTCTCCCATCCTGGCTCCATACAAGTGGTGCTCTCACCATAATGAGTATTATAACAATCAACACAGTTCTGGTCTTCAAGGCAACAAGTGTTGGACAAGAATTCAGGGTATTGCAGTGCTCCCAGCTCTGGTATCTGTACAATGAAGTTTCTTCAGCCTATTTTGCAGCTGAGCTTGGACCACGCACTGATACCGGGTCAGCAGAACTCACTTGCAGCTGTTCCAACAAGGGTCATAAAAACAATGAGCAGCAGAAGACATTAAAGACGTAGTACTAGAGAAGAAGCTTCCCTGGTGCCAGCAGGATGAAGTTGGGTGGTATTGGCTTCTTTACCTGCAGCCCAAAGATAATCAGTTCTGAAAGCATTAATGCTTTGATCTGTGCTGCTTTTCCGTGGCCCTCACTCTGCAGGACCTTGGAGCCTGTTGGAAGCATCTGCAGCACTGCAAAGTAGTGCTGACCTTGGGATGCTTCCCTGAGACACATTCAGAGGCTTCTGAGCTGTGTTCTCTGACTGTCTGGATTTGCTGGCACCGTTGTATCCATTAAATACTGATTAGATTTAAGAAATCCAAGAGACCAAATAATGCTATCATCTGTTCCCTACTTATCTTAATAATATTGCCAGTAATATTCTAATATATCAATTCTAGGATATTCTATACCTAATCTTGTGCAGGGAAACAGGGACAGTGTGCTTTTTTGTTTCAAAGGCAGAAGAAAACCATTTTATTTATTGATTTGGCTTTGCTATATTGCCTAGAGATGAGGGTAAAAAGTAAAAGCTACTTTCAAGGACTGTTAGAGAAGTACATCATTTTTCATAATGTTTAATAAATCGTTTACAGTACTTGTTTTACTTAAAACTGCAATTAAAGATCACCCTCTAGTCAAAAGAAAACTGTGATAAGAACGTGACTTGAAACTGGGCAGAACATTTTCCAAAGCCCTTTGGGAGTAATTCCAGTAATTATTCAATCTGATGTTTTCCAGAGAAATAACCCTTTATGTACGAACTCCATTAATCATAATAACACAGTTCACATGTCAGGTACTTCTCTCCAGTCACTTCATACTCTCCATTTAGTGAGAGACTAATAAACATCTTCACCAAATAGGAGAAAACACTAAACTGCTTGCAGAAAATCCTGGTGTGTAGGTTTGGTCTTGTGAGGTGGGACGTGATCCATTGATGTCTGCAAATACCTCGAACTTAGGGCTGCAGCTGGTATCAGCTCCTCCTCATTTGGTGTCATTTCAGTCAACAGCACTTTCAGGACATTTTTGCTTTCTTTTCTCTTCTGAGCTGCTCTGGAGAGGTCTGGTTTGTCTGTCTGTCCAGCTGTAAAGACTTGCTGTATAATTGGTCTTTTGCAAGACCTGGATGTAGGAAACAAAAATTCTGCTTTAGATCATCGACAGGAGTGAATACTTGAATACTTTTTTTCCGGTATGAAGTTACTACACATTATTGGAACAGCAAAATTAATATGGAGTAGCTGTCTTTGATGATAAGCAGCTCTAAGAAGATTTGTGTTGTGTTTTTCTGTGTTTCATCAACTGAAGATATTCCTAAATATTATCTTATGTTAAAAAGTGGTGGTTTAAAAATGCAGCGGTGATTAGATGCCCACATTTGAAGAATTTAGAATTCTCTCCTTTTCAGATTCTGACATTGTTTTGTGCTTTTGAAGCTGGCAAGTGCAATTATCAGTGTTCTGATGAGGAGTGATAAATATAATCTGTTGCTGAATGTGGATAAAAGATGCAGGCAAACAAGATTGGTTTGACACAGCCTCCTTGTGCATCTTCTGACTTCTCAAGAGCTGAGTGGAGAATAATTCTTTATCTTTGGAGATTTACTTTATAATATTTAATTGGGTTTTGTGTGTGTGTATTTTTTGTTCTGGAGCCATTGCAGCATCCCTGGGCTGTTACTGTGACTAATGCTTGAAATGCAGGATTTTTGCGTGGCAGTTGTCATTCGTTGCACATTCCAGTAGATGGCAACTCCAGTCTTCCTGACATTTCATCTCCATTCGAACCAGTAATATTGTCTGTGCCCCCACCCCCCGCCCCTGCATCTTGTCCATATAAATAGCTACGAGTTTCACAGAAACGTGAGTCAATATTGTTTTTATTGCAATTACCACGTCGTATCTGATTTCAACTCAAAACGGTACTGAAAAGAAAGATGATAAAAAAAAGGCCTGTGAGCTCCAATCCTCCTGGATCATAAAGCACACACTGATTCCCCCATAACTTTAGAAAGTATTTTTAGGAGTTTTCATAAAAAGGATTAGTACCCCAAACTTCTTTTTATGTTTAATAAAGGAAGGGGCTGGCTGCACATACAGCACACTGGCTTTAAGTTTGATGGTCTGGCCGTGAAGTGTATCTCCCCCTGATTAGTGCTAAAGTATTTATTTTTGCTGTGCATGGTAAACACTTGATTAGACCTGTAAAAATTTGTAAATTCGTGAACTTCATAATGATATACCTGGATACAGCTTGTTTTGGGTGAGAGCAGGCGTAGGCCAAGGGGTCATTGTGTGGTTTAGCCATGGGAATATTCTCCAATTTACCTCCTGCCCAAAGCACTGCCACACTCAGCCTCTCTTCGTTGTGCTCTTATTCCCTCCCATCAATTGTATTACCAAAGCACCAGTGCAGAGGAGCATATTTCTGGTTTTTCCTCTGCTGACTTTCACAACTTCAATACTTGCCTGTAGAATCTGAAGCCATAAAACAAAGCATCTCTGTGAGTGAATGCCAGACACCAACCAGAGGCACAAAAGATTGTGCTTGCTCTGCCTGGGATGGAGAATAAGGATCATAACAGTCACACAAAAGGTCCTTTCTCTGTCTCTCTCTATCAAGACTGTAGTTTAATTTTCAAATCACTTCCAGGGTGTCTAGCAAGGTTTTATTTTGAGGTTGATGGTTAGAAAGGGACAGAGTGAAGGACAGTTTTTTGGGTTTTTTTTTAATAACCACAAATCTAACTGAAAAAGAGTACATGCTACTTATCAGGGGCTTTTTACCTACTTCATGCATAGAGAATTTTCAGTAAACCCCATAAGAAACTTTCAGTCTGCCAGAGTTTGTAAAATTTTTGTATTTCATACTAGGTCTTACGGTCACAGAAGCAAACATTTCCTGTTTAAAATAAACTGAAGAAAAGTTCTAAAGTAGAGCAATGTTTAAGGCCAGATTTATATGTTCACACTTTTATTGGTTTAGTAAAAACCTTGATTTTCAACCCAGACTTGATTAGTCTATGGATATTTTTACTTCACAGAAACAGTATTAAAATAAATTACACTCATAGAGGACAAGCAGAATATTGGTCCATTTAAGCCTGACTGATTTTTATGTAACAAATTAGTGAGCAAGGTAATTAAATCTCTTTTGGATGCCTGTTTCATCTCTGGAAGGAATCCCAAGAACCTCAGAAAACTGACTTTCGGGTTATATACAGGTCCTGGGTCTATTGCAGCTAAGTGCCTTGTTTCTCATTATCTCATTTAGTGCTGCAGAAACGACTCCACCAGAGTCTTTATTAAAACTTGCTTAAGGCCAGCATTTTCCCTTGGGTCAATAATGACTTTAGAGGAATGGATGTAGAAGCTGGATTTGTTCTGGAATGAATTATGTCTCATCGGGGCCCCCAGGCTAGTATTTCAAATTCGCCACCAGGCACTTCATCAAAAATTCTGTTCCACTATTGGAAAGACCTTGTTGCTCCTATTAGGGAGTGCAGAGCATACATTTGTGGATCTTTCCCTGCACCCAAACTGTATAGCTCTATTTTTTTCTCTGCTAAAACCCCACTGCCACCTGCATCAGTGAAGATGTGGTTTAGAAATGTATCCTGAAGATCTCGTGCTTTGGGGAAGGTCATTGCCAGTTATTTCTGACTAAAATACAGAGCACAACAGAGCATTGAGTTAACTGCTGGTAAAAGCCATTCAAATCCTACAGCTGCTGGTGTGAGCAGAGTATTTATGAGAGGGGTACTAAATATCATTGCTTCCTGCAAGTCCTTGCTCATGAATAATCCAGATATTGCTTATCACTGCACATCGTGGAATCACAGAATGGTTTGGGTTGGAAGGGACCTAAAGTCCTTCTCGTTCCACCCCCTGCCATGGGCAGGGACACCTTCCACTAGCCCAGATTGCTCCAAGCCCCGTCCAACCTGGCCTTGGACACTTCCAGGGATGGGGCAACCACAGCTTCTCTGGGCACCCTGTGCCAGGGCCTCACCACTCTGTCCTCATCTCAACTTACTTCCCACCTGTATCTCAGCTGCTGGGAGTAAAAATTCCTTTGCTCAGGAGGGAGGATAAATGTTCACGACATTCACAGGCAGCCCCATATGACCAAGGAGAGGACATGACGAAGTGGGATGGAAAAGAGGTAAAGACAGTTTATTAGGACAGCAAAGGAAGAGATAATAGTAATATTAATAATAACAATAATAATAATAATAGCAAAACAAGTGATGCATAGTGCAATTGCTTGCCACCCTCTGACCGATGCCCAGCCCATCCCCAGGCAGTGATTGGCCCCTCCAGCCAACTCCCCCCAGTTCATTCACTGGGATGATGTCCCATGGTATGGAATATCCCTTTGGCCATCTCTGGTCAGCTGTCCTGGCCACGCTCCCTCCCAGTTTTTTATGTGTTTGCTCTCTGGCAGAGCATGAGACACTGGAAAGCCCTTGATTTAGAGTAAGCACTGCTGAGCAGTAACTAAAACAACAGTGTGTTATCAACACCATTCTCATTCCTGATCCAAAACTCTAGAAAATTAACTCTATGCCAGCCAAAACCAAGACAAACCTTCATAAAAAAGTTCTTCCTTAAAAATTCTGTCTCAGTCATATGCGCAAGTATTTCTGAAACATGCAGTAACTGAATAAATAAAAAAAATGGTGGGGATTTTTTTCTAGTTTGTACAATCTTCTCATGTTGATGATCAGATAAAATAAAATATTGACTTAGAATAAGATCTTTAGTTTAACCCAAATTGCTGGTTTTCCCTTTGCTGGTCTGGTTTTAAAACATGATCATGTGACATTTACAAAATGTAGTAGTTTGGGAGTGTTTGTTCTCTTTCAGTGTTTTACAGACTGAGGTATCCATTGAAATGCAAAGGTGGTTGATATTAAAAGAGATTGGTAGTGGATAATAGGCAGACAGGTGTTTGGCTTTCCTTTGTGCTTGTCAAGGACAGTTCCTTGGATGGCTCACAAGCACATTCACATCCTCATTTTTTCCTGCTGACTGGATTTTCCCTGAGTGCTGTGCACAGAGATTACAAATGCAACATTACCTAAGAGGCCCCATCAAAATCTGGAGCAATGGTGGATGTTACGATGGATATTGCACTCTAACTGCTGTGTCTGTAGCACAATATTAAATATAAATAATTGCTTTTATATATACAGTGAAATTTCCCCTATAACCATTTCCGTAGTTTATTTCCAGCCCAACAACTGCAGGAATTGAAAAAAAAAAATCTGCTTTTGCTATGTACTGTACATCACACTCCTTACTTCTCATTCGGAAGTAGATTTTCCAGATGTTTCTCTACAAAACAGAATAGAGTAGTTTAGCAACTACAGGAGACTGTAAAAATATATTTACTTTCTTGCAATGTGTTTATTTTCTATTGGAATTTTAGAGAATACCGTTTTAGATAACATCGTGTCAAGGCTAACGGAGTAAATTCTGTGTAGAGTTAAGTTTTGCTTGACAGTTTATAAAGCTGAAACAACATTTCACATAGTGGGAATTAAAAAAACACCCTCATATGAAATGTGTAACCCAGTCAGCTTAATCAAAATATCAAGAAACAGAAAAATATTTATAGGTGCAGTAAGTGTAGAGTCATAGAATCATTTAGGTTGGAAAGGCCCTTTAAGATCCTGCACCAAGGCCACTACTAAACCGTGTCCACAAGATTCATTTCTCCAATGTTGCACTTAATCCCTAAGGAAAAAAAATACAGAGTTTTAGTCAATACATAGGACATCATCGTTTGCAGAAACTTCCGCCATTTAGTTTCCACTTTAACCAGTAAAGATACAATACAGCAGTGGAGAAATCTTAGGGGCAGATTTTATTTTAATTCTTAAAATATTTTTACTTGAAGTCTAAAATAAGTTTGACTTCAGTGCTGAGTTTTTTTTAGAATATGGAGAATAGACAGAGTTTAAGACCATGTGTTCTGATCTGTAGGTCCTATGGAGCTGAAGTGGATTCTCACCAAAATCTTAGGATGGGGATTTCGGAAGAACCTTTAAAGCTTTGAGTCTCAGCCTTGACAGTATTTTGGAGCCTCCTTAAAAATAAGGCTTTACTTGGAGGTTCCCACCTAACCCAGGCTTCTTACAGAAATAGAAACCTCTCTGAATAAGAGTTTGAAAGTCCCTTTGCTCTGTGTAACACGATTCTATCAGTTATAGCTGGGCAAGTCATTGCTTTATAAACCTTCTCAGTCTGTGGAGGTGCAGTGGATTTAGGAAATCACCTGGTCCACGTCTTTGCTCTAAGGCAGTATTTGTTTGGTCATTCCTCACACATCAGCTCCTCCTGAAGGCTCTGAAGACTTCTCAAGGAAGAGGTTCCTCCCCCAGAGGGTGCTGGGCACTGCCCAGGCTCCCCAGGGAATGGGCACAGCCCCAAGGCTGCCAGAGCTCCAGGAGGGTTTGGACACTGCTGCCAGGGATGCCCAGGGTGGGGTTGTTGTCTGTGCAGGGCCAGGAGCTGGATTCAGTCATCCTTGTGGGTCCCTTCCAGCTCAGGATTCTCTGTGATCTGTGATTCACTTCTCAAATTCCGAGGGTTTAACAAGCCCAGTGCGCCCAGGCTTCTCCTGTCGGGGGAGTCTCGTGCTGATCTTTGGTAACTGCTTTTGATCTGGTTTGGATCCCTCCTAAAACTGTCCCCATTTTCTATACACACAGTGCCAAAACAAACCCCAGGGTGCTGGAGCTGAGACCCTGCTAGCTGGGAGGACAGGCTCTCCTGGCTGCTGCTGGGTTTTCCTGCCGGAGAAGGCGCCTGCCTGTGTGGCAGCTGGGTGACACTGATGGCTCCTGTTCCTCCTGTGATGTGCAGGAGCCCGTGGAGCATTTCCTGCAGGTTTTCTATGGAGCTGCTACTTGTTCTGGGTTTTATAGCTGTTATTCCTGACTGAGTGAACATCTTGCACATAACCCTGTTGGAATAGCATCTCTTCTTTTTTTTTTTTTTTATTTCCTTTTTGAGGACGTAAGTGCGATTTGTTAGAATCATTTTGGATTTTTATTCCACTCTCCCGAGCACTTTCAGTGCTTCTCAGCTTGGTGTCACCTCCAAATTTAATAAGCATATTCCATGTGCTATCACCCAGGTCATTAATGATGATATGAAACATTGATGGACCTCGGGAAAAACCCTTCTGTGTCATTTCTCAGTGAATTGCTGTAGGTACAAGCTCATTATATAGCATGGATAATTATATTATGTTAATGAAACTGTGTAAAGAAGGAAGTATCTGCATCAAACAGTGGTGATGGAAGAACTCACCTACACCAAGATTTCCTTTTCTCTTCTCAATTTTTGTCTGAGTTGAAGTTACCTGACTGTGCCTCGGTACCATCTGAGGCTCGCGAGCAGGACACAGGGAGAACAAAATAGATTTTCTCCTCTTCTAGAGCTGAGACCTGTAATGAGAAGGAAAGAGTGTTTAGGTAACATTCACAAGCAGTGCAATGCATATTTCATTTCTCTGCCTGCCCAGAAAGTCTGTAGAGTATGAATAAACTCTGTAATTTAAATAAGGAAATTTGCAAGAACTCACAATAAAAGGGATTTTCTTCATCTTTGGTCTGATCCCACAGGTGCCCACACAACTGCAGCTCCCATCTCCACCATTTCATTGTGTAAGAGCCTTTCCCACAGAGCTCGAGAATTGTAAGCATTCACTTAAATGCACAAATCACTTTGTGCTGAATTATGGATTTTCTTAAATTTTATTTTAATATGAAACAAGATTCTACTATTTTAAATAAATACATCTCCTCATTTCTAGCTGTAGAGCATCTGTGAGAAGACTTACTACATTCATATATTCTGTCTCTATGAGCTCAGTATAACATTTGAATTACTGATTACCTGCATTATGTGTAAAAATTGATGGAGCTGGACAGCTGTGCCCCTGAGGCCTCTCAAAGGCATTAACTATTGCAGTGAAGGCCTGGAATATATTATGTGCATTAAGTTGAAGGTAAATTTGCCTGCCTTAAACTTCAGTTCGTCATCCCTGTTAGTCAGTGACCATCTCATATGCAGAATGTGTTCAACTAGGAGCCCCTTTGGTTTGCTGAGCTGAAATAAAACTCCCGTTATTTTTTTCCATGGTGTCATTCTCCTGGGAATACACCCAAAGAGGTTTGGTTTGGTTTGGTTTGGTTTGGTTTGCTGAGATGGTTATTTACAGGCCCCCACACACACAGTAAATGACAAGCTGATAGGATTTTTTTTGTTATCTAAACTGCATTTCCATGAAACTTTGGCTTATGTGGAATAATCTATTATATTATTTCTTACAATTTATTTGACACCTGTCCAATACCCCAGGCACTTCCAGCTATCTAAAGTACATCTCCATCTTGCAGTGCAATAGTGTTTTTGCACTTCTAATATTTTTCTTTGCGTCATTTATCTTAAAAACACCTGCATGAAATATTCCTGCTTATAAATAGATAGAGAAGGTAAACAGAGCCTGAACATACCAGAACAAGCACCACACAGCATTCCTGTGCTGAAGCAGAGATTTTGTGCTTCAGAAGCCATAGGCTGACACCGTGGGCATCCAACCCTTTTCTTCTGTAGCTTGTTGCACAAAACACATCCTGCTCGGCTCACCCCCACACAGAGATTTGGTTTTCATGCCCACGAGGTCGTAAAACCTTAGTGAGGCATGGAAAGAAAAAAGAACAGCTCGTCCAGAGCTGGCTTATTCTTTTGTATTTCTCCTTCCTTTATTTGCATCTCGAGTTTTGTTTCATGTAACCTCTCTGAAGGGGTTCACTGTCACACGTGGGCTGATGGCACCCAGGCTCTCACGTGGCCCCTCTCCCCAGCCCTTGCTGAGCCAGGTAAGTTGTGCTGTTTCCCAGGCAGACACTCCCACCGTGGGGTCTGGAAAGGGCTGGCAGCAGGTGGATTCAGAGCTATTCTGCTCCATCCCTTTGACACCACAGGCTTAAAACCTCTGTGGAAGTATTCCGCTGAATCATGTTACAGTTTTTAAATGCTCTGTATAATATGAAATTTCCCTCAGTGCAGCTTCAAATCTCATGTCCCTTTATGAAATGCTTAGAGGATTTTTTTCCAAGGGTGGTAAAATCTATTATCTCTATTGCTAATTATGATCTTCTCATTTTATCTTGCTGCTACTCCTTCCTGCAGGACATGAGTCCTGCCTTGGTTCAGGTGGTTGCAGCAGGACATGGCCACACAAGCTGGTGGTGGTATTTTTTCTGCGCCTGAGCATCAGCTGTGCAGAAACATTTGCAGACGAAATCCCAAAGGCAGATCCCAATCCTAAAGCCTTTGGGATCTGTGTATCCCTTGAAACATTTAATGCAGAGTGTGTCTCATTTTGCAGGGCGTCTCATGAATTACAGATAAAGGAGTGAATCTTTGTAACATAATCTTTTGAAATACTTTGTTTGCCTGGACCCACCTGTGCCACAGACACGGGGAAAGCTTGGCTGGGAGGAGGTTTTGACACCACCACCTCCCAAAGAGCCATTTTACCCTACAGATTAATGTGTTACTGGGCCATGAGCTTCCTTCCTTGAGGGTTACAAGTTCCCCCTCAGTACTTTCTCCCTAAGCTCCCTGTTCTGTGTCCCATATTTTGGTTCCCAAACCAGTCCAGATCCATCTGGCCAGAATGGAATCTCAGAGCTGGCACTGGACAAAACTTCACAGGACTTGCAATTTTAAGGCAGAAACCAGTGAAGTATTTACAATCCTTTCTTCTCTCCTGTGAATCTCAGACATTTGTGTGGCCAGAAAAGCTGAGCTGGTCAAGGCACTTTGGCTCTTTGTGAGGCCTGTGTTAAAGGATGGCTTGTGAATGGAGAGGAGGAATTACAGCTGGATTTGAAAGGCAGGAAAGTAGTGGCTGTGAATTTGTGAGGTTGAAATTGTGAGAAGTGAGAGAGGAGAGAAAACAGAGGCAGAACTGACTCAGAAGGATTTAAAGCAGATATGGAAAACCACAGTATTGGAAAAAAAGCAGGGGAAAAACTCCATGAATATACAGGTACTGATATTGTGGCAAAGTTTCAGGTATTTGATGGGACTGGCGGAAATGTTAGTTTTGAGACAAAAGTTATGCAAATATATTTGCCCAGTGATCTAATATTTAAAATCTTGGGAGAAAAATGTGCCCAGTACAACTGGTGCTGGTTCCTCAAGGTCTGGTGAAGCTGTCAGGAGATCTGAGCAGTTCTGCACTCCGTTACAGACGTACAAAGACCATATTCGTTGGTTTTACTCACGGCAGAGAGGAATTTAACATATGGGTGATCCAGTTTAACCTGCTTAGCATATGGAGAAAACAGTATAATGCAAATTTGCTACCTTGGTACATTGCCTAATAATTTAGGATAGTTGAGTGTGCAATTAAAATTAAAATCTGTGAACATAAAGATGCTCGGTAGCCTTGGAATAAAGAAAAAAAAATGAGGGTAGTTACAGTGACAAAGTCTAATAGTGGAAACTTAAAATGACATTTAAATTAAATTCTTGCCTCTGTTTGTAAATGTGGCAGTGGTTAATGGGGGTTTGATCAGTGCAGTATGGTACCTTGATATCAGCACAGACAGGAAATTTGTTCACAGTGCATTAAGCAAGAGGTTCTTGTGGGTGATGGGGGTGTCCCTTTGTCACCAGCATTCAAATTAAATGGGATGAAGGAGTTAAAGATGGGTCTGTAGACACAGAAAGCCAGGTTAAAAGTCCATTTCTGTTCCTCATGGGAAGCTTCACAGAGCTGATTCAGGGCCTTCTTGGAACCCCCCAGAGCACAGGCGAGGTTCATACAAGCGGAAAAGGTCACATAATGCCCCAAAGAAATTGCTCTGCATTGTGTAATCTATAGGGGAAATCAGGAAGATAGAGCTTTTTTGCTGTTGTTGTTTTTTTTCTTCCCTCTCCAGAAGTTTACCCTACATTTCTGCTTTGAACAGATGTCTTCAAAAAGTGTGTGGGAAATTTCCAGGAAAGTCTCATGCACTTGAATTTTATTATGTTTCTCAAGTGCGATAATGATTTCAGAGATGACTGATGCTATTATTCCATTTAGTTTGCAACATTTTGTGTTTCAATTCCTTTTACTGAGTTTGCACAAATACAATTAACTGTTGTACTTATCACTGTGCTAAATCACTGATTAAAAAGGAGAACATATATAATTTCAAATTTTTAATATTTTCCTAGGCTTTTGAAATGTTCCCTTTTGTTGTAGTTGTTGGGTTTTTTTAATCTTTTCCAGATTTGATATTCATGTGTCTCTGTGAGGGTACAACATTCAATACCACTGTTCAAAATAAGCCTTTGTGTTGATCCTGTATGGCAGGAGAGACTGAAGGCTGAAAAGTCAATTGGTCCAAAAATTTGGGGCAGCATTGAAGAAAAAAAGTGGAAGCAACGAGGCAGAGGAGAGGATGTAAGTGGGATATTTTGAGGGACTGCATTTACAGCTTAACAAACCAGGAGGTGTCTCCAGAGGAACCTCACGGGCTTTTCAGGTGTCACAAGTCCAGAAATTATTTCATGGGTGAATGAGGATGACTTGGATGAACGAGGAGGCAAAGAAAACATATTGAGCCATGGGTGAATCTCAGAACAAAAACACTGGTCTGGAATCAGAGCAGTTCCTGAGCAGACACAGGTGTTCTGCAGAGTATTGACAGTCTGTCAGAGGAAACCCAGATTACTTAGTGGGTGCATGGGAAGAGGGGAACAAAACGAACGTGAAAAGAATTGTGGCTGTTGTAAGACAAAACGTGAGCCACGCAGTCAATTTGAGATTGTTTAAACAGACAGAAATTCAACAATAAACATTAGAGCTGCCACTTAGAGGGGCAAACCTTGAACCATACTCTTGGTGTGGGCAAGAAAAAGTAGAAAAGACGTAAGAATCTACGAACAGGAGGGACAAAGGACTGAACCCTACAGCCTGAAATGAGCCTCTGTGACAATATGATTCCTGATCTGCCCTTTCCCACTCACCGCAATGCCCATTCCAGCCAGACTCCTTGGCTTGGGAGCTGTGAGTTTGAGGACACTGACCTTGATGGAGGGAGTTGAGTTTCATTCTGGAGGCGTGTCTCTGTGCTTATCCATATGCACAAGGCTTTGCATGTGTTTGTGTAACAGAAAATAAATGTTAGGTAGTGTTTGCAGCCTTTGCTGAAGTGATATAGAGGGAGTAGGTGGCTACTGCCCCAGAACGTGGAAGGGCTTTGATGGTGAAGTAGGAGGATGGCAAATATTATTTATGTTTTGTGCTTGCTGTAGCTAGCTCTTCTGCTCCCATATCTCCAAATATTTCAGTTCTAAGTTCCCATATCGTTGTTTCAAGCAAAATGTTCCTGATTTTGTTTTAGTAAAGGAAACCTCTAACTGATGGGCGTGCATGGAGATATTTGAAGTGCAGTATCTTAAGACATAAAACCAGAAGACAAAAAATGCAACAAAAAATACCTTTAAAAAAAAAAAAACAAAAAACAACATTTTAAGCAGCATTCTTTTGTTTTCATGTGTCTACTTCAAACCCTTCACAGTGCCATTATTGCACCTATGGATTTTATCTTTATTAAGTTCAGTACAGTGGGCTAATGCCATCTGAAAGGGATGTAAAAAGGTGAGTCATCCCACAAGGGTGCTCACAGAAGAATTTTGGAAAGACAGTAAATATCAAAATTTGTTAAAATTGCCCTCCTATATTTATAATGTGCATTCTAGGAATCACTAGAGGGGTTTATTCCCCTTCCACTGGTTTGCTAGTTCAGTGCAAGTCCTGCAAATGGATCAAATGGAAAATACTTTATAGATAGTCTGTAGTGGTCATAGAACATCTATCAATGCAATCTGGTTGAAGCATCATTTAGCTGTATGAATGCTCTCTGATGCTATAGTAATTGACATTTAAATAAAGACTTGGGTAGAAGAATGTTTAAGTTATTGGCTTTTAAAAATAAATATTTGCAGATCATATTTACAAAACAGAGTATTTCACCCTCTGTTTCTGAAGCAGCAAACAGCTCTGTTCGTTTTCTGTGCATTCTTTTGAAAAGATTATTGTATTTAAATGCTGATTTTACAGTGCTCAATTAAATACAAGGTATTACTTTAAAAATTAGTAATTTTTACAGTGTGTATCTGTGCAGGAAATCACAAAATTGCAGTTTTTATTATTCACAGTTTAGGTGGAGTCTTGCCTTTCATTTGGTGATGAGAGATCAAATCTGAGCCCAAATTTTGATTCACTGATCTCCCCAGCTGATCCAACCAGTGCTGTGCATCTTTTCCAGCAGAGCTCAACCAGGATCTCAAAGCTACTCCGTAGAGTGGGAGAATGGGAGAAGGCAGAGAGAAAATCTGGGACATTTTCAGAAATACAAGTTTTGTTTCTTAGACGAGTGAATTAGTTCTCGTTCTGGTAATACCAAGGGCAGATTTTGAGTAGTTTCAATTACTCTGTTTAGGAAAGAAACCATATTGAATCAAAAATACACTTCAGAATCCCAATGAATCATAGAGTGGACCTTTAAAGATCATCTGGTCCAAGCCCTCTGCCCTGAGCAGGGAGATCTTTCACTAGATCAAATCTCTGTCCAACCTGACCTTGAATGGGGCCTGCCCAGAGATGGGGCATCCAACCTCAAAATGTGACCTTTGAAATTCCCAAAATACTCGAGAAAAGAAAAAAATAATCTCTGAGTTTATGTATTTATTTCAGCATGTCATCTGGGGAATAAAAAGGCCTACAGAATCCATGTGGTACAGAGCAACACCAAAAGCAATAGCAGCATTTGTCTTATATTCCTTCTATGGGGGTTTTTTGGTTTTTTTTTTCTAAAAACTGTGCTGTGTAAAATAGTTTCTGATCTCATTCAGTGACCTCTGAAGTCAGTGAGCTTTTCCACTAAACATCATAAACTTATTGTCAGGCACAGGAGATTAGATGTGATCATGATTTCTAGTCCAGGAAACTGAAAATTGGGCTATATTCATGAATTTGCTCTATAATAGGCTGTTATAAATCCAGTTGGGTTATTAGGATTTATTACAGAAGGGAAGAATCATGGTCACATTTAACTCACTCGATTCAAGGTTTACAGAAATAACTAATTCTAATAATGCTTGTCTTTTCTTATAAGAAAAAATATCAGCAGTGATAACAAAAGTAGTTAAGTCAATATAATTCAAAAGTCAATTTAAGCCACAAGTCATGAGGATACCAAGCCAAAACTTTTTGTGATATTCTCTATTCAGAAGAAAATAATTTTCCACATCAGTTTTTGCTGGTCCATAGCATTTCTCTGGGTGGAGGGAAGGTGTTTTGAGATTTGATTTTATTTCTGATTGTCCTACTCTGATTTGATTGGTAATAAATTAAATTAGTTTCTCCCAGTGGAGTCTGTTTTGCCCATGACAGTAACTGGTGGGGGATCTCTCCCTGCCCTTATCTTGACCTTATCCTGCCCAGCTGAGGAGGGGAGTGATATAAAAGAAAAGTGGGAGTTGAAATAAGATATTTAACACGATGCATAATTTTGGACATTGTCTTCTTAGCGTTGAAAATATTCATTATACCACTCAAGAAAACATGGCTATTTTGATTTATTTGGATTGTTTGATGGTCAAACATAATGTATTTGAATTACAAAAGCATTGCATACACACACACACAAATGCATAAATACGTGTCACCCAGCTTTCCTTTTGTCTTGATAAAATTTGAAGTTATGTGGTATTTTGGAAATAGCTTTCAGAGGCAACAACTCATTCTTCTGCACGTTGTTGCAATTTGTTTCTGATGTCAAAAATACATTTTTGTAGAGCAGAATGGTATTAGAAGGAGAGAATTTCACTCGGAGATGCTATTTGTTGTAATAAACTGCTCTGGAGTTCATCAGTCAAACTGAATGCTGGCATAGGTAGTCATGCAACCAGCCTCATTTTGTTTTTTAAAAAAACCACTCTTTACCAAAATTTCTACTCTTTAGCTATATTAAATGATTGATGGGCACGCTTGCCTTGATTTAGGAAGTCATCTAAGAAAAGAAATTTCATCCTTGAGTTTAAAAATATCTGTAAATGTGGGCACACAGTTGTGCACTTAAGGCAATTATTTTTTAAAAGAAATAGATCTCTCTCTAAAGGGAAGCCCATGAAATACTAATTTTGTAAACTCATTCCTTTTATTTTGCACGAGCGTGTGAGATTAACCAGGCTCACCAGAGACATCTGTCAGTACCTGGTCTGACGTGGTCATGGATTTGAGGTTGTCTGCTCCCCGTCCATGCCCAGCAGGAATGCAGCCATCAGGGAGTAGGACAAAGTGACCTGTCCTGCTGTAGTATTGGTGACTTCGTGTCATTTTCCTGCATCACGGGGAAGCTTCCAAAATCACTTGGAATTTTGATGCCTTAGGTTTTAACTTTTATATTTTCAAATCCTGTATTGCTTAGTGTGTAACTCAGAAGTTTCTTGTGGCCTGTGAGTTGCTGTGTTCTCACGCTGGTTAGACAAAACAAACCCTCCCTAGGTTTGCTCTCCAAGGACACCCAGATTGTCCTAGGCCCAAAATGTGTAAACCAACATTTTTAGCAGGGGGGTAAGCTTGGGGTAATTACATCATTAACTGAAGTTGTAATTGGAGGATTAACCCTGATCTGCAAATGAACCAAACTTCTAAAAGTGTGAAGAACCCGTGACTTGGGGTCCATCTTGGGTGTAGCCTTTTGCCTGCCCAGGGTGTGCCTTTGAAGGCCCTTCAAATAAATACCTTTTTTTATTCCCTTATTCCTATCTAATCTCTGTCTTTTAGGTGGCCACTTTAGGCATCAATTTTACCTCTAAATACAGGCTAACCCTGCCTAACAATTACTGTATTTGGAAGTACACACATTTATAAAATTAGTTCAAACATTAAACTAAATTATGGAATAATAAAATTTAATTATTGAATTAATTTAAAAATAAAGTATTAAAAATTGGAAATAATAAAATATAATTTCCCAGCTCTAATGAAACTAAAGTATTCTATCCATTCACCTGCTGGAGGTAACGTTTCCTGATCCCAGAGCACAAGCTATGAACACACAGATATCTCAGGAGCTCGCTTGATCTATTTAGAGTCCTGTTCTGCATCATTTCCAACTGCTTTGCAACGCTGACTTGTTAAACACTTTCCTGTGGCCAGCCCTAGTCAACCCATCTGTGTTCTGTGAAGTTCTTCTGAAGGTCAAACCTCAAAGATAGTTTCAGGACAGATGCCAAAATGAGTTTACACTCTGTAGATGCACTTTTGCTCTTTATCTTAGGCGGTCACTGAATGGCTCTGAGTGTTCAGAAGTCACATCCCTGCAAAGCATAATTTGGATACCCATGTGATATTTAATCTCAGGAAATAACCCTTTCTGATCTTTTTGGAATGAATCTTTTATGTGTATGAACAAAATAAAATAAAAGCCTGTATTGCTTTTTGTTGAAACAGATTATTAAGGAAAAATATTAAGGAAAAATAGTCATGCTTGTCAGCCATTAAACCTGAAGTAGGATTCTCTTATTTAATCTCTACTACCTCTTGTTTTTGATCTGGGACTGAATTTCACATGAATGCTGCATAAATATTTTAATGTCTGTGTAATTATCCTTTAAATAGACAGCAGTATTTAGCCAGGTCATTACGACCAATTTGTGTCACCTTTTGTCTTGGGGAAAGCTCCTCTTTGATTCTTAGGTGGTTTTCCTCTTTCTTCTCCTCAATCCTTGAAACTTTTAATAATAGTTGCTGAAAAAAAACAAAAAGAAAAAACAACCTTTTCTTCTTGCAGCCTCTTGTTATCCATCTAGGTATTAATTAATGGCAAGAATCCCCTCTGTTCCCTCAGAAGCAAGAAAGGTATTTTCCTTCCCCATGCTGTGAGGTAACTTTTCTATTAAAATGACCTTCTTTTACCACTGGTTCCAAGACTGAGGGACAGAATGGGCATGTGGCACGATGTGCTTCAAGGACAAACTTAAAGCAAGCTGTGTTCTGCATTGTTCCACAAATCAAACCTTCCCTGAGGGACATCTCTCAACACTCACAGAAATGCTGGTCTCTGACACAGGAGACCACAACTCCATCCTGCACTCCTTAAATGGGGAACATCACCCAAATATATTCATAATTTACTGAAATATAGTAGTGGTGAACATAGTAGTGCTGGGTGAACTGCTGGACTGGATTTCAGAGGTCTTTTCCAACCTTAACCATTCTGTGATTTCCTGAGAGCTCATGAAACTCTAGGAATTCTCCTCGAAGCGGTAGCACAGTACAAACAGTGGAGCACAGCAGAGTTTCACAGGTCGAGCCTTTACACTTCTCTCCCACATACAAAATCATTAGAAAAATAAAGTTTTCATTCCTGTGATTGCTCCTGCAAGATAAAGAAGAAAAAAGGAGGCAAAAAAAAAGAAAGACTGTTCACTTCATACCGGAGAGGTAATATGCATCATGGCACTACTTTAAGATGAGATACTTCCTACCCATTTCACACTTTAGAAATAATTACTTAGCACAGTGCAGCCCATTTTATTCACAGTAACTTTTTCTCAGTAATTTACTTGGTAGTTTTGAAGTGAAAAGCATCATGCGGTGTGGAAAGCCGCAGAGCTTCTCCTGCTGAGCTTTAGTTTTTTTGGGATTTTTAAAATTTCTTTAGGCGTTTGATCATCATGGAATTGACTCACCCTTAACACTAATTGCCATACTGAAGAAAACTTTACTAAAATGTAGTCTGTTAGAAACCAGGACTGGGAATTACAAGTAGAGTCAAGTTCCCCTAGACTGTGGATTCAGTTGTTCTCCTCTTGGTGCACATCACGACCAAGTGGAACATTGCAGAAGCAGAAGCTCCATAGTTCTTGTTTTAATGAACTCGTTCATTTTTATAGGAGGCATTT
The DNA here is from genome assembly GCA_013397115.1 of Edolisoma coerulescens. Classification (NCBI taxonomy): domain Eukaryota; kingdom Metazoa; phylum Chordata; class Aves; order Passeriformes; family Campephagidae; genus Edolisoma; species Edolisoma coerulescens. The sequence continues at coordinate 321,286 of VWZW01002516.1, read as the reverse complement.
ATTCAATTATAATATTGAAGATAATGCCAGTGGAATTACAGCTTGTGGCATATAAGAAAAGACTAATAAATAGGAAGCGTGGAATGCTGCATTGTATTGCTACAGAAATTGATATTGAAGTCACAGAAGGGCCAAATTACTGAATTATTTGGAATAATACTATTTTAAAGAGTCAATATCCTTATATATTAAAAATAAGTTTGATTTGTAACATCAAGTTTCTCAGGAGGGAAAGGATCAAATGAGATACAGGGGTCAGTCAGCACTTTTACCACGTGCAATTAGTTCTGTAAGCATTTGTCATTAAAAGGGGTTCCAAACAGCTGCAGATGTCTCTGGCGGTGCATGATTTGTACTGAGACTTGCAAACAACCCTGTTTGTCTTGATACAAACCATTACCCATTCCTCAGGGAAAAATCTCCTGCAGTGAACAGCTCAGAACAACCCCAGATCTGTAGTTCACCTCCAAAGCCGATACTAATTGATAACGGAAGGCACATCCACAATAATTTAAGAATTTCAGTTCCACAGACTTTCAATCCTTTTAAAAATGTACACGTGTCTCCTTGGATGAATTTTCAGAAGGATCTAGGTAACTTAGAATGATATAAGTAACTTTGGAGCTGACAAACCAAATCCAAGCCCGTTTTAATGTTCTTTGCATGGCTGGTCTTCCTCTGGCACCTCTGAAGTCTCGTTCAGTTTCATTTGTGAACATCAGAGTGAAGGTGGTGCCAATTAGCATCTGTTTCAAATTTATTTCAGGTCTTGCACTGGAACCACAGGTTTCAGTCTGCTGTGATTTCATTTAACATTCTTTAACATTTTTTCCACTTCATTTCCTACAAGAAGTCTTTGTGGCAATCTACCAAAAGAACTAAGTTGCTTTTAACCCCTTCTGGGGTATTTTCAGGGTTTTAGTAGTGCCAGAAGATGAAAGTGTAGCAAGAAAATTTGGAAAAATAGAATTAAATTTTAATTGTCACTATTTTAAAGGGCAGAGTATCAGCTGTGCAGTGGTTTTGCATGTTGCGTATTCACATACTTTCTTCCTTTCCCATTAGCTCTGAGATGGGCTCCAGTGGCACTTTCCTTAGGAATTTCAATGCCATCATTACCAACGGGGCAGAGTTAACTCGTCATACTGCACAGTCATAGTAATAACTCTTTTTGGAGGCATTTATGTGCCTGTGCAGAGCTATTCATTCAATTACCCTGTGGACCAGGCAGGGATGGTCAAATTAATTACTATCTCATGAATATAGAAGATAAAGGGCCAAATCCAATTAAAGACCTCAGAGACTCTGAGCTCAGAATTACAAGATGATCATTTTAAGTGATTTTACCACAGGGGCACCTAGACCTGGGCTATGCATTGTGGCTCTTGAAAGAAGTGAAGTCACCTCATTCCAGGAGATTCACTGTGCTGAGTAAAGTCCAGACCCCATCTCTTCTGGATCTTAAAAATCCAATTAGGTCTGGAAGGAGAAGGCTTTTTCCAGCTTTTTTCAGTTCTGTCCTGAAGACATGCATTGATAGGGTTTTTAAATAAAATAAAATAATATAAAATTTTTTAAAAAAGTAAGATTGTAACAGACATAGAGGTTATTCTACGTCCTGTATTTTTATTTCAATAGTTGAGGATCATGTAGGGCTTCAGTCTGCTTTGCTGTTATGGAAAACAGGATGTTTTAACATGGATGTTATGGGGGTTCACAAACCTTTATTTCCTTTACACCTCTGAACTGGGTACACTTTTACTTCTTCCAGTGAAACTGAGCTGTGGTGCAGACTGGGGTGAAAGAGTCAGAAGGACGCCAGGCACCAGTGCCCACCCCAGCATTTCCCCCCTGGGGACTCCAGGCAGGGCTTTCGGGGCAGGTTTGCATTTGTTTGTCCTTTGGAATCCACCAAACTTGCAGCCTTGCCTTCAGCAGGAGAAGGAGTCGTCCCTACCCTTCCCTGCTCCCATTTCACCCACTTAATCCAAGTCATCTGCTTGAAGATTCCAAAAATAAATCTTTTATTCAATGGAAATTTGGAGTGTCCATGAAAAATGAATGCTCCAGTCATTCAGTGGAATAATGGTAAAACTCCTGCTGACTTGAGAGGGAGCACATAGAGGCTTTGTAAATGCACCAGTTATCATTTCAGTGAAGGTCTTTATGTATTTAATTTTATTCTAATAACAAAACAAAAGCCAAAAACATTTCTGATATCTACAAGAAAAAATAAGGCCTCTAATCAGTCTGTAGAATTAAAGTATTATTTTATGCCTAATTAGTTTGTAATAGCATTTCCAAAGGGTTTCTTTTTCTGTAAAAAAGACTGTTGATGAAAATGTCACAGAGTTATTTTCAACAGGCTTTTGCTTCAGATATCCCACATGGACATTCTGTTATTCTGTGCTGGCTTTTACACTAATGTTCTGTAATTGTGTTTCACTTCCTCTGATTAAACTGACAAGTAATTTGAATGGGTATCACTTAACACATTGATCTGAGGCGATGGCAGGAATAGACAACGGCTTTGCTCTGTGAAAATAGAGCTGGTCCTTTGCTCTCAAATTCTTTTGGAAGTCTGGTTGGACTTTAAAAACTCCTTTTATTTTTTTCAATTTTATTTTCTTTTATTTCAACCCTGTCGCCTCATGGCTGTGATGTCCTGCAAAGAAACATGAGGACACAAAAAAGCCTGTACTCAAAGTGAAAGGTTAATTGCCATAATGAGGACTGAGTTATTTTCTTTGCTCTGTCTCCATTCATTTCAAACAGGGGCTGCAGTTATGGTACACGTGCAATTAAAGCTCACACTCATTAATTGCAAGTACACATGCAATTAAAGCTCACACTCATTGTTTGCTTGCTGGTGGGGTTTTCACAGGAGAGTGTCAGAGTGAAAACCCTTCTTGCCAGGCACATGTCACTGCCCTCAGGAAGTCTGACACATCCACAGGTATTGTGAGGGCTGCACAGCAGGTGCCAAGTAGGGTTCAGCTCTGGAAAGCAGCAGTGGTGTCACTGGATGCAAGAAACATCACCCAGAATAATGTCAAATATTGTTTCACTGGGTACTGTAATTAAAAGTGTTCAGAGCAAGCTGGATTATTAAAGAGAACGCGCAGAGGAAAACCCCTCCCTGGGTGGTCTGGAGGAAACTGGCCAGAAGAAACTAACAATTAATAGGAAAAAGCATTTAGTTCTCTGTTATAAGTAGAAATATTGAGTTGACATTGACTTTCAGCTGCCTGCCTTGATGAACACATTTTTGATTGGACATAAACAAGACTTGTTTCCTCATGGATCACCCAAGGAATATAAGCATGATGCAATTAAAAAGAAAGAAATGCAGATGTAATAGTCAATACACATCTCATCCAGAGATCTGTTAGGTAGTGACAGATGCAGCCAACCAGTTGAAATCCTATTTTTCAGTGATATTTGTTAATCAAAGCACTGTAAGTGCAGCCAACACGGCTCTGTGCTTCCAGGGCACAGACAGGCGACATTTGGGGGAGTTGAATTCTGAGTAATACCTGTCTTTGTGCCATGAACAGTAATTCTATACCTAAACAGGATGGCAGAGTTGGAGCTTCAGTATGTTCATGAGAAATGTTCATTTTATACCTGTAAATGTTGTGAATGCTTTGATGAACCTCCAGTGGTCGCTTCATTTGTCAGAGGTGCTTATTTGGTTAAAAAGCTGGAAAAAAAAATGCATAAAGGTCCACACTATGGAAGGCAACATTTCAGTCATGTGTTGTCATCAAATGGAGCCTTTCTCTTAAATATATAAACAAACAAAAACTTCTTTGCTTGTAACCAAACAACATTGTGTAGTTCTCCTCCTCCTCCGAGAGAGAGAGAGCTGGGAAATACTAAAAGGATGTTTTCAAGCAATGCTGAGATGTCTCAGGAAGTCCTGCATTTAATTCAGTGGATAACACTCATCCCTGTGACTCCTAATGCACCCTTCAGTCTAAAACCAACCAGGAGGAGAAGGGCTACAGCTGCTTTGTAGTGAATGAGACATAAAACTGACAGAAATACCAGATATGGACATCACCTCCACTAAGAGCTCTGACAAGTATTTCCACTAATCTGGGACAGGGACATAACAAAGGTTTAGTCAATGTATTTTGGAGTTTAGATGCATGAAGTGTTGTTCATTACACGTTGTAAGACATTCTGTACTTCTCTACCCCTCCTCTTTTTTTAGTTGCCTGGATTGCATCAACTTTTTCACTGACAGAATTTTTACAGAATGCAGGATATAAGACTTTAATAACTATATATGACTCAGGAACATTATTATGCTTAAAATAATAGAATAGACTTTTCTGCAGAGCTTGTATTAAAGTAGGTAAATTTTGACACTTTTTATTTATGTAGCCCTTCACTAAGGGCTTTGATATCTGAAGGGAAAGAAAAAATTGTGTACTACCTCTTTTTTCTCGTTATTTTAGATTAAGAGAAGGCATCCAGGAGCAATTTAAAAGCAGATTGCAATTTACAGCTGCAAAGCAGTTGGTGGTTAAATGAGGAGTTTGTAGTGGACCCTTTGCAAGTAGAAGTCTGTGAAGAAATTAGAATAATTTTGAATTCTGGAGTAAACATTTCTGACCTTGTAAATGGAAACATCTGCAAGATTTTGCTTAAATGATGAGTGGGGAGATTCTCAGCTGGTGTAAATTAGTGTGTCTTCAGTGAGGCTGATGTTTTTATAACAGTTTACATCATTCACATTTCTTTCCTCAAAAATTCTATTTTTTGTAAGCATTTAAGTGTAGCAGCATCAATTTTCTGTACCAACATCTTCTGAATAGAAATGTGCAGTTTCTTCTATGAAAACCCTGATGTTTTCCTCTTTGAGTCCTCTGAGTAAGCATTGCAAAGGAGGAGATGTTCTTTAACTACAAGAAATATTCTGCCAGATTAAAATTCTAAAACATATTGTTATAAAATCACCCCTCAAACAGGAAGGAGTGAGGAGAAGCTTCTCAGACATCAGCTCCCAAGGACAGTAGGACAGAATCCTGGATGAGAAGTAGACTTGCATGCTAACACTCCTTTCCCCTGCATTCACAGCGATACAGATCCCATTACACACACACTGCCAGAGATTTCTCGAGGACATAGCAGAAAACCTCTCTCAGGTTATTATCCTTGGCTCCTCCAGCTGCATTCCCTTGTTTCCCCCTGTTATCAGCAAACTTCAGTTCCAAATTAGGGTGATGTTGCTGTATGTCTTTATCTGATTAGAGAAATACAAATATGACTGGAGGGGTTTTTTGGTTTTCTTCATTAAGCTGTGATGTTTCTGTGACCCAGTTCCCTCAGCCTTTCCTCACGTGGCAGCTCCCCAGTGCTTGGATCATCCTCCTGGCCCCTCTCTGGACCTCCCCAGCCTGCCCACATCTCTTTTGCCTATTTTAAGTTATTAAACAGTGCTGAGCCCAATATTGATCCCTGAAGGACCCCACTTGTGGCAGGCTACCAGCTTGGAAAGGAGCTGAAAGTGTTAAGATCCAATGTTGAATCTAATTTATGAAGTGTGTTTCCTTCAGACAGTGGGAAGAAAGTGGATTTTTTTCAGGACCTCAAAATATCCCATCCTGGGAGGACAGGAATGTCTTGTGCAGAAGTGTGTAAAAAACATGCCCCTATAATGCTGTATTTTTTAATTCTCTGGAAGAAAATCATGCAAATCACACATTTGTCCAAGATAGAGTCTCCAGCCTGATCCTTAGGAGGGCTGGACAGTCATTGCAGCCATTAAATAGGCAGCTTAATTCATGTAACTTAGTATTCTTTTAAGAATTAATCATCAAGTACTTCCAGCTCCCCTCCACTGTCAATGGAGAGAAGCAATCCCCTGTGATGATAAGTATTCTGTATTAAAATAAATATGCAAGACAGATGGGTGCTCTAAAAATGCCTGCCACTATATATTGAATATAGAAGAAGCTAAAATAACTAAATTTGATTCAGTATTTCAAAATAGTAAAATTAATTGGGCTGGTGCTGCCCTGAGCACTGCCACTGCTTTCTGGAATGGCAGAGTGTGCTACATTATAATCTGACTTTATTAAATGACACAACTCTGAAATGATGGCAGGATATTCTTGCCAGGGGGAAGAACTTCTCATAGCTGCATTGCTTTCCTCCCCTTCCAAAAAAACTCCCCAAACAATGCATGTATTTTATGCAATAAAAATCAATGAGATTTGGAAGTTACATATGCTTTGTCACTTAAGAAAGTCCCACCAGATGCCTTTTCTGAATTTTCAGTGCCTCATGTATGCTGTAAAATCCAGTCTTGACTAGTAGCTAGAAAAGCAGGAATATGTCCTCACCACAGTGATCTTGGAAACCCTTGTTCAAAAATACACAGAAATACAGAACTATCCAGTGTATCCTCTAGAAATGAAAAAAAAAGATCACCAAACTCGAAACATTGCTGCCTTCATTCTCAAGAGTGAAAAAGTTCTCCATTTTATGCAGCCTCTAATATCATTATAAATATAAATTCTTCAGCCAGTTCTTTCTTTTTGGCAGCTTAGATGTCAGTACGTGGTTATGGGTAAATATCAATCAATAATAGCAGCTGCCACTTGGGAACCAGTATGATCAAGCCCTAATCCTAACTGGTGTTTCAAATCCAGCTCCTGTCACTGATGATATTTCTGAAAGTCTTTGGTTATTGCCAAAAGACAAGAAGTAGTCACAAAAGTGAATTATGCAAAACAAGAAAAATAATGGCCACAACCCAAAGTAAAATACTCCCCTACATGTAAGTTTTCCCACTTTGGAGAACATAAAAGAAGAAACTGCACATGGCTGATATTAAACAAACCACTTAATTCACCAATTCACCACTGGAAGGCATTCAGATATTGTGGTGATGTGGCCTGCATAAAAAAATACATAAAATATAACAGGAGAATCCTCTTCAACTGTTAATGGGTACAGTTTTCATTATTTCTTTATTTTATTACATACTTAGTTTTAATTATGTACAGTCCTAGATAAAACTTGCTTGGATGCAGGCCAGGGATAAGATTTGCACACCTCAGGTACTGATACCATGTCCAGCTCATGGTTCATTTTAATTTTATTGACTTTATTTACTATCTGAGATTGCAAGGATGTGGCTTCCCCAGCTTTCTCCATAGTTGTAATTAGTCATGCTGCCCTGGAACCAGATAGACTCACTGGTCACAAGGTAATTAAACACTGCTGAGAGCAATTGTTTTATTTAAGGAGAACTTACTGTCTGTATCATACATTTATGAGCAGATTATTTAGTGAGTGGCATTCTAGAACTGAGCAGTTTGGTGGAAGGGAAGGGGCTGTAATTCAGAGTTTTACTGCAGAGCAGCCTCGTCCTGAACGAGCTGGGACCTCTCTGCATCCACAGCAGGGTGGGCAGCAGGGAAGGGATTGGGATTGTGCCCCTGTGCCCTGCTCAGGTGAGCCCCCACCTGCAGCCCTGGGGCCCAGCACAGGAAGGAGCTGCTGGACAGAGTCCAGAGGAGGCACCAGGATGATCAGAGGATGGAGCAGCTCTGCTGGGAGGAAAGGCTGGGAGAGCTGGGATTGTTCAGCCTAGAGAGGAGAAGGCTCTGGGGTGACCTCATTGTGGTCTTGAAGGACCTGAAGGGAGCTACAGGAAACATGGAGAGAGACAATTTACAAGGGATGGAGTGACAGGACAAGGGAGAATGGCCTCACACTGACAGAGCAGGTTTAGATGAGATATTAGGATGAAATTGTTCCCTGTGAGGGTGGGGAGGCCCTGGCACAGGGTGCCCAGAGAAGCTGTGGCTGCCCCTGGATCCCTGGAAGTGTCCAAGGCCAGGCTGGATGGGGCTTGGAGCAACTTGGGCTAGTGGGAGGTGTCCCTGCCCATGGCAGGGGGTGGAATGGGCTGATCTTCAAGGTCTCTTCCCACCCAAACCATTCCATGATTCCGTGATTTCTGTCTTGTCCTTTCTCTGTGGTGACTCAACCTTTCTTCTTTGCAGCCACCTAAACAAAGCTCTAAAGGCCTTACTACACCATCTTTTTTACCCCCTTTATGTGCAAAATTCTCTCTCTTTTTTTTTTCTCCTGAAGAAATAAATGAATTATTAAGAGGAATGAATTATTAAGAGGAAGTGGGAGCATACAAATTTTTCATTCCACAGGAGGGGTTTCTGTAACAAAATTGAAGCTGGAAAATGGGTGATTGCAGAACCGCCAATGTACTTAGAATAAATTCTAAAACCAAAATAATTTATAGGAATAAAAATATGATAAAATCATCACTGGACTGAGTACAACAGTAATTCATGTTCATACCACTCTCCCAAGAGACTTCTTACCATTCAATTTTTCGTTAAATTTATTTTTTTTTCTTTTTCAGCTCATCTCTAGAGGAACCACACAGATTTTGTAAAACTTGTTTTCCTGACCCCTCTCCCTAGAAAATTGCTAGAATTTTCAACTTCCAGTGAAATTTAGTCTCTACTTCTCCTAGAATATATTATTTAGCCTTTTCCTGACCCAAAATGAATCGTCTTCTGTCAGGAGGGGACTATGTATTGCTCTGTTTAAACCTAGATTTCTGCTTAAAAGCATTGATTCAGCCTATGCCTGTTGTTTAAAATGTTTTTCCTTTTAGTACTAAGCTTCTCTTCATCACTTTTAAAAGGGCTATTGGACATTGGCATAGTTTTAAAGGAGTGATGTTGTTCAACATTTAAAATAAAATATTAGGACAGATATATTTTTGAGCAGCAATTTACGCCTTAATAAAACATTGTGATATTGAAGTTCTGAATAAACTGTAAATAATGGAGCCCTCCACCTAGGGGATGATGAAAATATAAAAATATATCAGTGTTTGGTAGCTTTTGGATCAATAGTTAATCTTTCCAGCTGTCTCCTGGAGGCTAAATTACTTGAAACAGGTAGTGAGGGTGTCTTGGACATGGAACACGTGATGTTTTAGGAGATTGAGCTCTCCCAGATACTTTGTCTGACATCTAAAGCAGCAGAGAAAACAGGGGAATGTCTGAAAATAGTGGTTCCAAAACATCTTACACAGGTTATTGTTATTAATATTGTTATTGTTAAATTGAAACCCTGAGCTTCTAAATGATGAACTTTAAAGGAAAAGGAAAATAGTGCTCTCTAAGATCACTCCTTTAGTTGTGATACACACTGGGGTTTTGTCTGTGACAATTTGTTGTAGGCCTGCAGTTGCTCCACTTCTTGTGTATTTCTTGGCACTCCATCCCCTCCTTTTACAGGTCACCATTGTCAGCTTTGTTCATCTGGCATTCTTTTCAAAATAACGTGCTCAAAGCAGTGGCTTTGCCTCTCACACATCTCTAAGTGATCATAACTTTTCAATGCAAGGCTATTCATTACAATTATATCTGTCTTTGTAATAATAATTCTGGTCATAGCAATTTCATCTGTTTCATGTGCTGAAATTTGAGCTCTGTGATTTCCTTATTAGTGGTATCTGGAATTATTAAAAGCCAGCAACACAGTTCCAGTCTGGAGCATCGTCTTCCAAGGTTGACCATATCTCATCTAAAATGCACTGAGTCTCTGGGCTGATTGGCCTGACTGTCCTTGTCTTGGTTCTGTGATATTCTCTAGGGTTAGAAAAGTGTCCTTTTAAGTACCTCATGCTGATCAAAAGAGTTCTGTAATGAGCAAACCGTGGGATGTAAATGTCCTTAATAGTTGTGATACATATTTTGGGAGTTTAATGTTTTACTCTAACAGTTTGAACTGTAAAAAGAAAAAAAAGGAAGGAGAGGGAAAGGTCTTTGTAAAAAGGAAAGCCAGTGCTATACCTTAGCAGAGATCATTGTAGCATTCAGCAGATGCTGAAATTTCTTACCATCCTTAAGTGCTTTTTGTTCTTATTTTATTTCATTTCCTAACCAAATGAAGTTAAGTTCCCTGTATAAATAAGCTCTAGCCTTAATATCATGCAGTTTTACCTGTGAAGCTTTTCAGACTTTGCTTAATATAAATGACTGTATTCTGTCTTTATTGTTCAGGTAATATTGTTGACACTGGTTGAGACTGTGGGCATTTTCCACAGTAATAGAACAGTCAGTACTTTGATTTGTTCTGCTTACAAGTCGTGGATGTGTTGAGAAACTACACAACTGCTCATGTCAGGTGGCAAATCAGGCTTAAAAACACTTGAATATTGTATTCAGGGAGCTGGATCTGACGTTGAGTGACCTGGGAGGGAACTGCAGCCTTGGGGTAGAAATGGAGTGGAAGACCCTCTCCTGAGCTGGGGCACTCTGCAGCCCCTGGGCAGGAGCCTGTGGGAATTGGCTCATCCTGAACTGAGAATAAATCAAATGGGCAGGGAAAAGCTCTAAGGAAATTAGAATGGAAGCAACTCAGACTGAGAAAATTGTTTGAAAATATCTCGAGTACAAGCAGCGTGCAAATGCTGTTAATGGTCCCAAGAAATCAGGGACTTGATTAATATATTCTCCTGTAGCAAAGTTCTCCTCATTACACCATGAATAGAAGTAATTCTGTCCATAGGAACTTGAATGTGGATATTTTGGCATTCAAGGAATTCAGTGCATTTCTCCTCCTTCTCCTTTTAACCCGATGCCAGCAGCAATTTTTACTTCCTTTTCATCCCAAAGTATCTTTCGTCCCTTTGCTGAAAAAGATTAACAGAGAAATGGCAAAAGGCTCAATACCAAGCTTTTTCATTTTTTCAGGAAATGAATAAATTCCTTTCTATCCCTTCTAGGAATGAAGGCCAAAAATTTATCACAGAGCAACAATAAAATAAGAGTATTTAAGGACCTAAATAAATAAACTTTAATAAACTTATATTTTCAGCACAGAGCAGATGGTGTTTGACAGACCTGCCTGAAGCTGTGTAGCATCACATGCCATGCTAGTTATTTTTCAATAATGTGATTTACTAAACAAATTTCTTTGAAATCGTACCATGAAGAAGGAGGTTTGTATACAGATTAAAAGGGAGTAGCCATTTTATAAGTAACAGATGAAGGACACTTAAAATTCCTGCATAAGTAAAAAGGGTGCAGAAGGTGAGACTTCAGCCGTATTTGTGTGAGTTAATAAAATGCTGCCATTGAGAGAACTCAGTTGGATCTCTTGGTTTGGTTTAGTTTTCCAGCACAGACTGGCTCATCCCATTTAGCATCCCAAGCATCATGGAGGCACGATTTGGGCAATTGCACACAGCTTTGTTCTGTTTTGGAGGGAGAAGGGACCGGCCAGATGGATATTGACAGTTTGTGTTGTGTGGCCTACGGGTCACAGAAGGGTTCCCAGTTGTTTTGTGTTTCACAACAGGATGTACCTTAAGGGCCACTGTTTATGTAAACGCTGTTTATTTAAAACTGGAGTCAAAAAGTTACTGGATAGATCTGAAGAGAGGCTTAGAAGAGGTGCTGGATTTGGGCTGCCATGGGCTTACACTCAGCTAGAGTTTCCTCCTACGAGACATACAAAACACCCAGATTAGGGACCTGAATTACAGACTTTGAGGTCAATCTCAAAATTTCTACTGTTATTTCCAGTAATCAGGAGGTTTTTTCCCCTAAATGGTGCAGTTTATCAAATGCTTAATTTATTTAGTGTCACTGTATCCCGTAGCTGGCTACCCTGGAAGGATTCCCAAGTTCCTGTTCAAGGACAACTTTCTGACCCCCTAAGTGGGTGCCAAGCATTAATTGCTTGACCTCACCATGTTGGTGGTGAATACAAAATATATCTGCCCTGCATGAGATCAGTGAAGAGGAATTGTTTTGTTTGAGAGCAGTAAAATACTGTCCCTATGTAGCCTTAAGTGCCATGGTGTTTGCTCTTTGATTATTCACATTGCGTTAATACTTACAGGAATTTTGGCCTGTTTAGCAAATTATGCCCTGATTTTTTTAAAAATAAGGGAGAAAAAAAAGTGCCAAACAAAGGTTATCTTTTTCCCAAATAAAAAAAAAAAAAAGTTTTAACATATTTTCTGTGGTTATGGATCTTTTTAAGCCAGTCCATTAAGGCTTAAACAATGAGAAGGAAGAGAAGAATTTAAAGAATATTAAATAAATTGAATTACTGGACTGGAAAAATAAAGCATCCCAGAACACGAATGTCACCAAGGAAGCTTGGTTCAGCAAGTGCACCACGCACAGCTGGAATAATTTTCCTTTTTTCTAAGTTTTCTTAGAATATGACTCTGTAGTCTGACAAACTAGCACCTGGCTGAGACTGGCTCATCTGCAGTCCCTGTGGGACCATTCCAACAGTCAGGAGAGGCTTCCTGAACCAAACTTATCTGCCTCAGCTTTATTGTGAAATTTCTGCTTGAAAAACAGGCTCGATTGTGTGCACATATGGTAGCTGCTGTCTTGAACAAAATACCAGGGACTGAATTCAGGACATCTAAAACTAAAAGCTTGTGCTGACATTGCTCAGGCTAAAGAGACGTGGTCCTTCAGCTGGGGACCAGAAGAGCTAAAAGGATGAACGCAAGAAAAGTGAGATAAAAATATCAGCGGGTGACACAGATGCCTCCTCTTGTGTGGTAGAAAATGCTTTCTCTCTCTGTTTTCTGGTGTCAATTTGTGTGATTAACTCCAGAATTTGTAATGGATTCTTTTTAGAAAGCTAAGAGGTAAATTTATGTTTTGTATTAAATTCTGGTGGCACTTGATATTGATATGTTTGAATTTCTAAATAAAAAAAGGGGATGGGTTTTACAGATTTCTAAATGATCATAAAAGTTTTGGCCTTGTGTCATAATTAGAATTACAGGCAATAACAGAAAGCAGGCGTTCTCTGGAATGAATGCCTAAAGCAAAGACTGGAACAGAGGCCTCTTGCCAATGTAGGGCTGATAACTGTGCTGTACATGTGAGAGGATATCATTGAAAGGGTATCTTTAATCCCCATCCCACCCCAAAAGTGACTTCTCAATAGCTCCCAGAAACGTGTGCTATTAGGCTCAGCTGGAGAGAGAAAATTGCGCTTAATCACATGCAAGGAACAATTCTAAATAGGAGCATTTGAAAACAGCCTTGGGAAGGAAAGAGTACTGCCAGAAAGAATGGAAGACCATTTTGATTCTTGATGAAAAGCTTTCAAACAGAGTTCAATGTGCAAGAGATGTGACAAATCTTTAGAGAAGTAGTTTTCTCTTAAGAGAAAGGTAATACAGCTAACAAAGTCACTTAATGCTTTTTGTGCCATTGAATCTAAAAACCATATTTTTCCCCCATTGGTTATGAGCCAAAAAAGACTTTTTTCCCTCTTTTTAATCTTCGTGAGGAGTTGTGCTTTGAGACTTCCTGCAGGAAAGTGTTTTAAGTGGAATTCTTCTTTATACTGAACCTAATGTCTGCCGATATGGTTCCTGTTACAGGCGTAGGGACCATTTTCCTTCTGTCCTCAAGCTGTGTTGCTGCTTATTATCATGTTTAACATTCCCAGTGCCTGGCAGGATGGAGATTAGAAGCTCTTAATATTCATTTTATAGTGAAAGGTCTTGCCAGATTTTTTTGAGTATTAGCTATAATATATGCACATAATTTATTGTGGAAAAGTTCTGAACTCTCCGGTGAGTCACCTTAATCTTTGTTCTTATCACTTTAGGATTGTTTTAAAATAATCTTCTGTGCCTCCTGCACATAAACACGTTAAAAACATTACTTTGGAAATAACAAGTCGATGGAAGCAAACAAAAAAAAGCAGCAAAAATTTCCTTTGATGAATCCTTACTATTTTTTTTTTAAAGTTTATATTACCTGGAGCGTTTTTCTCTAACTGTAAAATTTTGGTTTTTGAACAGACTGGACGGAAGGAGAAGGGGGACCCACTCAACATTGCCATTGATAAGATGACCAAGAAAACACGAGACCTTCGAAGACAGGTGAGCCGTGCTTTTGATAATGCTTCTTGATTTTCCAAGGAAATTATTTTTTCCAACTTCAGACTGGTTTTTCCACATGTGGAGGTGTAAAGAACTGATGTCCTCATTTAGATCTGACCCTACATTGCACATGACATTAAGCTAAGTAGTAGCATTTCCTGAGACAAAAAAAAAAAAAAAAAGGGAGAAGGAAATGCATTCCAAATATAACCCCCAATGGTCTTTCCATGTGGGAGGGGAGGCAGATTGTCCAGACCTTCCCTGCCTTGGCAGCCCAAAAACCCCAGTCATAAAAACACTGCCATATGTGCTTATTTGTGTTTTATTTGAGTACTCTCGCTGGAGTAACAGGAAAGATGAGCAGAATATGAAAAAGAAAAACTGTAAGAGCAGAATATTTTCAAAGAGAACTTCTAAGGTACTGTATTAAATAAAGATCCTATGAAGATACAGAAAGTCATAATAAATAACAATTTTTCCAGAGAGGTGGATGCCCCATCCCTGTAAACACTCAAGGCCAGTTTGGATGGGTCTGAGCAACCTGATTTCGTTGAGGATGGCCCTGCCCATGGCACAGAGAGGTGAACTAGATGACCTTTAAAGGCCCCTTCTAACTCAAACTATGCTATGATTTTATGAATGACTGCAAAACCTAGTTCAAACCATAAAGTTTGGCTTTCTTACATTACATTTATCATTGTGTTTTGTGATAAGAAAGAAAGTTCGATTTGAAAAGCTTGAGATGGAAGAGAAGTGAAAGGAGATTGGCAAGCAAAAGGCAGAAATCTGTAGGTTTCTCTTTACACCTGTAAGTTAAGGCAGGACAGATTGCCTCTTTTGATCTTTTTTCTCCAATTGAGATGATCCCAGTTCTGCATTTTCTGTAAAAATTTAATAATAATAATAATAATAATAGTAATAATAATAATAGTAATAATAATAATAGTAATGAAAATTCTACCTGGCCTCTGTGAAAATGATCCCAAATCCAGAAAACTGCCAAACCAAGTAAAGATGTAAATGTATCTCCAGATATCTCTTTGCAGCATGATAGTTTCGGAAAGAGTGGCCCCTGTAGGCATTTTGAAATCAGTGCTCTGCACTGCTAAAGCTCAGCTCATTTCAGCTCTTCCTTCTTACCCATCAGCAGACGTGTTTGAAGGTGATATTCTCAGAGCTTATTTTGCCAAATGACAGACCTATTGCAATGGACTTACAGACAAACTGAATCACTGAGTCTCCTGTAGAAAGCCTGGCGTCACATCTGCTGCTCAGCTAATGACAGAAGAAAGATCTCTGCTGTTCTGACCTCCAAATTTGTGGGATCCTCAGCTCTGCAGTGGAGCTGGGACCATGTGTTGCCTCCCACCTTTGTTCTCACTGCTTCAAGGAAGTAGCAGACTAACACATGAGTTAGTTCTGTGTGAGGCTCTCAGCAGTTGCCTGAATTACTCATCCCTAAAGCCAAATTTACTCCGAAACGTGATATAAAAGTGGCACCTTTCTTAATAAGCTGTGTGCTTCTCATGTATATTCACCCCCATGGAATGTTCAGTCTCAGAGAGGATGGAACGCTGGATGTGGGTACACTGAAGCACAGATATTGTGTTTTCCTGCTTGCAGATGAAGCTTTTAATACAGTTTCTGATATTTATGAAAGTTAATCACGTATAATGTTTATTAAATTGTGGCAGTTGCTAGTAAACTAATCAAGATTAAATCATAATTGTGCTGGTTTTTGCACAAACGTAGAGGAAGATGGAGGCTGCTTTCAACAATGTGCATTCTGACTGTAAATCATGGTCCTTCAGAATCATAATCAATGTTCTGCTTCATCCCATGAATAATCAGCAGTGTACCTGTGTGTGCCTGCCCAGACCTGCCTGTGCCCTCCCTGCTAAATTCCAGAGTGTGAGGGTGTCACTGAGGGATTGGTTTAATGGCTGGGGAGAGAGGCGTGGAGATTCTGAGGAAATGAGCTGCAGTGGAGATTGTACAGAGTTCCACTGTTTGGTCTTTCTGTTTTGGGCTAAATCATTGGAGAGACAATCAACTTTTAATATCATCATGCCTTATGTTTTTAATTAATCCCTCCTAAAGCTTGCTTTTCAGACTTCAGAAGTTTAATATTAACACCATAAAACTAGATAACCTACAACAGACGTTCTGGCGATGAAGAATATATATGTATTTTTTTTTTTTCAGTTGGTAGTCAGGCTCCTTTGCAAGTCTTCAGTAATCACCCACCTAAGACTGATTTTTCCTTTCCTCCCCAGGTCACTTAGCTCTTTATTTCTGAGATTTGATTTCATTATCTGCAGAACATGCAGGCATGGGAAATGATTGTGGATGGAATACGCAGTGCTAAAATTCCGCCTCACAATTCAGTCACTTCAATATTTCTTATTCTGGTGGAATTACATCTTTTAAACTCATCATTTAAACTCTCCTGGGCATTGGGAAACTATTATGGAGATCTAATTATATGTCTTACTATAAACTGCCAGTAAGAACATCAACCTAAGTCAGACTGGACAAGTTCTTGGAAGCAGACACATCTCACCAGCCTGTAGCTTATTGCTGCCATTCCTCACTGGATTTTCATGGAATCACAGGATCGTTTGGGTTGGAAGGGACCTTAAAGACCATCTCTACCCAACCCCCTGCTATGGGCAGGGACACCTTCCACTAGCCCAGGTTGCTCCAAGCCCTGTCCAACCTGGCCTTGAACCCTTCCAGGGATCCAGGGGCAGCCACAGCTTCTCTGGGCACCCTGTGCCAGGGCCTCCCCACCCTCACAGGGAAGAATTTCTTCCTAAAATCTAACCCAGGCTCCTCAGTACAATTAAAACAAGGAGCTACTGGAGAAGGTCCAGCAGAGGCCACAAAGATGATGAGGGGTCTGAAGCATCTCTTGTATGAAGAGAGACTGCAGCACCTGGGCCTGTTTAATCTGGAAAAGAGAAGAATAAGAGGGATTTCATTAATACATACAAATATTTCCAAGGCTGAGGTCACAGAATGGTACCAGACTCTTTCCAGTGGTGTCCAGCAACAGGACAAGGACTAATGGCCATTAACCTAAAGTTCCATGAGGAAGAACTTTTTTGTGTTGAGGGTGGCAGAGCACTGAACAGCTGCCCAGGGAGGTGGTGGAGTCTCCCTCTGGAGACAATCTAAACTCACCTGGACACATTCTTGCGTCACCTGCTCCAGGTGCCCCTGCCTTGGCAATGGGGGCTGGACTGGGTGATCTCCAGAGGTCCCTTCCAACCCTAAAAATTCTGTGATTCCATAACCCTGCCCTCTGGCAGTGTGAAGCCATTTCCCCCATCCTGTCACTCCATGCCCTTACCAAAAGTCCCTCTCCAGCTCTCTTGCAGCCTCTTTAGGCACTGAAAGGTGCTGGAAGATCTGGAAGCCTTCTCTTCTCTTGTTTTCCTACATGATCTCCCACAAATGGCTTTCAGGTGTCTCTGGGGTTTGTCCTTGTTGCTGCTGATTTCATCTGAGCTCCTTTGTAGGCTGAAACCTGCAAGATAGGCACTTTAAAGATTTCTGCGTTGGTTTGGATGAGTTCTCCCTCTTTCTGATGGGTCAGGATATTGACTGCTTCTTTTCAGTGTCTGCTTTTCCCAATAGTCACTATCAGTAATGGGAATGGGGACACAGTTTGGGGTACTCAGGATCAGGTTTGGCCATTTAGACATGAACTAATATTAATAGTGCCTGTGCTGTGGTGGCTTTCTACCAGGCACACACTTTGCAGAAGCCAAATTAAAAAAAAAAAAAAAAAATTACATATCCAGGTCATATTTGCCCTTTTTATACCTCTAATCAATTCTTTATGTATTATGCAGTAAGTACATCCTTCCACATGACCCTTATGTATATTTGATCAGTCATTTACATTCCCCTGTGCTAAGATGTGCTCTTGCAAATACCTTTGTAAGACACTTGGTGGACTCTGGGCATGATTTTCCTCAGTCTGTTATCAGCCATGTTCTCTAACATCCCTCCCTTCAATCTACAATTATTATATTATCTTTTAGTCGCAGAATATCCTGAGTTGGAAGGCACCCACAGTGATCATTAAATCCTTGATAGTACTGTTTCAGTAGCTGTATCAGGCTGCAAGTCAAAAGGTTAAAGGTTGATGAGACAAATACCTCCTGTAATTTATTCATGCAAATTTGGTAAAACAAAGACCTTGGGGACAACATGTTGATCGTACTCAGTTTTTATCAACTCCATAGGTCCCTGAAAGGACTTGCAATTCACTGTCCTTTGTTTAATATGGGTTACACCCGTTTGAACTAGATCCCAGGCTTCAGCATGTTCTTAGGCTTATTTATCATCTCTCTCTGTTCCACCCTTGAGCAGCAGCGTGTCTCCATTTGCTCCTTATGTCACTCACTTCCACACAGATTAAGTTGTATTGCTGTTTATGAATGCTATTTAGGGGTAAAAAAAAGTGTTTAGCACTTTGAAGCCTGCCAAAAATTGGTGTAGACTCTAGAAGGACTCTCAGAATAAAAAGCATGAATATTAACTCATGGAATTAGACTGACGGGACACCTAAAACCGAAAGAATGTGTTCTGTTGGAACAGATTTTATCACAGCTAACCCATACAATGTTAATTATATTATGGATAGACACTTATATAATGTTTTCAGTCTGTGGGCTTAAATCTCTCTGCTCAAGGATAGGCACAGGTTGCTTCTTTACAGAATGTAAATGCTTTGAGGAAGACACAAGGCTTCCTCCAAAAGAGGAAGTCTTATCATTATCTTTTCTGCAGCAAAGCTGCTGTCTCACACACACACCAGATGACTTGCAAGCGCTTTAGGGAGGCCCAGCAGCACCTAGAAATTAAATCTTGGTGCTCTGAATCGTGATTAACCGACTTAATTTTTTTTTTTGGTTTATTCACTCTTTACTATGTTCTGTGAGCACAAGCAAGACTTACGGTGCAGTTTTAGAAGGATAATGTGAAGCACAGAAAATAAACTTGTTTCTGAAGGTGAAGCTGCCTCACTTGAGGTATTCTGTGTTGTACCAGCATTAGGAGTTACACAGCATCTAAATATTAAGATATAAGCCCAAGGGAAGCATAAGGGCTCTGAAAGCAAAACAAAATCTTCAGTGGAAAACAGTGAGCCCAATTCTAATCAAACTTAATATACATTAAATAACAAACTCCTTTCAGCTTCTCGAAGCCGAAGAAGAGCACACCCAAAGAAATAAAAACGCTGAGAATTCACACCAGCTGATGGCAGTTATGGAAATTGGGTGGTGGTATAAAGAAGTGGTTTTCCTTCTGCCTATTTTACAGTCACTGGAGAGTTAATCTCTGGAGGGTGACTTGGGGTTTCAAGGATGTGTTTTTGTATAAGCTCTTTGTATATAGGAAGTCATGAACAATCTGCTTCCTAATTTAGGCACCCTAAAGGTAGGTTTGTGTGAGGAGTCCTTTGACTTTCCAGCTGTAGAGCCAGTCGATGGTGCAGCAACTGGTGCGTTTCTGGGGGCGCTGGGGAAGTGTGTTCTTCTCTGATGTGCCCTTTGTTGCAAACAAGAGGGCATTGGGTAAGGTTATAAATCCTGAAGGGGGCTTTTTTAAATTAAAGATCTGTATAATTTAAATAGGGGAGCAAAACAGAGAACAAAAGGGTCACAGACCTTCCCGAGCTCATGTAACACTGTGAGAGTTTGTCAGAGAGTTGGTGCAGTGTTCTCAAGATGCAAAACTTCATGCAAGTGTGAAGTAGTAGCAGAATTTCCAAGGAGGTTGTAACTTCAAAATTTAGTCTTGCAGGAATGTTTATTAAGATTTATTTTGCAAAGGCAGAGTTGAAGCAAGGTCACACTTAAACAGATGATCCACAAGAGTCTGTGCTGTATTACCAAAGAGGAGTTTTTGGCTGTTTCCAAGGGAAAGAACGGCATTGTTGGTGAGATTGCCCCATTCTATTGCATGAAATTGCATCTTGACACAATGCTGGCATTTTTTAAAGGTAGCCAGCCACAAATTAGTCTAAACCTCTTTGAACCCAAGGCCACCTGTGGCATCAGCTCTTACTTGTGAGAAACTCAGCACCTTTTCCGTGTTGCTTAATAGGTTTTATATTCACCTGCAGTGACTCCAGTGCTCTTGAACATGGAAATCTGGAAGCTGGCTTCCCAAAAGCAGTCTGTAAAATGCTAATACAGATTTATTTCTGTGCCAGGCCTACATGTTTATGCCTTGTATTCATTTAATATGGGTGCACTGCATTGTGTGTAGTTCTTTTCTAGGTCTGTAGTTCTTTTCTAGGGTTTGCAGCTTGTACAAAGGTGTTAGGCAGGACTCTGGGGTAACACTGGCTTAGAAGGCAGAGACAGCAATGCTCCACTTGATAAAGTCATCTACTCTTCCAGCTTCCACTGAATTTATGGCCACAGGAATAGGGACTCTCTGAATGTCACCAACGTGGTCTGAAAGAGCTGTGAGCCCCTGGCATGCTGTTCAATACTTCAACTTTTTGTCTGCTCCCATTTGGTAGGATAACTGGTGTTATTTACTTCAGGAGAGGACTTTTAGAAACATTTTCAAAAATCTGAACTAAAAATTTAGGGAAAATGTGCTGTTATTTGGATTACAGTCAAGGATTTTGATTTGAACTTCTTTGAATGCACATGTCTTTGTCTCCCTCAAAATGCACTTCTAGGTGTTTATCACTGTGACATTGAGATTTTTATAGTGCTCTGAAGTGCTCCAGAGGAAATGGAGAGTGCTTTAATACTGCTGATTTACTCTTTCAGGTCTGCAGTAATTTCCTTACTGCCTAATTATAAGGCTTGGTTTAATTTACTCTACACATAATGTTTACTGATGCACATATGGTGCCATATTTCAGGAAACTGTGCCCATATCAGGTAGTTTTGGGTAAGGCTGCAGTGTGTAACATTTTCATCAAACGAAGGAAACTTTGATCTGCAACATAATACTCATGATGGATTCTTTTTTTTCTGGCAAAAGCCACAGTGTAGTAACTATGGCTGCTTTTGCTTTTTGAAATAGGACTTGATTTTATTTTTTTTTTTTTTTAAACTGAAGTTGTGAGCAGAGGGTTGGCCTTTCAAAGTGCCTTGTGCAGAATTAGGAGGCAAAACTCAGTGACAGCTCTATTGCATGGGAAGAGATTACTGCACATAGTTTGTGTATTATTCCTCAAATAATGAGCCTTCATAAAACCTCAGCTATTTCAACAAATCTTTGTGTTTAGAAGATGCCTACCTCTGTAATCACTGTAGAGGAACAAGTATGGAGCTTTTAAAACTCTTTGGTAAAAGTGTAAAATGGGGGAGAAGCTTAATGGAAGCATATAATGTTGTTACGTTATAAATAAAAACCCTCACAAACCAGACAAAAAAAAAAAGACAAAAAACCCACCAGAAATGTATTTCAAGAGATTTCTATTGATAATAGTTTTACATAAAGAAGCTTTCACTGTTCTGTAGTGTCAGCTCGAGAATGCCCTATAGTCACATCGGCTAAAGGAACTTATAAAAGGTTGGATTCATAACAGCAGCTTCAAATGTTGGTGTTCATTATCAATAATGCAGTAGCATGAAGTAGGGAGCACTATAAATGTGGAGGAAAACATAATCCTCTTCCAAAGACTTCTCTAATTCCATCTTCATAATGGCTTTATGAGCAGTGGCAAAGTACATAGAGTTTAATTTCCAAATGGGATTTCAACATTACATTTGTTTCTTAATTGACATTAATTTTGTTCACTAACTCTATTTCCAAGTGTTATGAAATATCTTTAATGTTATGTTCTACTTGTTATTAAGCAACCAGATATAAAAGGTTTTGTTTCCAGTCCTTCCTGTGTAGAAATTACTGCAAAGGAGAAGAAAACAAAGTATAAACAAAACGAGAAAAAAGACAACAAAACCCCCAACAAAACAAACCCAAGAACAAAACCCAGACTGTGAACTCGCTGCTGTAAGGGCTTTTTGAAAGGCGTGGATGATAATTGATAATATCAGATATCAATCATCTCTGTCCATGGGGCAGGATCCGTCGTGACTTCGAGTGACTCTTGGACAGGATGATGAGAAACCCATTTTTGCAGCACCCAATCAATTTTTAATCTTGTTTCAGCCATTGTCTGGCACTCCAACAGACAGGTCTACCCAAGAGCTGTCATCAGCTTCCACTGGGCTCAGTCTCTGGGCCTTGGAGAAGCTGGTGCCAATATTTACTATGCCAGGCTGTTCATGCAGCTGGGGTAGGTGGGACTGCAAGTGTGACACATGTGGCATTTATGGTATTAAACCTGCAATGCTTATTGGGTCTGACTGCTCATAGTCAGGATAACTTCATTACGGGTTTTCATAGAAAGTTTCCTTCCCATCTTGACCAAATAGCTATTTCATCTCCCCAAAACAGCTTTTTCCCTAATTAGTTTTCTTTATTTACTGTATTTGTTTTAAAAACCCGATAAAGTTCCAAAGCCACTTTACTTGATTTAATTATTATTTGAACAGGGCCTGAGACAGTATATGAAGCTACACAATAGGTTGTGGTTCTTAGTTTAATCTTTGGATTTTTAATCCATTATCTCTATTCTTCCTCATTACCCTCTTCTTTGTCACAGCTCTTTTACATCAGACCCTTTAGGTTTGCAGTTTTGGTGACATTTTTGACTCTTCACAATTCTCTTCAGTTTTCACAAGGTTATTTTTCAAAGTCTTATCCCTTTTTTGTCTCTGCTGGGGTAACCTCCTATGGTCTTTCCCTTCTTTGTTCCTACATGTAATTTCCTGTTCTGCAATTTCATCCTTCCACATTCACTTTATCACAGTTCTACCCTCTCAGGTCATACAGAATGCAAAAGTTAATTACTGTCTTTTCACTTCTGGGTTTTTTTGACTTCACTGATGCTTTTCACTGTTAGTTCAGTTCCTACCTGTATTTCTGTTTTTCCCACATTTTTGATGGGAATCTCTGTACTGTCCTCTAGCTATTAGTGCCCTCTATAATTCTTTACTTTTAGAAATAATAAATATTTAGTAGAATCCCAGCACTGCAATCAGAGTTGGGTCTTTGTTGTTCTATCCAGACATGAAAGACAGAGTTCATGCCCTGATAATCCTTACGTGTTTGAGGGGTATGTGGTTATCATTCCCTCCAACACAGAATTTTTTTCTCTGCTTTTATGTAACTGCACTAACATTGTTAGCAAGCCTGAGGCTTGCTCTCCCTGAAAAATGTTTTTTTGGAAAGGCAGTATAAAATTTTTCTGTCATGAAAATTGATAAACCACCCACCTTAGGCTCTCAAAAAAACCAACAAACAAACAAAATAATTTAAATCAATGTGGATTAAGTGCCTAAGCACTTGGTAACTGGGTTCTCCCATGCTTTGGGCCATGTACCATTTTGAGGAATCCTTTGGAGTGGCCTGTGACTAGGAGGAATGTTCTTGTGTGTGTGTTTCTTATACTCTTTCAAATTTTTGGTCAAAAATTGTCATTTCAACTTGCTTTCTATTAGTAAATTCACCCCAATTTTTTCCTGATCATGCCAGCTTCTCCGTAGAGAGAGGAAAGCTCACATATGGACAAATATATTAAGAAGTTCAAACTGAAAGAGAGCAGGTTTAGATTAGATTTTAGGAAAAAATTCTTCCCTGTGAGGGAGGTGGGGCCTTGGCACAAGTTGCCCAGAGAAGCTGTGGCTGTCCCTGGATCCCTGGAAGTGCCCAAGGCCAGGCTGGATGGGGCTTGGAGCGACCTGGGCTAGTGGAAGGTGTCCCTGCCCGTGGCAGGGGCAGTTGGAACTGGATGGTCTTTAGGATCCAGGCCATTTCATGATTTTTATAAGTATTACCTGTCCTTGTAACTGCATTTCTTCCTGATTTTTTTTATCTTTGGCTCAAATCTTACATCTATTTATTTAATACATTCCATAAATCTGTAGTTTGAGTGTCCAAGTGTGATACATGTTTTAAATGTTAATCTTTTTGCTGTTTAATCTGCCAAGACATAATTGGTGGTGTTACTGTCCCCATCCCCCCAGTTACCATTCTGTGGTCCCATCCTCATGTGACACGGTCTGCAGAATTGACTGCGACTTTCTCTTTAGCACCCTGCTGCAGCAGCTTCTAATGGTCACTGCCTTATTCTCCAGAACTCAATTTCACAGCGTAGTGGAGGTGACACACCTTAACTGCAGTGGAGAAAGCTTTATTTTCCTCCCTTTCAATTCAATTAATGCCTGTTTGGGAGCGCTCTGCAGGTGCAAACTGGAGCTGGGTTGCAACGCACGTTAAATGGAAAATGGTGAATAAGGTGCTCCTTGGTAAACTTTTGTTACAGGCAGCTCTGCACTGCCAGGCTTTATAAAGTTTAACAATCTGTTGGAGTCGTTAATCTCCTGCTGTGGCTTTGCTTTCCAGTGTCAGGATTGGACATTTAATTCTCTACTAGACTGGAAGTAGCACTGAGACATTTTGGTTCTAAAATTGTTATATAGCCATGGAAAACATCATTTTGGTGGGCATTTAACCTCTTTGAGCTCAATTATGGCTGTGAACCGACAATGATAAAACAGCCCTAAATAGTGCTTAGAACAGTAGAACATGATGCTATCGAAAACAGCAACTTGACTGTGCACCATAAACTGACTAAACTGACTGAACTGGAAAAATAAAATCTGCCTTGTGGTACACCACTGATGCTTTCAAAAATATTTGCAGGTCTTGATGTTTTCCTTCTATATTTTTTGTTGGTCTGGCAAATTTATTAATCTGTTAGCTTTATGTTCATTAATAAAGTTTTCTCTCTGACAAAATGAATTAAGTAAGATCTTAATTTAACATGCTTCCTCCTCTAATAAATGAAGTTTCATATAGTGGAATTCATGCTTTGAATTCACCTCTAAATTAAAAATCACGGGGGGGGAGAAAAAAACCTAAAGCGTTGTCTTATGAGTAATAGCGTGTGTCATAATATTTACATCAGAATGCAGCGTAAATTAAGGCATTGCAAAAGCATTTGTTAATGCAGGTGCATGAGCAGAGCTCTCATCCTGGTTTTGGAATAAAGCATGATGTGCTTTTGCTGCTTGCTTTATGACCATTCAAATTCAAGTCACAGCCTTCTCCCTTTTCCTTCTGAACTGACGTTACCTGGATGAAACTCAAATCTCTGTGTGCACAAGCCATCACTTAGGCTGGACTTGGTTGCAGTGTGCCCAGGAACACACAAGATTGGTTTTCCAGTAGTTATTTACCTTGATGAATGGCCCTAATTGGATCAAATAGACTGGTAATGGTGAGCCAGTACTTTTAAATGTCTTGTCTCGTGCCATTAATATTACCTTGTCATGTATCCATTTGAGCTCTTGGATGAATGTCTTGCCTTCACACTGCTGTCACATTTAACAAATGATTTTGTCAAGCCGTTCTTTATAGCTTGTGGTGAAGGATGGCAAAATTTGTGGTCTCCTGCGTACGTAAAACCCGTTAACTCTACCTTTCAACTTCAATGCAAGGGCGTCCTAAAACTCAGATGTAATTCCTAAAGAAATTATAATGCCTGTTTACAAGAGGGGCCAGAAGTATTCTACTGACATCTATGATTAACACAGCAGAAGAAAAATTGAAAGTATTAATTTTGTATTTATTAAACCTGTGACAGTCAGAATTGAGATTTTTTTTTTCAGCTGCTGCAGTTGCGAACCTCAGAGGACAGCACGCAGTTACCATTAGAAACAAGATACCCATTTTATTAATTCATTTTGATTCAGAGAGAACTCTACTGTATATTTACCATGGTAAACCCCAGATTTCTGGTTAGCTGATGCTTTTGCTGTCCTTTTTATTGATTTTTGGTATGTGGTCTTAGACTGAAGATATTTAATAACAATGAAAATAAGCTGCTTACTTGAACGTCCTGAAACTACTCTTACAATTCCATGGGGCACGTTGTTATAACTCGATCTATAACACCACTTTAGCTTAGATTAAAAATTGAATTGCTTGTTCATTGAATAAATACAAGCCTTTGGAACAGATCCCTCCTTATGGAAGAACACAAACAGAAAAGTGTCAGTGCTCATTTAGCATTTAAAGTAAGTTTTTTCAGTGCAGTGGACAGTAGGTTTTTACTGGTACATACTGGACTTGAGCAAGGGAATTGTTTTAAGGATTTTTCCCTGAGAATGAGCTGGAAGCCACGTGGGATTTTTGAAAGCTTTGTGTGTTCCTTTGGAAATGCTACCATTTGGCCTTTTTTGGTACACAGTGGGCATCAAAGTCTAACTATGGGTACACAAATGAGGCATCGACCTGGAGTTTGCCAGCAAGCACTGGGAAATGGATGTCTGCAGAGGGGAATTATGCAAATTTTTAACGCACCTTCTCTGGCACTATTTCTCCCTTAATGCTGGCTATAGGTGAAACCCTTCATTTAGTAAGGAATCACAGAATATCCTGAGTTGGAAGGGCCCCACAGGGATCACTGAGTCCGACTCCTGGTTGTCCTGCACAGGACAACCCCAAGAATCCCACTATGCATCTGAATTTTTAAGTTAAAAGTTTTATAGAAATTTATATAAATACTGACTGGGAATCTATCAGCCATAGAATGCAGGGTGCTGTGCTGCTGCACTGTTCTCTGACACCACCTTAGAATATTTTTTCTTCTTTTTCTTGCAGTGTTTTGATGTACTTGGAGCAATATTAGTATGTATATTGAGATGGTACCTGTGAAAACTATTCATGGATCGGGGTCTCATTGCAGGAGATGCTGTGCAAACAGACCCAAAGCGTGGTCTGAAAGAGATTTTAGTGTAAGAATAAAATAAGAGTCATCAAGTGGATAGCAGCAGATTGATGAGAGAAAAAATAAGGAGTACAGGATGGAAATGTAATAGGTGGTAGCAAACACACACCAGCTTCCAAACTGTTGGCAGGTCTCTGATAGATGATTCTTTTCTTCTTTTTGTCTTCTTTCCTCCCCCTGTTTGTATGTGTTACTGAGTTAGCTATTCTGAGTGCCTTTAATCATTTTGAAAGTGGAAAAAAAAAAGTTTCCAGGTGGCATCTGAGTAGAATTAATTTTTTAAGGAGAATTGAGAACTGCTTAATACATTGACTGCTTCAGTCGTGATGGAAATAAAAGGAAGACCTCCTGCAAGCAGATATATGCTATTTTGCTTTGCTTGTTTTTACTGCACCGCTCAGGGAATGAGTGAAAATATTCAAGGTTAGCTTTCCCCTTATTCAAATAGAGCTGAGAATTGCTGTCATCAAACAGCAAATGCATCTTGGATTGTGTATTTG
Source organism: Edolisoma coerulescens (assembly GCA_013397115.1). NCBI lineage: Eukaryota > Metazoa > Chordata > Aves > Passeriformes > Campephagidae > Edolisoma > Edolisoma coerulescens. The sequence goes on along the minus strand of VWZW01002516.1, from coordinate 294,006 downwards.
CAGTGTCTAACAATAGGCCAGTTTTCAGTGTGATCGGGTGTTTTGATGGCACCTAGTCTAGCTAAAGCTTTCTTGTCTGGACTACAGAATAGAGAAAATTACCTTTCTGGATGCTTCATCCAACTAAAAATGCGTGATTTAAGGAGACTAATGGCTACCCAGGCCTCCAGGCTGAATAGCTCCCAGCTTCTGTTGGAGTCCACAGTTTTTCATTCTTAACAACCCAAAAGCTGGAGAAAACATAATCAAGATGTTTCTGATCCACTATCCTTCAGAGCAATTAAGCTTCCAGGAAGAATTATTTAAGATTTCAGTCATCTTTCTGGCTGTCTTTCAAATTTTAGTGAAGTTTGACATTAATTAGTGGTCATTAGCAAGGTGGAGAAGAAGTTAGTGACATCATTCTTACAGTAATATTGTTTGAAACAGATGTTTATATGGACTAACAGGTATTAAATCTTCAGTAACTTGTAAGGTGGATTTTTCTTCCCTTAGAATGAATTGTAGCATGTTTTCTTATCTGCCTGGAAAATGCTTAGAAAGGTTTTCTGTTTATACTTCTTGGAGCTATTTGAATGAGAATACAAAGAACAAGGCATCTGCTATACAATATATTAATTATTGCGTGGAATACTAGTCACTGGAGGAATTAGAGAAGGCTTAGAAATATTCAGGCTAATATTTTTAATGGCTGCTTGAAGTTAAGCTCCTTAATCCATATTTGGCTTTTTAGTGAGCTGAACTGTTTTTTCAAGTAGTATGGAGCTTTCAGTTCTCATCAATTTGCAATGTCTTATGTGAGTTATCACCATCATTCTGTACAGATCCATTCAGGCCGGTAGGATTAGGTGTCTGTCAGCACAAATCCCAGGAGGAGTTTGCAGAGCCTAGGCCCTGAAGTTTTTAATTTTGCTTGCTGGAAATATTGGAGAAAAGAAAGCAAAAAGTCCAAATCCCCACATGGTGCTGTGAGATGCGACACATCAGTGCTTAAATACGAACAGTGGGAATGTGAGCTGATAAATGTCCTTTATTTACTGGCGTGCTCTCTTTTGTCACAGCTCCGGAAGGCAGTGATGGATCACATATCAGATTCCTTCCTGGAGACCAACGTCCCATTGCTGGTTCTCATCGAGGCCGCGAAGAGCGGGAACGAGAAAGAAGTGAAGGAATATGCTCAGGTCTTCCGTGAACACGCCAACAAGTTAGTGGAGGTAAGTGACCTTATTGACACGGCTGGATTTCCATCTGGCACCTCGAGGAGAGACAAGAAAAGTGACACGCTGGATGAAATGTTAGAGGTGTTGTTTCAGGAGTTTTGGTCAACTTTATCTCAGTGATTGCCCAGGAAATGTTTGGGTGACGGGCAGAGGAAAGTGCTGTGTTTCAGTAGTTCATTAAAGCAATTGAGCATGTCAGAAATGGTGTTTCCTGCAGTTTGTCAAAAGACATGAGCAACAAGAAGTAAATTTCAGTTCAGCTTTATTAACAGTACAATTGAGCTGAATGTCTACTAAGTACAAAGCCAAATAGGTGCTTCACAATCTGGTCCTGGCCAAGGACTGCTCTAGAATTAATTACTTGTCAGTCTGAACTAAAATAGGGAAAAGGACATATAGAGAAGGCATAGCCTTAAGAATGTAGATGGTCTTGAAAGGTTTGTATTTCATATATAAATATATATATATTTATCGTATTTTCTGAAGAGACGTGCGGTGTAAAGTCAACTAATGATAATTACAAGTCTTCAGGGATGATATTGAAATAACTTTATTCTAGGATGAGGAGTATAAAATATAATGATTGAAACCTTGGATGCTCATTGAATGGATTTTTAATAAAATGATAATGTTCACCTCAGTTTGTCCTCCAGCACATCAAGAAATATGAAAAATGCTTGTGTTTTATAACTCAGTGATTTGCTCGATAACATTGCGTGGATTTTTCTGTACTAGCATTATTTTGAAGGCTTTGTAGCCCCTTTGCAACATACTCTGTGGTTACACCATGTGCTGTTTAGCAAAGGGAAATGCTAGGAGGGAACTACTGATCTGACAAGAACTGAACCATACCTCTGAATGTCTTCTGTTAAAACAGGACTCATCCTAATTCTGTAGTGCCTGAGCTGAGACAAAGAGTAAGGGTTTCTTGCTTAGTATTGACTAAAATCTGTGCAGCTCCCTGCCTAAATAAGTCTCTGGATGTGTTTTTGCAGTGGGTGTGTTTTCAGATGTTCTGGAGCATCTCCTTCTTGCCGTGTACCAGACAGGGAGTCAGGGTACCTCATTCTGCTCTGGGAACCCAGTGTTTCCTATACTACTTAATGTAGAGGTGCCTAAAGGCAGGTCCTGGGGGTCTAAAAGCTCTGGATGGATTCTGTACAATGCTGAATACAGTTGGGTTTATTGCTGTTGTCTGCAAGAGGAGCACAGGGCTGTCAGCAGCCTTCAGTCCCGGCCCCTGTCTATTATGCAAAGATTTATTGCTGCCTCCTCGTGACTGGAGCTGTGGCATGAAAAAGGAAATGGCTGGTAGGTATATAAAGAGAGGAAAAAAAAAAACCCAAACAAACGGAAAACCCCTCCACAATGTTTGCTCATAGTTATATTATAGTGGCAGTGGAGTTGGAGGCTTGCATGCAATGAACATATGTGGGGTTAGTGTTATAGCACTCACATCCTCCACAGATCTGCAACAAAGTGTTGCAATGACAGGTCTAATAACATTATTAAAAAGTTAAAAATAGCTAAGTAGATATTTTTAAAAATATCATAAGAGGTAATGGCATAAAAGGAGGAAAAATACCTTTTAGGGGTGTAGTTAAAAAAAAAAAAAAAAAAAAGCCAAAAAGTCCCTGCCAGAAAAACCCACAATTTTATCAGGAAAAAGAAAGAGCTGTAATGCTGTTAAACTGCCAGAGGGAAGCTTTAGGTTAGATCTTAGGAGTAAATCCTTTACTGTGAGTGTGGTGAGACCCTGACACTCCCAGAGAAGCTGCTTCATCCCTGGAAGTGTCCAAGGCCAGGCTGGATGGGGTTTGGAGCAATCTGGGATAGTGGAAGGTGTCCCTGCCTGTGGCAGGGGGTGAGACTGAATGGTCTTGAAGGTCCCTTCCAGCCCAGGCCATTCTGTGATTCTGTGATTCTATGAAACTCAACAAAGAGGAATTTTAGTCATTTAACTTTGGGTTTACAAGCCTAAGATTACATTTGTTTTGTATTTTAGACCAAACTGGAGGTTGGTTAATGATTTTTGAGATGTGGTTGTCTTTAGGTACCCCACCAAAAAGCAATGGTGATGGTACCAATAGATGTCTCAGGCCTAATACCTAATATTTTTATTCCATTTAGGTTGTTCCAGACTATTAGAAGCAGATTCTTAATTGATTTTTGTATGTCTGTGGCAGCTGGTACTGGCTTGTGGGTGCATTCTTACTCTTTTCCAAGGATGGGCTCTTTTAGGTGGATCTTGCCCTTTTAGTTGTAAGAACTATTTCTGGTTCAGGTAAAAAGCATCTTGAAGAAATGAATTTCTAGTGCAAGTGAAATTTTTAACCCCGGATTTCAAGTTCATCAGGCTGCAGAAGCAAATACGTATTTGGAATATATTTATGTCCCTTTTATACCAGATTTTGCACTTCAAATAGTTTCATCATTTTTACTTACTGATGCACAATGGAATCTTAGCAGATGGACTTCTCTTGTTTTGTGGGTCAAGTATCTTGCAAATAGTAAAGTGTGGCTTAAAGATGAGACATAATCAAGTGACTATGAAATGTGAGATGCTTTCCCAGGCACGGGGCCAGAATTGCTTGCTAAGATGTGCAAACACAGCTCCACTGAAGTGCGTGGAGTTGCACTTGCTCATGTTAGAGGAATTTGGCACTGCCAGTTCAATACTGTGAAAAGTCTGTAGTATTAATCATTAATTTTCAAATGCGAATCTGAATTTCTTGGATGTCCTACCGAGCTCAATAGACAGCCTGTCAAAAGGTCAGGGAAAAATAATACATGTTTTAATATTTCTTTACACAAAACCTACATTTTTCCATCCTGAGGGAAAAAATGCACTTCTTGATATTTGTTGAATACAAATAGCAGAATTTTCTCTTCATAGCCAATACATTTTGAAAAATACATTTTGTAAGTATGAGGCTTATGGAGTTAACTTTCTTTTATAGTCCATATTGCAGAATTTTAAATCTTCTCTCAAAAACTGTTTTCATTACATAATATTTTCCCTTCCCCACCTCTTATCATAGCATTAATAACAACAAAGATGGATTGTCATTTTTCTAGACATTCACTGACAACTCGGTTTGTCTATGGGCTTTGTTGGAAACACAGAGTGAGATGTCACGTGACTATAATGTAAATCACACAAAATAAATCAAATTGTCATACAAAGTCTGGGGGTAAAACATAATAATAAAACAGAATTTAGATGGTACCACTCCAGGCTTGGATGAGTGACTCTTTTCCTCAGACTCATTTTTTAGCAGTCATCTCTTAATTTTTTTTCTGCCTTCTGAAAATGAGTTTAGAGAAGTGATGGTGCCTTTCCAGATCATGATCTTTACCTCATGAATCCCTTTATGTTTTTTAAAAAATTATCTCTAATGACTGAAAGTAAATGCCTGAGTTGTAATGCCAACTCCAGATGTGACCTTGGGAAGTCATTTAACTTCTCTACCCAAGCACCTTCATTAGTAGCATAAGGTTAATGACAGATAATTCTAATACCTACCACACAAAGGCACTTGACTGATAAATCAGCTCGGATTTATTCAATGCATCTATCAAAGCACTATAAGGAAGCTAATTAATTAATTTTCATTATTCTGTTTAGTAGAGCTTCCCCAGTTTAACTGTTGGTCCTCTGCACTGTTTCTTAAAAAGTTAAATTATTAAATCCAACAGGTTTTCCTGGTAGATGAAATTCAGCATCCAGTAAACTCTCAGAGCCATGGTAGCAGGCTGTTCAGTTGGAATTCAAATTATAGTGGATTGAATCAGAATTTCCATTCTCAAAAGGATGGGCATAAGTCCAAGAGATTTCTATTAGGTGTTTCAGTTTGGGGAGTTTTAATGCTTTTATGGAAATACTCCACCATTTTTGTGGTCAGTGAACATTTGCAAGAGTTAAATTCAGTTGCATTATTCTTATTTCCAACAAAATTTGAATAAAGTGTTTTTTTCTTCTTCAGTATGAACTGATGAAGCACCACATTTAAAGCACCTGAAAATGAACTTTTGAGAAGTTTCTTACTAATTTTGCATGAATTGATTTTTATGAAGAATTCTGTGGAGCCCACATGGATCTATCAGTTTCACCTCATCATACAAACTTAAAAGATTTCTGGGGACGCGATAAATAATCAAAGTTGCCTTGTAAGAACACTTGGCCAGTGCAAGAACTGTGTTAGGCAATGCTTCTGGTGATTTAAAGTTGATATGGTGCATGCAAATCAATAATATCATAAGGTTGGATGGTAATTTGTAGCAGATGAAATCTAGCAGCACCATTCTGGTTTGGTTTACAGTCTCTTTGTGCATTAAGTTTGCAGGAGCCTTTATTAACTTTCTCCATGTAATTGCCACTTTGAAGAGGATAATGGGGTTACTTTAGGTCAGTTGGGGGTTTGGGGTTTTTTGATTTTACAGAAAATTAAAAGGAGAAAAAGAAGTGTTTGAACTTCTTCATGAGATACAATGCAGGCTACCCTTCATTTTCTAAGAATTGTATTATTTGGAGCTCCCTAATTCAGGCTGATTGTCATCTTTCCCATGATAAATGTGGAAACAGGCTTGCATGCTGAAGACAGGAGGGAAGGAAAAACCACTGTAGTATGCACAGCACACAAAACAAGCAACTGGACCTGCTCAGTGACCCCTTCTTACTTCATTTGATAATGAGAGGAAAGGGGAAAAATTGGGAAAGAAGTTTTACTCTGGTGGTCAACAGTGAATTTAATCTCAGTTTACATCAGCATTAACAGAACTAAATCCAACCCAGAATTTTTTCTTTCCAGAAACACCTTTTAAAAAAGCACACAGAGCATTTAGTTCATAAGGAATGGAAAACCACACTTAGGGAGTGAAGATCATCTGCGTAACTGTGCGATGCACTTGGGGCCAATGGAGCTCTGAGAGCTCACATGTGGCACTTCAGCTCCCTTCCAGGAGGCACTGGTGGCCTTGGTAAAGAATAGAGGACAGTGTTTTATTTGTGCTTTTGTAAACATTGTATAAATTCATGAACTGACAGATTTTAATTTACGACAGACAAAACCCAGAGGAACAAGCCTAAGAAAAAAAATTAGCTCATTTATTTCTGCAACTTTAGCTCAAGGAACAAAGAGTGTTCCTGCTGATATTTTCACACATACTTGAAATGTTCTATTCTTTTTTGTTTAAGTGCACACTGCTGCTTCATCAGAATGTGCACCTAGCTGTTTGTTTCTGATAATGGAGAAAAAGTGTCAGTATTCTTCATAGCTTCTGCATCCAACTTGCATCCTGAAAAATGTGTACATCCCTGGGCTTCCTCTTACAGATTGATCAGCTTTTACTCTTGTATTTTTCTTTTAGCTGACATTAAGCTAGATAAATACTATTTAGGAGGTGGTAATCCTTGCTTCTAATCAAGAAGTGTCAAGAAGGTCATAGATTAGTTCAATTCAAGCTCTTCAACTTGAGAGATTTTATTTGAAATTAAAGCTGTGAGCTACCTTTGTGTCCAAGTGTTTCATCTGCTCAGTTTTAATTTCCATCCCAGGCCTTTCTTCTCTGTGTGGGCAACAGATGCTCTTAATTCCTAGTAAGCATCAGGAGTGTATTGACATAGCTAAAGCCACAAGTCCAGTTATTTGCAATGAGACAATGAAAAGTTTGAACTCTTGGTGTGAAGTTCCTGAGTCCCTCCTGCAGCCATATTTAGTGTCTGTTTCTCTTCCTTGGAGGGGTAAATGCCTTTGAGGCAAAATGAACTCCAATTCTTTCAGGATAAAACTTCCTGGTAATGCAGTGTCATGGGTGAACTCTTTATCCTGCCTTTTTTACTGACTTTAACCACTGGATGTTGGGAGTCCGCTGGGATCCGTGCCAGTTTCATCTTCTGGTGTCTGGATTAATGCTGAAATGGAATCAAAGTGCCTTGTAGAAAAGGTGAGACACACAAATAGCTGCTGCCTTGTGACTTTTAGAGCCTCTTGTGCACCTGTCCCTGAAGAAGGCAGGTTATTAAAGGAGGTAAATACTCAGTGTCTGCAGTGTCAAGACTGTTTTTATCCAAAAGCCAGCGCTGCCTTCAGGCAAAAAGGGTCCATCTCTGACGCTCGGAGTCTGCTGTGAGAGGGAGCAGTTCCAGAACCTGTCTGTGATCTGTAAACTGCATTGGTAACACAGAAATAGGGGGGAAATTAAATAATTCCACATGGAGGACTTGGCTACAGCAGATGCTGATGCCTCAGCATCTGCCCTTGACAGGTTTGTAGTGAAACCAAGGAATCCAGGATGGCTGGAAGGGAAGGAGCTGCTTTATCTCGTGGTTACTTTGGCAATATGGCTGTTTCCAAAATTTCTTCCTTCTGATAAACACCTGAGTAAACAAGCACACCAGAATCTGTGAGACTGTTACCATTATCTTGAGTAATCATTTTCTATTCATTTGTCCCTTTTTTGTTAGACTGCTGCACTTCTACGTTTCATAGCAACTCCAAAAGGGTTGAAGGATAATTTTATTTGTTCACAGGTATTTCCGTAATGTAAATAAGAAGCAAATGCTACATAAAGTTAGCAAGCTGTGGGCAATGATGATGTTTTCCTTCTTTCTCAGGAGAGTACAAGATTAAAAATTAAATTTGAAAAAATACTAACTGGGAAATTGCTGCAGAATCCCCCATGTCAACTTGAAAGCATTTCTAGCATTGGCACTGTAAACATTAGGCCAGTGCTGTGCTGGTTCTGGTATCTGATTTCGTAGAGGTCATCATTTATTAGCAAATGACTGTCATGTGGTTTTAGACATTGGAAAAAAAAACACTGGAGGATTTCTTACCAGCTAAAGTGTAATTTGGCCACTTCTTCACATTTTTTCTGTAATTCTTTCACATTTTTATGTGTACATTTTCATGAGAAATGCCTGGTTATCTCCTCGCAGCAAAATTTATTTGTAAGAATTTCCCAGTATTTTCCAGTTACCTGTTTTGGTTTTCTTTTAGATAATTAACTTTCAACCGTGCTTATTTAAGGCCTCTGTAAAAGAGGTCAAATCCAATTACTCCCTTTTGAATCACCAAGTAATACTTTTAAAATATTTTCCTAGTGAATAACACCCTCAGAGCAGGGGACTCACTTCAGTCTGATCATGCTCTGTGCTGTGTGATTCATGTTTTCCCTATATAACATGACTCCTACAAATTCTAGTATCCATTTGTATCTACTATCCCATACAATCCGATCACAGCCCAGTCTATGTGATTTATAACTTGTCAATAATACAATCAAGAGCTCTTGGTACTTTTGTTAATTAATTGATTGCATAAATTAATGATTTAGCTCCTCCAAACAAGTTGACTTTGCAACTTTATTATGTCAAGGTGCAATAAAACATGTGGCATGTTGGATGTTCAAAGGGGATATTTTCTAGACATCCCTACCTAATTACCCCCATTCTTCATTTTTTACTCTCATATCCTATTTGACACCGTGTTTTATTTGTGCCTTAACCAGAACTGGTGTTTTTTCCCTTGTGCTTCTTTAAAATGCCTACCTCAGTCTGTCTTCTAGACTCTGTGTATTGATTAATTTTTGCTCCTGAAGACAGGTTAAGATTTTATTACTCTGTAAAAAGTTCAGCGTCTTGGCCTTTGCTCTGTGATGTATTAGCAGGGTTATTTCCAATCAGTAAATATTAAGAACTCTGCTTTTACATGAGCATCTTACACTGTAAGAGCTTGATTAAATAGCCTGTCCTAGAGCACAAAATGTAAGAGAAATAATGGGAATGGTGGGGAATGAAAGGATGAAGTACAGGAATCTGTGCTGGTATTCCAAATTCACGAAAAAGTAAGAAATTAAACAAACAGCTCTAATTACTATAGAGAAATGGAATTTGTCATTCACAATTGAGCCATTTCAGGGCAGAAATAGAAGGGTAGAACTATTTAAGTACCCAGAAAGTTCAGTAAAAGCTGTAAGTATTTCTGAGGAAACTGAAAAAAAATCATTTACAAGGAAATAGTGAGTCAGAAATACTGGAGAGCATTCAGACATGCTCAAAAAATGAGTAGATATCCAGAGAAAATACATGCCAAAGATTTGAGCACAGAATGGCATGTTTAATGATGGAGTTTTGAACTGATGCAAAAGAAGAAATTGTAGTCTTTTATCTAGAAATCTCGTGATCTTGAACAAAAGTTATAGCAGCTTTGTTTTAAAAAAATATTGAAAGCAAAATGTATGTGGCAAATATTTAAATAGAGATCACTGGGTAATAAAATTGATTTATTAATTTATTAATAATCCAGAACGAAATATGCATCTAAATCCCAGTATCAAGGTGCACCGGCGCTGCAGTGGAGTGTCTCTGTTGCTTCAGCTGATGCAATGTGTGGGTCATAGTGGGTTTTACCCTGGTTTTTTCCCTCTATCCCATTAGCTGGATTCTAGCAAGCATAGTGGTTATGGTAAACCCATCATAAATATATCCCAGATTGCTTCTTTCGTGTTTTTTCCTAGAATTCCGGGTGTTTTCAGGAATGAAATGCACCTTTTGGCATTTTGGATTGGTTCAGTAAGTGGTGGTGTTGTGTTCTGACACCAATAGTCTCAGCCTTGAATGGCCTGTGCAGCTTTAAAATATTTTTCTGTCAAAGCAGATGCTCAAGATAACAGGAGAGTCAGATAAACCATGTCTTTGTTTCCCCCAGGACAGTTGTTACTTGGACAAAATATTCATCTCTTGCTGGAAGGTTTTGCTGCAGAGTTGCATGAGGGAAATTTTAGTAGAAATCGGGATAATGATATGAATGGACACAGAGCAGGCTGTGAGAAACGGGAATCTGGGCGAGCTTCTGGGGTAAGACCTGGTTTTAGGGTGAATTTTCAGTGAATTTATTCATATGTGCTTGTAATGCTGCTGCTGAATGTCAAGCACGTATGGGGATAGATTTTTTTTTCCGTGTGATATTTTTTTTTACTTACTGCCAACCCATGGATTCAACAAGAAAATTCATGATTTCATGTAGATATGGATCCAGAAAGAAAGTATTCTCAGTCAGAATTATCCTAGGTAAAAAGTTGAGCTCAGTTATGAAGGAGAAGATACGCTGGAAACCCTCATGAGATAAAAACACAGCAATCTCATTCAGGAAATATCTAGATATTACGGAGTAAAATATCATAAGCCTAATAACAACTTTCCCTTGTGTTTTTTTTTTTTTTTAATTAAATTTCCAAAGATAAAACCAACCACCTCAGTATTCTGTGCTAATAACATTATAACAAATGTGTGGATCACGCTTCACTAGAAAATCTTTTATGAAATATTGATGATGATAAAGGAGAACTGACTCCATGGCTTAGCATGAAAAAGCATTGGTTTCACTGCTTTATTTCCAAGCTTGGCTTTCTGAAAATCAAATAAAACAATTAAGTGGATTTTCTTCAAAGTTCCAGAAAGTTTTTCCTATGGCCTCAGAGCAGGCAGGAGGAACTTCAGCCTGGGGACAACTTCTTAAGAAACTTTTAAGTAGCCGAGAAAACGATTTTAGCATGAAAGTGTAATCTCAACAGTAAGTTTAGTTTCACAGTACACAGGTTATAAAACTCCTGTTTTGATGATCCTCGAGTGCTTCCAAGCCTTCAGAAGTTGAGGAAAAGTGGTTCTGTAAGCCTTAATCTCTTTACAATATGTTATGCTTGAAAAAGCACGAGATAGAGAAGGGAGGAAAAGTCAGGATTTTATCAACGCCTGCACTTCCTGCAGTCAAAAGGTTTGTAGGATTCAGGTCTTGCTTCTGAGAGACGAGTAACTGAGAGGCTGCTGCCATCACCCTAATGATGGGCTCGTGATATCTGGGACAGAGTCAAGTCACTGCTTTGTTATGAGAACCTTTTATCAGAGCCAGAAATGGTGGCGTTGCTGTCTCCTTGTAGTCTGTAATTTCATGCTCGCACCCTTTGAGGCACTAATCAAAGGATTCAAGTTTTTCTTTCAGTTGTAATGAAATAAGGACAATTTTTGACCGTAGCTATGCAGAGCGTGCAGCACATCAGCTGTTACTTTTCCAAGACACAATTTGTACTGTTCCAAAGCTTAAAGGGATTTGGAAATGTCACCATACTCAAGGAAACAGGTAAGAGCAGCCATAAGGTCTGAAATTGTTGTTTGTGGCATGACTGAAAGTGCCATGGATGTGTTTTTGTTACAGGAATTGTTCTTGCTGCAATTTCAGAGGGAACATGAAGGCAGTCAGCAGTACAGGAATTGTATATTAACAATGAAACAAAGAAATTTTTAAGTGGGAGAGGGGGAAATGAGAAAGAAGCAATAATGATACCTTATTTGATTCAGTCCTCACTGGGATGGTTATTCTTGCTGGGATGCCAATATAGATGTAGAGTTTGTGCAGGAGAGGAAAGGCACTGAGGCTTTGTGCTACCCCTCTCAGTAACAACAATGGCAAAGGACATCCCTTGGAGCAAAAGTGTTTGGTGATTTTGTTGATTTATGTTACAAAAATTGAAGTGTGGGTAGGAATAGCTGCTACTGACCACAGTTCTTACAATATTGTGTAATATTAAACCTCTAATCATGCATAGTATTGCAACTAATCACTGAGTTAACCTTAATACTCACTGGTGTAAAGAAAGCAAAACACTTAAATAACACAAATAGGAAGCTGTAACACTTCCCATTCCCAGTCTGCATAAGAGAAAGCAAGAGCAGGTGAAATTCTGTACCTTGGTTTGCACCCAAATATCTCAGTATTCCTACAGTCTTTGCCCATTTCATTGGATACTGGTAAATAACTGTGCAGGATGAACAGATCACTGGCAGCCTTATACAAAAGGTTCTACGTCAGTGTAAGTATTAATTACACTAATTTGTGACACATGATTTTCAAAAGCCTAACAGATAAAAGCATTAAGACCATAAATCATTAATTTAATCTGATTATTTCCAGTCAGTCCTTTATTTACCATCCACTCAATTAAAAATTGAGGTTAATGAATCTTTCAAATGTACTATAATATTCTAGTACTCATTATTTCCCTCTTCCACCCCAGGTAAAAGTCTATCTTTTTTTTTTTCTCCTCTCCATCCCTTTTTGCATTAGAGAGGCACTTCTGAGTCACACCATATATTTTCATTTCTGAAAGTCGCTGATAGCAGTTTTCCCATCTGAAATGATGTACAGAGAATGAGATGGCACAAAGCCAGGCAGCAGTAGGAGCTCTGGAGAGCAAATGTGCAAGTATAGTTTTACCTTAAGCCTTACCTTACAGCTTTCTGTCTTTGCCTTTTGCTGCAGAAGTTACCTTCTTTCTCATCCATAGCATGGCCATAAATCATCTTTTACTTTGGTTTTATTTCTAATAAAACTCAGAATTCTGCTGAGAAACTTGCATTTCTGTCCTCGTTTTTGAAATTTGCTGATTTGGAATTGAATGAGGTGTTATCCAAACATACCCCAAATTGGAAGCAATCATCAAAATTATTCATCTTTTTTATGCATCACAGTTACAAATAAAAAAAAATTCTTCTCCAATATTGTTGCTGTGTTTTTGCTGAGTCCAATCCCATTCTTTGTTGTTACCTGCCTTCATAAAGTCTTTTCTCTTGTAGAGAAGAATTATTTCCAACATCTTCAAAGCAGGAGAACAGCAATTTTTATTCCTTCCCTTTTTGTAATGTTTGACACAAAAGAGTTTGGCGTTTTGCACACTGTAGGTGAACATGTAAAACAGGATGCTTGGTTGGGTAAAATGATAAATCTTCCTCCATCTTCACGGGCACAATGTCAGTTTCCATCAACCAGGTGTAAATCCAAAGCTTGACTGAACTCATAATTACAATAGCTCAGGTGCTCTTAAGATTTGGGTGATGCTTCTTCCTTCAAACACGTTTTAGTGCTCAAGAGATCCAAAAGTCAGTCTTACATCCATTTTGGGGTGTTTTTTTGATGGGTTTTTTTGTTTTGTTTTGTTTTTTACTCAAAGTGCTTTTTAAATTTAATCGTTAATATGATCCGCACTTTGTAGGCAATACCCTATTAGTGGACCTGTGGCAGATGGAGAAAAAGGATCTGATCATTGTAATTTCCATCAGTGGTTCATCAGTGAGACTTTCAAACTCCTTGTTCCAATTTCTGGATTTTAACCGTAGTATCTTCTGACTTTTGGTTGACTTGTTATTTGCATATCACTTAAAATAGTATACTAGATACAAGTGAGCAAAAAACTTCAAGCATTTAGAAACCATTAGATGCAGCCTACTCTTTACTATATATAAGCCAGTAGAAGTAAACATAGTAGACTTCCAGGATTAATTTTAAATAGCTAGAACCTTGCAAACATACAAGACAAAATTAATTTTGCCCAGCTTTTGCCTTTAACCTTTTAGATGGCTATTGTCTGCACCCTCTGGGACAGCACAGTAGGGAGATGGACTTTTAGAAGGTGTTTATTGCCATCCCAAATTAGGGGAATCAGGCAAAATCTGTGGGATGCATTGACTCTGAAGATCCCTTTCTCTCTTGTGCATCTTCATAGGGATCTGCCATCTTTGTAGCTCTCCCTTGGATGTTTTCTGATAGCTTAAGATAGAAAGCTGTTAGAAAGCATCTGGAGGAGAGCTATGAAGATGGAGAAGGATCTGGAAGAGAAGCCATATGAGGAGCAGCTGAGATCACTTGGTCCGTTCTGTCTGGAGAAGAGGAGACTGAGGTCAGACTTCATCAGGGTCTGCAGCTTCCTCCTGAGGGGCAGCTCTGATCTCTGCTCCCTGTGACAGGGACAGAACCCAAGGGAACGGCTGGAGCTGTCCCAGGGGAGGTTTAGGGTGGATATCAGGGAAAGGTTCTTCCTACAGAGGGTGCTGGAGGGATTCCCAGGGAATCGGCACGGCCTCGAGGCTGCCAGAGCTCCAGGAGCATTTGGACAGCACTGCCAGGGATGCACAGGGTGGGATTGTTGGGGTGTCTGTGCAGGGCCAGGAGTTGGATTTGATGATCCTTGTGGGTTCCTTCCAACTATAGATATGACTCTGTGGATCCTAGACAATTAGGTGTCAAAAATGCCTTTTAGACAGGTCATGATGATTTCCCCATGGTGAACCTCTGTAATGACAAAAGTCATGTCTGTGGTGAAAGCTTTTCCCCACAGAAGACGCTTCTCTTGCCTGTGGTGTACTTCTAAATCTGCCCTCAGTTTGCAGAGGGGATGTTGTGTGCTTGCAATTCCCTTCTGGTGAGAGCTTGAAATGCTTCATTTACATCAAATCTTTCCCTTGTAATAACACCATAATATCAAGTCTCTTTGAAAGTGAGACAACCAGTGGCACGTGTGTCTTGGGGGAGCATCAGCATTTCCCACCTCATGCAGGCTGAAGATCGGTTTCCCTGATGTTTTCTTTTAAGCTTGAGCAAAAGAATAACATCCTGCAGCCACTGCCCATGGTCGGTCAGATCTTAACCTGCCTGAGCTCCCCAAGCTTATTTTAGTTTGCCGTGTCTGTCCAAGATGCTCCTGTTTCCATCTCGTGTGCGTGGAAAGCTATCTTGGCACTAACTGTAACACAACAGATGGGACACAGTGCATCTTGGCTGACCTCTGCTTGCAGCATTTAAATAGCTAAACTGATTTTATTACCATAAAATAAACTTCCAAGAACTTCTTACGCTCTAGACCGAGCTAACAAGTGCCAGCTGCAGCCCTGCAATTGGAATAGCTGAGGAGGACAGTTTTCATAGTGGTGCCATGGGACTGGAAGATATTTCCACTGATTTTAATGAGAACCAGAGGGATGAAATGCCTAGAAAACTTGGGTTTTCTTCCAGCTAAGACAAGGAAGTGAAAACAACATCGTTAGGAGTGCACATGGATTTTATGAGTGAGAGTTTCCAAAGTCACACTTGTGTTTTTCACTGTCATTGGTAAAAGACTGAGGACAAGCAGGGCTCAGAACACTGGGACCTGAAAAATGGTCGGCACACCTCATCTCAACTCTGCCATTTTGAGAAGGTTTTCTCATTGGTCTCACTGTTCTGTTGTTTTCAGCTCCTGATGCCCCATTTCTCTGTGATTTACATTCCTTTTAGGCTGATTGTGACACCATTAGCTACCAGCTCTAAATCTTTAGCAGGCTTTTATTTTCTACCAGAGACTTCCAGAGGAACTCAGGTACTCCACTGAAAAACTCAGGGATGCTGTCCCCTCAAGAAAAATGAACACTGGAAGTTTATATATGTGTTAAAATGTAAAAGACAGGAGTTACTAAAAAGCAGTTTAAAAGGACAGTTGCCCTATACACCTTGGCTTCCGAGAGAGGGATAAAGGTCTCATTAACATTTTCTTACCCTTTTTCAACACTTTTTTGTCTTTAGAGATGGTTATTATTACACCTTTTCACATCCTAGATTCATTTTTCATACATGAATTCAGTCTCCCTCCTTTCAGCTCCTGTCCCATTTGTTGGGCTCAAGTGTGAATGCCTTTGGATCAGCTGACACTTGGCTAACACTGATGGGGGCTTGAATATTAAATATATATATATATAATCATAGATTCATATTTTAAAAACCAATCTGACTGAGGTAGCACAGGAACACATTTGAACCCTTGCTTCCTTTGGGCTGCTGTGAAAATATCACATGCTTTGTAGAAGGGCCTTTTATTCTGATTTTTTCAGTTATACCAACTACAAATGTTACACACACAGTTACAGATACAACCAGATACTGTGATCTGCTTACACAGACATTGGAAAACTGGCTTTCCTTTACCAGCTGTGAGCACACCATTAAGTCTAGTTCTAGATGGCCTAATTTATTTTTTTTCAGTATTTTCATAAAAAGGACAAAATGACTTTATGCAACTAAATAATACAGATGCTTTCCACAGAAATTATTGCAGTAGGGAGGGAGAAATCTATTTCTTTTACTCACTGATCCTGTTCCCTACAGCTTTTTCTGCACAGGTTTTTGTACTTGTTTTCAATCTTCCTGTATGACTTTTTCTTCAGTAATATAATAAATAAAAACAAGCTCTGGTGTGTTCTTCTTCATGTCTTGTACTCTAATCGTGGCATTTCTGTTGGAATATAGATTTGAATAAAAAAAAGCCCAGCTATATTTCTGTGCATAAATAAATGGAAATCTGAATCTTACAAGAGGGACTTATTTCATCTTTATTGAGTTGATTCATAGAAGGCGTGGAGGAGAGAGAAATAAAGGAAGAGTATTGTGGCTTGAAACTCTACTCTCATTTCATAAGCAACTTTAGTACAAAGTTAAGAATACATCTTTGTTATATAAATAATCATCTTCAAGAAGTTCTTTTGATTAAATTAAATTTCATGTTTGTGCCTCATTCTGCAACTCTGTCATACTTATGATAATTATCATTATTATTTTTTCATCTTGATGTCTAAGATAGCCTTTCCTTGTGTTAGAAGACATTTAGGGCAGAATTAAAATTTTAAATTAATTAAATTCTTCTCATAGGATATATGAGATCCTGCACTTAGCAGCAGAGCAGATTACTTGCTATGAAGATGGAGGAGGCAGCCTGTAAAAACAGACAAGACTAAAACAGCAAACAAACAAATCAAAAGCCTAAACAGGTGGCAATTAAAACCCTGCTCACAGGCTGAATGTCAGACAAATGAAGTGCGAGAAAGAGTAAATCATCATTCAAATTCTCTAATTATTCAATAAGCTAATTTCTAATTCCTGCCCAATTTCTAATCTGTAAAATCCAGAAAATTTCAAGCTCTATGTCAAAGAGCTATTCGGAAAGCGATTCCAGAATTTTGTTCCCACAATGATCACAAATCTTCTAAATTTCATTTTGAAAATCCTACCAGAATGTGAGGACATTTTGTCCTCCCACGGACTTACCTTGAATGCATTTGTAAAACACTTCTGCAGCTTCCTCTAAAGTCCTATTTCCCCAAACTTCCTGGGAACTCTCCGTGCCTTGCAGTTTCTGCTGTTCTTTTGACACATGTAACTGTTCTAAGTGAAGTTTTGCAATGGTTTCTATTACCAATTCAGCCTGTTTTCTTAAATTATCACTATTTCTTCAACATCTTCATCTGCTCCTGTCTTGGATGCTTTAGCTCTGATCTGGTTTGGTTTGGCTTTAAAACTGATCCCACAAATATGAGCCTTACAATAGATTATCATCTGTGCTTGTAACCTGTTGGGATTGTTATAATTCCTTAGGATTGATCAGGCCATAGAATTTCTATTTCTGCCTAATCTTTTCCCTGCTCTGCAGTTACTTGGTCTGATGGGCATGGAGGTGATCCAGGTTTCTTTGGCACTTCCTCAGTGAGTTAAGTCCAAGCCTTTTGGCCTTGTAGATATATCTATAATTCTGAATAAAAGGAGGATCAGAGAGCTCGTGCAAGAGCTGAGATAATTCAATGGAATTCTCTTATTTAACAATGCAGACAGAGAATAATATCTCTTCCTAAAGAGATATTTAGAGATATAACCCTTTACATCCCTTGTTATATGAATGAGTGGCATTTTAAGGGAAGATCTACTGGGAACACGTGGATAATCTAAAGGGATAGAGAGACAGCGTTTAATCATTTGTGGAAATCGCTTTGTGCCTGGAGACTCTTGTGATACTGTCCTTGAAAAGAAAAGTTCCTTCCAAGAAAACTGTTTGTTGTAATCTGTGCAGGCAGGATGATCATAAGGGCAGGAGCAAGTGGTATTTAATCTGAATATTTTTTTTCCCCCACCTCATTTTTTGGTTATGCTGTTTCAACTATTTTACAGCATACTGATGTGGATTTTGTCATGTCAGTACCCTGAAAAATCTCAGGAATTCAAATTATTCAACCTGGAACTCTCAGGTAATTGATGATAATGGTTTGATAAATATACCTGCATTTACAGCATGTGACTATATGGGGCTGAAAAATGGCAGGATGGTGCAGCAAAATGTCACTTCCGTGAAAAATAGGCAGAAATTTTCAATGAAAAGAGCACTGAAAAACAAGCCAGCTCATTAAATTTTTTGGGTGATGTCAGATGCTTATCTAAACACTAAGAAAATAGCCTTGATAACAAAGGGTAAAGCTGGCAGGTAAAAGTACTGGGTTTATTTAAAAATAACAAGGGGAGCAACTCGGAAGCTGATGAATGAATCCATAAAGCTGAACACAAAATCTCCTGACCCCTCTAAACAAAACTACACTGGGGATGTTAAATACAGAAATGCATGTTGTGTAAATATAGGTTTGAATTATTCTGGGAAAAACTGGGACTTGAGAGAAGCTGTGTGAAATATCTCCTATGAATGTTTTCCTGGTAAGAAATAAACTTTCAGGTCAACATAAAATATTTGTGGAAGTTTGCTGGATTTGTCCACTAGGAATATACTTGGTGTCAACCTGACACCATTTTTTTGTGATTATTTTTCTTTGCAGCAACCAAACAGAAAGGCAAAAATATTATTTAAACAGCAAACAGCTCTGTTCTTTGGCACATATTTCACATACAGATCGTATGTCTGGCACAATTTCTTTATTTTTATTCTCTTGGTATGAAAGAATTTTCCCGAATCTGTCATATATGCTTATAATAAATCTCAACTCTCACCCATATATGTTTTCTACTTAAATAACAACAATGATCTGGAGGAAAGACACAGGATAAATTACTGGATTGGTGATATATTTTAAAATTGTGTGGGAATTCTTGCATATTTTAGAAACTCGGTCATATTTCCTGCAGTAGTGTGTAACATCAAACATAGTGCCCTGACTAATTGCTGTTGGAACTATTTTACTCATCCCCCTCAGTTTTGTTTAGCTGATAAATTCCTCATTTCCTTCCTTAAACTGAAATGTGAAAATGCCAGGGTTCTTTTATAAACAACTGATAAACTCTTATAAAAGCCACCAGACTTTTCTGGGGGGGAAAAAAAATAATTGTGAGTTTGATGAAAAACAGCATATGGATAACAGAGAAAATAAAGTTGATCCTGACACTGTATTTAATGCATACATTAGGGGGAAAATGCAATAACTGGATCTTGGTTATTTCTTGATGTAAACTTATATTTTTAATGTGCTCAGAGAGCCATGGTGGTCCAGGACTGAAGGAAATAAATATTCATGTTCAATTTTCTGTGCTTTTCTTCCCTGTGAGGGTGCTGAGGCCCTGGCACAGGGTGCCCAGAGAAGCTGTGGCTGCCCCTGGATCCCTGGAAGTGTCCAAGGCCAGGCTGGATGGGGCTTGGAGGAACCTGAGACAGTGGAAGGTGTCCCTGCCATCCAATCCACAGGAATTGGATGATCTGTAAGGTCCCTTCCAACCCAAACCATTCTATCATTCTTCTCACTTGGAAATCAGTGGGCTTAGATATGTGATCTGTGATTTCAGGTAGAAAGGAAATCTTTCTGTATTTAAAATTTAGAATTTAAAATTTAATTTAAAAAAAATTAATTTTTATTTTAATTTTCTTTATTTTAATTTTTAATTTTATTTATTAAAAATTAAAATTTAAATCTTTATGTATTTAAAATGTATTTTACTTAGGTTGAGGAATATAGATTATTTTTTACAAAAATAAGCTAATATTGTTAGAAAAAGTAGATATGCTAGAATTTCTAAACCCTGTAGCAGTTTAAAGCAGGATCATATACTATCAACATAAAGGATTATGTGTAATTACTCTCTTTAATTAAGTTTTGCTCACTGTTGGAGAAATACACCATTTAGCAAATGCTGACACTTTTTGCTTTTTAAGACATACACGATTAGATAGGATTACTTTGATTTTCAAGAAGTAGAATTCCCTTGCTTTAGCACTTTCATCTGCTTTAGCCTGAGTTTTGCCAAAGAATGACTGTTTTATTTCAAACACCATTTGAAGGGGGTTCAGAACTATGTGCAATCGATTGTGTTTGGGTTTGGAACAAAACATCTGCTGATTTTCACTGAATCCCAAAGGTTTGTTTCTGCTTAGTGTTGAAACTTTGCTTCAAAGGTAACGAGGAGAAGTGAACAGTGCTCTGTACCCCGGTCTGCAGAGGTTAAAGCTGTTTGTGCACCTGCAGGCAAAGCATGGAAATGGTCCAAGATGTCTAAAACTTAAATTGTTCTACAAGGATTGATAAATAATAACTCTTCTTCCCACCAAATTTCAAAATCAGGGAGACACCAGTGGTGTTGGGAAGGTGGAGTGGGAGAGGACAAAGATTCTCACCTGCTGGAAAATGTCAGCAGCTGTGACCCTTTGGCACAGAGGTTTCTCCCTTGGTTCTCTGGTTTGTGCTGTGAGAGCAGAACGAGCTTGAGACTCTGTAAAGTTGGTTTCTCACAGATTGCTCTGAGCTGCTGAAGCCACTTTTTACTGCTAAGGCAGAAAGAAAAGCCCGGGTGTTCCTTTGGCTGCAGAAAGCATTGGTAACCTGAGAGCCTGAGTAAGAATAATTTTCTGTGTTTTGTTAAATGGATGAAGTTGCAGAAAAATGAGTGCGTTTTGGGTACACAAGTTTTTAATCACTTACAGCAACTGAGTTTCAAATTTGTAATATTATAGACAGAAGCTGAGCCTCTCTTCTGGAATTACACAACCCTTCATTATCTCCTGACATGTGGAACTAGCTTGGAAAAAATGATGCAGCAGCAGCAAAAATATTATGATTCTTATTGTCTCTGGTTCATCTTCATGAGATTTTTTTTTTTTCCTTTTGGTAATAGACAAAAGATAAATTGCCTGTAATGCAGTTGAGGCATCAGTGCTAAGTTAAAATGCTCTCCAAATTTAGACCAGCCACATTATTGTCTACCTTTTTACAGTGTACATGTTTTAACTCATTAAAAGCAGAAAACTGCTTGGTAGCAGCAGCTGGGCCATTGGTAAATATTAAGGAGGATGATTCTCTCAGTTAATTTGAAAGCAGCCTGCAGTCCAGAAAAGAAACATCCACTCCAAAATCCTCATGAATTGTTCTCAACTTGGACAGAATACTTATTGCTGGGTTTGGGTAGGAATTCTTTTCTAATTGGCTTATCCACTGTATAAAGGAAAGTTTTTCCCTCAGAATGGACAAAATAGGAGTGTTTGTTTAGTTATTTAATAAATGAAGAGCTTCTATTCTGCAAGTAAACATTAGACAGCTTATAAAAAACTCTCAGGGTGCTGCTTGAAGCTTGTAGTGTTGGCATTTGTTCTGTTTTCACCCATATTTAGGGAGTTTTATGGAAGCCTGTGGCCTGATATACTGACTTGGGTCTGGAAAGCCAGATCATCGGTCTGGGTATGGATCTCATGGAGGAAGGAGCACAAGATTGTCACATTTTGCCATTGTACACTCACCTTGCATATACTGATGTGAATATATTGAGAACTGTGCAGCAGAGACTTCAATACTTTGAGGAAAAAAGCCATTTATTAAAGGAAAAATGGAATTTTGGTTAATTCATGAGTGCACTTCTAACATGAAGAACAGCTCACTAAAGCCAATGAGTGATGCTGGAAATGGATAAAAATGCTTCAAAATACTTGAGAATCTTTCACTAGCATATTTGGGCATCTAAATTCCAATTTGAACAGCATTTCTTGGGAGAAAGAGCTACCACTTGAGCCCTCTCAGCAGCATATTTGGCACTAGGCTGAGGACTGAAGATGGGCTTCAATTGCACTGTGTAGATCCAGGGGAAAAACAGGAGCTCAGTCCAGTATGTCTAATTATACCCCTGTAGATGAATGCAGTCCCTGCCCTATTTCATATTTAGGATTTTTCAAAGGAAGTTTTATTCCTGGCTGGAATGTTCATTTGAATGCCAGTGTCGAATGTCAGCTGGAGTGTTCAGTGTTACTTTGAGTGTCAAACGTTAGTTTGAGTGTCTGTAGTTTGAATTTGGGTTCCTCTAGCCCATGTAGATGAAACCAGCATTTCTCAGGCTGTTGAAACTCTGCCGGGTTTTTTTGCCCTGCCATAAATCATGTGAATTCAAGTAGAACATTAAGACTTTCAACTTGACTGTGTTTGCATTTAAGCCTTTCTCTTGAAATGAGATCGAGATATTAAATTTAAATCACCTCTGTGCTCCCTTCTCGAATTGAATGCTTGCCTAAACTGGGAATAACAGAACGTGAAAGTCAGCTGTTCCTCTGTGAACTTCTGAAATGAGTAATGCTGATCTAAAGTACACCAGTGTTTTCTGGGCATCTGTGCTGTTCAAATATCCTCAGCACAAGTCCATTTGCCTTTATTTATACTGGGTTTTGACAGCTAGGAAAAGAAAATTTAGGACTTTTGACCTCAGTTGATAAACTGAAAAAAATTTTTTTTGTTTGAAATTTTAATATTTAAGTAATCCTGAACAGCTGAATGAATGAATATTTGTGTATGTGATGTTATTTTTTTTTTTTTTTAATTTTAATCAAACGGGACCATGCATCATACCAAGATATTCCCAGCCTAATTCAAATGGCACTCTCATGTTACCACGCAGTTCTGTGTGATTTTACCTCGTTTCTTGATGTGTTTGTTACGACTGCAGTGTAGTGTTGGTGTAAGTAGCAGTCAATATCCTGCAGGCAACTTGTCTGTCATTCCTGCAGAAAAGGTTCTTTCTCAGATGGGAGCTGCCCAGGGTAAGTTCTATTTCCACTGCCTCAGAAATGGAATTGATTTCCTTGTGCTTATACAAATAAACATTTTCAACAGCTGTTACCCCAAAACCACCGAGCTCATTTCTCCTGTCACTCACACCACTGTAAATCAGGATTAATTCTCCTGTGGCAGGTGACCCTGTAATGCTAAATACACAGAAAGAATAAATTATTTCAAATATCAGAAATAAGTTTTTGGAGAAAGACACAGGAAAAACTAGGATTAAAGCTTTTAGCACTGAGAAGTTTGAACACGTGCTGCCATTGGGGACCTGTTGTCTCTGGGATGAACCCCTGTCACACGCTTGGCTCAGCCACACTGCCAGAGCACTGGTTCTGCTCCTTCCCCTGCCCTTTCAGCTGGCAGGAGGCTGTCAGCAGGGCAGCTGTCAAGGGCTTTAAAGAGCTAAACAAAATAGTAATGGAAATAAAGTAAAGATTTAAAAAAAAATATATATCTAGATATATGTATGTATGTATATATGAAAAAAAGCATTAGCTTCCTAGCAGTGAAAAAAAAAAAAAGTGAATTTAAGAGCTGAAACAAAAAAATACTCACCTGACTCTGTCTTATTGTTATTCTGGCTTCATTCTAATGCAGTTCCTTCCTGTTCAATATCAGTTTATAAAACTGTGTTCACTGACCCCCAATAACTAACAAATCCCTCTGTGCAGCTAGATGAATAAATTCCAGTTTGTGGTAGTGCAAATGTATGCTGATGGCTGTTCAGTGAATACATAACACGTTAACCATTTAAGAGTTGTGGGTTAGAAGAATAAAAGGACACAGGATTGATGTATTTCTGTAATGGATTACTCATCATTTCTGGTAGCAAGGATATATACATTCTTTATTTAGACTATGACATGCTCTTTGGTCAGCAAATCGTGCCTTGTTCATGCCAGTGAAAGAAAAGCTTTGGTAATCAATTGTCACATGCAGAAAATACTATTTTTTTTATTTCAATACATGGAGTGGCTCTACAGAGCCAGTTCTACACAGAGTGTCTTGAACATTTCTGGAATGCCGTTGTGCAGATGGAGAAGTGAAAACAGAAACATTTGTTACCATTTATGGATTGATTGTGGAATTCATTCCTACCTCAGTTTCTCAAAGCTACAGTTCATTGACCAGAGTGTGTTCTGTGAGCCAGGGCTGGGGTAAATCACTGCAGCTCTGCTGCTCTGCATGAGCTGGGCATCTTCAGCTTTGTCTCAGGGGATGGGTTGAGTGAAGAGGCTTCATCCTTTTGTGTGAGGCTTGGTGGGGTTTGTATCTGTACTTCAGAATTGTTGAGACAATGGATAGAATCTGTACTGAGCAAGTGCTGGATTATTCATGTTTATAGCTGCACTTGAACCCCCTTTATCACTTGCTCTTAACACACATAAGTTAAAGAGTTCATATTTAAAATTTGCTAACTTTTCTAATGTGGTCAGGGCATCTGTTGCTGCTTCTCACTGTGAGAGCAGGGATTGACTTTCAGATAAATAGAATTGAGTTGACTGCAATCCACTTTAAATAACATGAGTAGTGATCAGAACTTTTATCATTATTTTTGCATTGTTTGGGGAGTCTGAACTACGACAGACATCTGAGTAGAAACAGCAATAACAACACATTAAACACATCAGAGGCACCAGCATGTTACCTGTTCTGATGACACAAAGAAGTTCTTTGAGAGGAAGAAAAATCCTTCGAAGATATGTTGTACTTTTATTTTTTCTTTGCTCTTCCAAGTGCATAAAGATATTGTAAGAGCCTGGGTAACATGTGGCAATTTAATTTAAACTATTTACTTCTTAGACTCAACCAATAATCCGTTGTGGCAGTGTTTCAAGCACAGAAATGCACATGCAAAAAAGACAGTATGAAGGGATTTCAGAACTTCTTTTAGCTTAAAATGTCACCTCCACTGGTGGTATCTTCTTGGTAGTTTCCAGTTTAAGGTTTTTTTGGTTTGTATTTTTTTTTTTAAGGTTCTAGAGTTCTGTGAATTTATATAAGGAAAAATAGTTCTAATGGATGCAAATTGTCTTCTTGCTGTGCAGTAGGCAAATGTGATTTTTCCTTGTTCTCTTCACTCACAAATTCAAACAGACCAGACCTAGTTTAGCTCCCAATGAGTCTGCAAAGGAGAAATGTGCAGAGGGGGTTTATTGGGTTGGTTTTTTTTTTTAATTTTGCTGTTGCTGTCATTACTCAGTCTCTTAATATCCATTTGAATGGGCCCTGAGCACAGGCTGGTGCACACTCCTTGAAGTTGGTGCAGTAAATCTGACCTCGTCACACACTGCTGCTGTTTGTTTTCCCTAATTAAATGTTCCGTGTACAGGAACAGAAATCCATACAGCTGCTACCAGGGCAGGCTCTAAGTGAAACAAACACCTGCCAGGAGTGGTTTAGGCCCAGCTGATCCTGCCTGCAGACAGGAGCATTGACTGTCAGCCTTCCTTTTGCCTCCAATTTCCACAACTTGTGGTTGTATTATATTAATGTCAGTGCAGAGACATGGATGTTCCTGTGGTATCTGCTCTCCTGTCAAAACTAATCAAACTTAGCCACGGTGTTCCCAGCATTGAAATTAACTTGATTTGCCTACTCCAAAAGAAGGACAGAGAGTTATTCCCCACCTGCTTCACAGATAGGCAATGTATAGGTTAAAAAATAATAAATGCAGGTAGCATCCATCCCTTTACCTGGACATACTATTGAGTGAAATTATCAATTCTCAAAGCAATATGGAATGGGCCTGAGGGAAGACTTAATAATGCCCCATTTTATTGTATATGTCCTTGCATTTTCTTTTTTTTTTTTCCCTTCATTTTTTTTCCCTGTTCCAGGTTGACATCTCAGAAATTATTTAATCTAAAGACAGATCTTGGAAAACCGAGTGATGACCTGTAGTGTGATGAAGGATAATTTGCCAATAACACAGGGGGAATGAGGGATGAGCCTACTCTCATCATTCATTCACCTGTGGCTAATTTTAAAGGTGATTTACTGAAAAGTTCCTACAGAAAACAAAGTGCTGGAGCTACTCCTTGGCTCAGTGCAGGGTTTCAGACATCCAGGGTGATGTTAAAAGTGTTAATTTCAGCATATTCCCATGGTCAGGAGGCCCTGTGGAAGCAAATTGTGACATCTTCCAACTCCAAGCCTGTCTTCAGGTACCCAACACATGGGGTTCTTCAGAGGTGCAGTTCTTGCTGTGGTTTTGTAGGAAGAAGGATTTTGTTCTCTCAGTCAAGCAGTTCTGTAAACACCAGACAGTATGAATCATGGTTCCTTAGAGATTTATAGTTTGTGGTCAATCGTCACATCCAAGTGAAGCTTTTCCCACAGATTTTAAGAAATTTCTCAGCTACTCAGATTCCCCAGTGTGGCCCATGAGGTAAACTCTTTCCTCAGTGAGGCATTAGGAGGATAATAGGGTTTGTGTCCTCAAAACAATTGCCTGTTTTCACTGAAATTTAATTTTCATTAAATTTTAATTTTTCATTGAGTTTAATTTTGACTGAGGCTTATCTGTTCCTTTGAATTAAATTAGTCAAAAGCTTAAAAACTTTTTAAGGTGGACTGGTGGAGACACTCCCTGCAGCTTCATCATGGAGCTACTGGCCTTTGACTTTGAACTGGCAATTTGCAAAGAAGCCCAAACACACACTGACATTGCCATTAAAACTAACAGCAGAGACAATTAACTTATTATTCTCATCTCTGCATGCCAAGAGGACTATAAATCAAAGCACAGTGAATTAAAGGCATCTGCAGTTCTGTTTAGAATTTTGATATCAGTTTTGATTTCTTAAATATACGTTTGTTTCCATTTTTTGTTTAATGCTGAAAGTCACATGAAGAGCTCTTGATGAAATCTCATTATTAGAAACCAGTTGTGTGTGAGCTGCATTCATATGTGAATTTTTTTTTTTTTTTGAGGGGTCAAAGAAAAAGCCAAAACCGTCACTCTAATACACAACAAATAATCTGGGTTTTGTTGAAATGGTTTTGGATATTTGTCAGGTAATGACGATCCTTTGCAAAGATAATCAGCTTTCATACACAGAACTGCAAACATGTGACAACTGGGACAAAAATGTAAGACTGGCTCAGAGTGTAACAGCTTTTAATCAAATAAACCACCTGAGTTCATAACTAAGACGAAAATTTCCACATTTACTATAAAAAAACCAAAATTCTATGCAAAAACCTTAAGAGTACAGTCTTAAATTAAGAGAAATCATAATTTGAGGATATGTGTTCCAGCATATTGAATAATTAATACTGTGGGGATTTTTTAATGTATTCCCCATTTCAGAGGAGGAGAGAGAACTAAATATAAAAGCAGTTTTTCTCACCCCACTGTCATATCCTAAACTCCAACAACAGATCGAGGTTTCTCAGTGCCATCTTTTTGGCCAACATCTTTTTAATAGGTATAAAAGAGACCATGTGCAGTATAAAAGAGGTAATTTAGGGTAAAACTCTGCTCAGGATTATGTTTGTAGTTGAAAAAGGGGGATGAGTGTGTGCAAATGCTCAGGTCTGTGTTCTGGCTGTGGTTACTTCAATGGTATTAATGCAGCTCCTGGTGAACAACTGTATATAAGAACTCTCTTTTTCTGATCATACAAAAAGGATGGGCAGTGACAGGACAAAAAGTCAGGAATATTTAACTGACGAGCTTTTTTATAATAAAAAACTTGGAAAATACCTCATATCAACGTACAATTTTTCTGCTAAATACTCTGGATATTTGGTTTTTGGTATCAGACACTCCTATTGTAAGAATAATTAGCATAAATATGACTTTTCCAAGAGAAAAGAGGATTTATTAGCAGGAAAAGGGGCTGCTAAGCAGACAAGTAAACTAAATGATGAGCCGATCTGAGTTCTCTCCATGCCAGGGTTAAAGCTGACAGGAGGAATGGAAAAGGGAACATCCAGTTCTGTTGCCTTGTCTACACATTCTGGTTCTGGGCAGATGACTTAGTTTTGCATTCCTGTTGAGCCATTACTAAATTATAGTAAAAACATTTCATAGACTATTCTTGCACAAAAATTGGATTCATGTAAAATCAGTCTTTCTCTGAGTGGGGTTTTGTAAGCCTTTAAAATATCGCTCTAAATTAAATTTCTTCGCTCACCCCTAGGAAGGAAATCAGCCATGATTGTTTCTGTGGCTCTCCTCTGGACCCACTCCAACAGGTCCACATCTTCTCTGTGCTGAGCTCTTCAGGTGTGGTCTCACCTGAGCAGGGCAGAGGGGCAAAGCCACCTCCCTCAGCCTGCTGGCCACTGGTGGAGCTGTGCTGCCATCCTGAATCACCTCCCTGTTCTCCATGTGCCTTAGCAGAGCTTCTAGGAGGATCTGTGCCAGGTGAGGCTGACAGGGTGGTAGCTCCCAGGGTTCTCCTTTCAACCCTTTTTAAGGATGGGAGCAGTGTTTCCCTTTTTGCAGTCACCTGGGGCTTCCCCTGACTGCCATGACTGTGAGTATCATGGAGAGTGGCTTGGCAGCTGCATCAGCCAATTCCCTCAGGACTCTGGGATGCATCTCGTGGGATCCCATAGACTTGTGCATGTTCGGGTTCCTCAGGGGGTCTCAAACCTCATCTTCTCTGCCAGCANAGCAGAGCTTCTAGGAGGATCTGTGCCAGGTGAGGCTGACAGGGTGGTAGCTCCCAGGGTTCTCCTTTCAACCCTTTTTAAGGATGGGAGCAGTGTTTCCCTTTTTGCAGTCACCTGGGGCTTCCCCTGACTGCCATGACTGTGAGTATCATGGAGAGTGGCTTGGCAGCTGCATCAGCCAATTCCCTCAGGACTCTGGGATGCATCTCGTGGGATCCCATAGACTTGTGCATGTTCGGGTTCCTCAGGGGGTCTCAAACCTCATCTTCTCTGCCAGCAGGAGGGACTTTGCTCCCCCAGTCCCTGCCTTGCAGTCCCTCCTCTGGGAAGAGAGGTTCTCATTGAACACTGAGGCAAAAAAGTTGTTGGGTGCCTCAGTTTCTTCTCGTGTGCTGTTGCCAGTTTGCCAGTCTTGCATATCGGGGGGGATTCACTTTCTGTGACCTTCCTTGTACCTCTACAAGCCCTTCTTACTATTCTTTGCATCCTCTGCCAAGTTCAGCTCCATCCACATCGGTCAGCTAAATAAAGTTGGTTCTATCCAACTTGCAAGTTATGTTTCTTTAGGGATCAGTGATTATAATTTGTGCTTTGTTTATACCCTGGGGTGTCTGATATCACTCTGCTAATGCCTTCAGAGCTTCTGTTAATGTCTTGAACTTTTCTGAGTTCCAACACAGTCCCCTCTTTTTCTTCAACAGCTGTCAAAATACAGCTCCCTGATAATATAACTAACGTTTAATTATCGCAGCCTAGTCAGGCATGCATTCGTGTTCCAGGGTCACTGAGCAGTTTGCCAAAATAGTGGACTGTTATTAGATAGATGGATTGCTTTGGTAACTACTTGCTATTAATATCTATTAATTACAGCACTGCCAGGGGTGTGTTGTCAAAATTGCTTTATGGGATCGACTCACACACATTGCAGTGTTGTAAATCTTGTTTCCATAGGACACCAACTGCCCTCTTGCTCCTTGGATATTTCAGGATGCATTGCTCGTAATTCGTGATGAGTTTTAGTAGCAGTGGCCTTGGTTGCAAATTGACCAGAAAGGATTAATACACAAAACTTCCTGAGTTTTGTTGATGTACCAGTCTAAGAAATTCTTTTGGCCATTTTGCACATTTTGGAAGGTAACAGTTACTGTTGGTTAAAGGTTCTGTTGTCTGTGACAATGTGTCTGACATTTCAGAGATAGTGCTGTAGTTTTTGTTGTGTTCCTCTGCATTCTTGGTTCTGTTTTTCCACTGTGAATAGACCAGTTATGGAAGAATGGTGTCTGATGTCCTTTAGCTATTATCAAATTAAATAGAAAAGTATCTCAATCCTGCTAACAGAGGTGAAAAGGCAGTGAGATGGGTCTCTGGTCTCTGACCTCTGCAGAAGGAATTCTTGTAGTTGGACATTTCACCTTTGCTTTCTGTGAAGGGAAGAATAAAGTGTGTACCAGTGTGATGTAAAATGCAGTTTTACCTGTAACTCAGAGAGTCAGTGAATTAAATTACTCACTTTCAGCTAGACTGTCTAGACTCAGCGATCATGTGAGTGGCACGGATTAGGACAGGATACTGCATGATCCACCTGAATAGATGGACAACAGGGAACAGATCCCCTACATTTTTATAAGCTGCTTTCTTGTAGGAGAAAGACTCACTGTATTCCACCAGTGCAATGCTGTACTGCTCAAGGCCAGTTAAAATTAAAGTACAAATCTGGTCTTAACTAAGTTGTGCCCTTCTTCTTGGCTTACTCCAGCTGTTTGCTGTTTATTTCTTTGGCAGTGGGCACACGTTTATAGAGAGAAAATTCAGAAATTATTTCAAGGTAGTCAGCAGATCATTGAAGGGAAGAAGCTGAGTGCCCCACTCTGCTTCCCAGCTCCTGGGGGAATGAACCTCAGGAGGGAAGCTCTTTCCTGCTGTCCTCATCTCCCAGCTGGGAGGCAGACAGGTTCCCCACTAGTTCTGCCATTGAGTTCTATTCCAGCTGAATGGCTCACAAACACACCCTCAAGAAAAGGAGGGAGGATCATCTGTAATTCCTAAGGGAGTTTTCTGTCACGGCACAAAGCATTTCCACGGGGTTCAGCTCTGGGGATTAACATCCACACCCACTTCTCTAAAGTCCTTGATTTTCAAGCTATTTAGAGATCCAATGGAACAGAGAATCCCTGACAGATGTGGGCCTGGATTCTTAATTGTGAGATTGGATCTTCAGGTAGGAAATGGGGCAGCTGCTGTCAGGCCCGTTGGTTCCAGCTGAGAATGCAGTTGATAGTTCTGGGCAATGCTCCACTCCAAGTGTCCAACAGCATTGAATAATTTTACAAATGAAAATACAGCAAAAGTGAAACCCTGAAAAAAACTGAAGAAGAAAAAAAATGTAAAACAGAAACTGAAGTAATTTCCAGAATTATTTTTCTCAGGTGTAAATTGGAGAAATGCTCTGAGACAATCACCTGCTTTTTCTTTAATCAATTTGCTTTCTCCTGTTTTCCACAGAGAATTCTTGAGATGATCCTGCTGAGAAGTCTCAATGACCTGGAAAGTTGGTTTAAAATCAGAGACTGTCCCACTCTTCTAGAAGGTCTTTAGACACAGTAGGGGATTTCTTGTGCTTGCAATCAGGCACATTTATCACAGTTAAGGCTCATCAGTGTGGTATAAAACCTTGAGCTGTTTCAGGAAGACAGAGTTTTGTGATCAAATTCCATATATAAAGAGAAAGGAAAGAAAAGAGATGGTATTTACTTCTACATTTTTTTTTAATTTATATCTGAAATCATTATTATTGTCTGATATTAAAAGTAAAGGATCAAACATAATGCAGTTCCTTTTTCTTCCATTATTTACTGGCAGCTCTGTAGTTGAACGTGAGCCAATGTTGACTTCTTTTCAGTCATGAAAATAGTTAAATAGAAGGATTTTTCAAGGTACTTCAGTTTTGATCTCCTTTTTATTCCATCCTATAGGCCATAATCATGGTGTGCACCAGAATGGTCCAGGGAAATGAAGGAGATTTAGATTGATTTAATAACACTTCATAGAAATTGTCTAAAATTAGGATATTTTCATTTAGAGTTGAGCTTTCTGTACACATGAGGCTTCCAACACTCTTAGGTTTCCTTCAAAAATGTCAGATGATGACCTGCTGAATTTATTCAAGTCTGAGGTACTTGGAACATTACCAAAAGCAGAAATCTTTTAAAGCTCTTTTGAGTAAATCTGATACAGGGAAAGTCTGAAGGGAGTTGAAATGAGTGGAAAAGCCTCATTCCTGTACTAAGTATGAGAGAAAATATTGTTGACCTTTTGAGAGTGAGAAGAGTTTTTCATAGGTTCAGTGGGCAGCCTATAGGACATGAAATAAAACATTCAACTGTTGTGCTTAAAATGTTCTGTAGCTTTCTAACATCCTGCTGGTACCAATCTCCTTAGATACATATTGGAAATGTCTGAGCAGTTCATGTTAAATATGTTCAGGGTTTGGTGCTAGAAGTTTTCAAAGCAAGCATCAAACTTGGTAAATCAGCTCATTAATAATTTATAAAAGAAATGCCTTTTTTTATTGCTTTGCACGCAGTTAGATTTTTTAGATGTGAAATTATATGTACAGGTGAACAACTTAAAAATTCATCTCTTATTTAGAGAAGTGACTGTTTGATATAAATGAGGGAAAACTGGCCATATTACCCAGTATGAGGTTCCCCCCATGCCATATGGAAGAGGCTCTGAGAGAGGGGCCGCAGTCTCATATTTTCGTGGCAGTACAAGCTGGCACTGCAGTGCATGACGAGGAACAGGAATCTGCTGCAATGTGTACTCTCAGTGACATTTTGATTTTTGGCACTTGTTTGTGTATGTGCAAAAACATCCTGTCTAGTGGTAAATAGAGTTTTGCTCATAATAGAATGCTTGAGTGAGTACAGCGAGGATAAATAAGTTGAAGATCTTGGGTAACTTGGCTTCAACTCTGCTCTCCCTTAGAAAAAATTCTCTTATTTGTGGCTCCATGAATATCACTGGGCTGCCTACAGCAGTACCAACATTAATATATGTCAGAATTTTGAAGGATTCAGAGATTGAAACAATATCGGGATAAATTACTAAGTGAATGGATAAATAATTACAAATAGTTGAGGTGCCACAGTTCAGCAAGTTACGTCTCATCAGCTGAAAATGATAATTGATTATTTGCTTGGCTTTAGTCCCCTGTGAGTGCCACAGAAGTCTCTGACTTAAACCACCTTCAACTCAAGCTGAATCACTCAGAAAGTCTCAGCTTCTTGAATGTGTGGTGCAGACACATAAGTTTAGCAGTGTCTTGGGTTTGTGTAAGTTACTCTGCAATTTCCTAAATAAAGAAAAAGTTCTTACAAATTTTTTTCTTCCTGTTACTTCCACCAGTTAATTGCAGTGAAAAAAAATTACGTAAATAGAAAAAGTGAATAAAAACAATTTTAAAAGAAATCACACATTTAGAAAAAAATGTGGAAAACTAAGAAACTGAGATAGAAATGGATTGCATTATCTTTGAATGATTAAATGGTTGGGGAAGCTGAACAGAGGTTTTTTGGTATCATTTCTTCTAAGCGATTTATGGTGGGAAAGAAAGAAAGAATAAAAGAAAAATGTTGAAAAATAGGATATTCTGCAGCTTTTGTGTTGCTATTGCTCTTTTGGTGTAGCTTATACTGCTCCCCTTTTTTTACATTTTTGCTCCAAGCAATGGATTTTTCTTTTGGAACTTTTCACTTAGGTTGAATTCCAAATGGCCGTGTTAAATCTTTGAATTTGATTTTGAACCAGAAGACAATGGATTTTGGTAGTCAAAAGAGCACAATACATCTTGATAGTCATAGTTACCTTTAATAATACAAAGGGCTCAAGTCAAAAATGGAAATAGTCTCATTTAAAAACACAATGAAAGGTAACTACAGCTGATTTTTATCAGTGCAAAAATGAAGTAAATTGATATGTAAGATGCTTGATTACTTTTGTAGTTTGGAGTGCAATTTTGTGGCAGAAATAAAGTTTTCCTGTCCTAAGGGAATGGTCACCACAAAGAGTAATAAAAATTTGCTTTAGAATCAAAGTCATTCCCCACCCCAATCTGCTATCTGGCAGGAAACTGAAGTTGAAATACCATGAAACACATGCAGATAAATTTTGTAGTGACTGGTCCTGTATTTATTTTAAATAATTGAAACTAATGGAACTCCTTCCATGATTAAAGACAGATACCTGGCTAGGTGCAGAATTGCATCTTGGGCTATCAGTGCCACTGACAGAAATTAATATGGAGGAGTTGGTTCCTGCTTTTTCACATCCCCAGTTCTAGGACAGGTTCAGTGGATTTGATGATTACAGAAAAATACAGCATCACTGGAGCTGGATGTTTATTTTCTTCCTCATTACCTCTCCATGCTCTTGCAGGACAGGTTTAAGGTGTTCAGCAGTTGTTTTGATGGTGTAAGAGTAGCTTAGAGGACCTGAAATTCTGGACAATAATGTTCATCTGCACAGCAGTTTCACTGTTATGAAGTTCTCCATGTATTTTTGAGAATGATTCACAGTTCATTGATTTTGGTATTTAAAATGTGTTCATTGATATAAAGACTCTTCAGACAGTTCCCATTGATCTCAATACAATATTAAGTTCTGTTTAGGCACTCACTGTGTTCCGTGTGCTCAAGGAACTTAGTAAACAGAAAAAAAAAAAGGAAAATAAATTAATTACCTGGTTGCTTCCACAGCCTCTCAGGAAACCTCTCTTTCAATGCTTTGGTGGAGACGGAGCATTTGAAGTGCAAAGGTAAAGGCTTCAAATCAAAGTTCTGATAAATTGGCAGCTACACTAATACACAGCCTTTTAATTTTCCTTTCCAAGCTCTCTGCTCCATCCAGCCCAAGAATGGCACATTAAAGAAATGCCCAACCTCAAAAGTGGCTGTGTTCTTCACAAAACATGCTGTATTAAATATGCCCATGTGAAACAAGTTACAATGCAACAGTAAAACATGTTTTATTTCAGTAATACCTTTTTCAACAATCATCAGGGACAGCTGTAATCTAAGTTTAAATAATAAACGAGACACATCCAGAAGATGAGTCAACCAGGCACCTGGAACAGCCCCTGGATGAGCCTCCCTTTTTTTATCCATTATCCAAAGGGGTCAGTTTGGCACGTAATCCAAGTGTCTCAGCTAAGTGGGGGGCAATTGTATCTTAAGTTGTTTTTTTTTCATAATTTTAGGCAGGAAAAATATCTGAAGTTGCTGAATTTATAATAAGCTAAAGCAGGGGGAATTACCTTGTGGTTTCTATCAAGTAGGAGCATGCATGTGGACCTTGCTGTGCCAAGAATATTAATTGGTGGTGACTTGACTGTGTGTTTGATAACAAAGTCAATCAAAGTAATTAAATCGTGTGGCACCTGGTGACTGAGAGCACCTAAAACTCCTTTGTTTCACAGATCCTTGCTTATGCTCTGAAACGCAGGCTTGAGCAAGTAAAGGCTGTTTCTTGCCATGTTTTAAAAATGAAGTTTTGGGTAAAGTCATAGATTCGTAGTGCTAAATTCAATTTTATCCAGATTGCATCTACCATTGTGGAATTTGCTTATCCCTATGTTTATTTGACATAATCAGATCTTGCCGTGGTGCAGGCTGGCACACTCCCTGCTGGATTCTGGAACAGAATTGCTGCCTGACTGCTGATGATCCCGGGCTGTATTTATGCAAGGCTTGAAATGTACCACAGAAACTATTAAACTTAGGATTATACATGATATGTATCATTATTTCTTTTAAACAGATAACTGCAAAGCTCTTTGATATATATTTCATGTAGCAATAAGTTACATTTGTACTCTTGTGTTAATAGTAACACCTGAAACAATGTACTGAACTCTATTTTACAAAAAAAAAGGGAAACAAAGATTTCTCTGGTTGTGCTTGTATCCTTCTTGGAAAAACAGGGCACTTTGAAACATCCAAATGTTATCTCATCAGATTCTATTTAAAGAATAATTAACAGACACAGAGAAGAAATAATTATTTTTGCTGGTTATATCTGCATTGTTCCAGAGGAACTCAAAGACCTGCTTTATGGTTTGATGGCCAGTTCTTGACACCCAGTCCCCTTTAGTCACATATTTCTGTCTGCGGAGAAAGTAAATGTTACATCTGAAGCCTTAGGACAAATTCTCATCATGTTAATCACAAAATGTGAGGGCAGGTTGAAAAGCCACTTAGTTCCAATACAGGAAGGTGGCTCTTGCTAAACTTAATACCATTTACTAGTTTTTAAAGTCTGTAATTTCCACTCATGTTAATGCCTTCTAAATATTATCCTGCTTAGCTGTTGTTCCTGGTGAAGATGAAAGTGGTTTGTTTGATGTGTGCAAAGAAGTGACTACAGAAAATAGTGAATTAATTGGAAGATATCAGCTCAGGGGAATGTTTTTGACATGAGGGCTGTAAGGCTGTTAACAAACAGACCAACTCATTTGTCTCATCATGAAATGAAAATAAAAACCACAACATTATGATAAAATCTTGACTAGGAAATGCCTGCAAGACTCTTTGAAGCCTTGGGTTCTTTTCTTGCCTGGGCTTTGGCACTCTGATAAATGCAAACCACGCTGCACAGAACTGGAAGTGAAATAGGTTCTATGCAGAACAGATGGATCAGGGCTAAGGCAGGGATGTGCACTGCAAATGAGAGCAGATTAATACCACAAGGGGAGACTGGAGGAAAATTGGAAAGATGGGGGCACTTGAACTAATTCATGAATCATTTTCAACTGATAGCTGTGCCTTCAGGCACGGTGAATAATATCAAGGAAGCATATTTAAAATTTTATAAGTTTGTTTTAATGTAGATTAGAATTAAGAGCCATATTTTTTGAAAGATTGAAAAAATGCCCTGTATTCCCCCATCCCAAAATGTACCTTTGTGATTTAAATATCACAGTGTGTGCACTGGGACACGAATTGCTGCTTGGAAAACCCATGGCAGACTCATGGAGGTGGCACAAAGCTTTTGGGAATGGGTTTTTTGGAAGAGCTGTATGAGCTGGGAGAACATGCTCCTCCACTTGAATCCAGGCACAGAGATGCAGCTCTGCTGTGTCTGGAGACGTGGTCTGATTTCTAGATCTCATTCAGATGTCTCTCCAAGTCTTTATCTTATCCAAATAGCCTTCAGTATTATGAGGCTCAGACTTCCCAAAGCTGTGCCAGGGCAAGTAAATGTGGATTTAAAGATCTTTGAATGAGATCTTCAGGCTTGTGTTACAGAACAAGGCTTTCAACAGAGATATTTCACATCACTAAGTTACTTTACTGTTGCTAATGGATATTTTACTGTGGGGTAGACAAACACATAAAAATAAAAAAGTCCAGCTGAAATTAAAATGATTTTAACAAGATTTTAACATAAAACCATCGGAAACAATGACGATATTTGAGAGATATGTAACTTCCCAGTATCTGTGAAGGTATCAGCTTTGGTAATGAGTTGAAAAGTATGATTCCACGTGTTGACATCAAAAATCCTTCATTTTGCAAAGCTCAGAGTGTATGGATGAGCCTGATCACCTGTATTAATAATGAACGTGGTTCATAAGAAGAGAAAGAAACTGAGAAAAGGAAATGTACAGATAAATGTCTGGGTGTTCTGCATTCCCTCTGTGACTTCTCAGCAGATAATTTTCAAGCTATAGAGGAGGATGTGAAACACTTGGCAGTGAAGGAAGATTCTGAGAAAAATCTAAAGAAGATGGGTAGTTCCATTTGCTAGTAAGGAAATAATCTACATGGGTTTCTGTTCACCAGCACAGAAGATGTATTATTCCTCTTGTAAAAGTTTCTTTCATTCCAGGCAAAGCTCAATAAGAACAGAGAAAGGTATAAAATGGCTCACTTGCCTAGAACTTGGTTCTCATCCTGATGATTTCATGATTTCATTGCAGGTTGCAAATCTGGCCTGTTCAATCTCCAATAATGAAGAAGGTGTGAAGTTAGTCCGTATGGCAGCCACACAGATTGATAGTCTGTGCCCACAGGTGAGGGAAGATCCCCGCTAAAAAGTACTTGAGAACTCTTTTAGCACTTAAAAGCATTAGAAGACAAATACAGCCTTGTCTTTGTCATGAGATTGTTGCCTGATTTCCACAAACTGTGAAAAATATCTTGAGACCCTTCAGATCAAATGGGTTGTAAAGCTGTATTTTTAACGCAGTCCGTAATCTATTTGTTCTTTCCCTTGCAATAAAAACTTTGCCACTCCTCCTCTAACAAATGGGTTTGACTGACAGGTAATTAATGCTGCACTCACGTTGGCTGCCAGACCCCAGAGCAAAGTAGCCCAGGACAACATGGATGTGTTTAAGGACCAGTGGGAGAAACAGGTGCGAGTTCTCACTGAGGCTGTCGACGACATCACTTCGGTGGATGATTTCCTCTCTGTTTCAGGTACTGGGATCAAGGGACTTTTCTAAAAATGTACACCTAAATTAAAGTATTGGGTCAGAGTGGAAAAATTTTTTAAAAATCTTTAATTTTCTTTTTTTGCTCTCCCCTTTATTTTGTTTGGTGGTATCCTGATACCCTTATTAACAGGGAAATGGTTTGGTTTCGTTAATTACACTCCTCTGTTCAACAGCCATGAGAGTGTTTCCTGCAAGCCATGGCAAGAAAATGAGCTCTGTGAATAAAAGGGTACTTCAGAATATGGGAGCACATTGATTTTTATTTGAGCTTTGAAGCTGACAAACACTTTCCAACAGAACTGGTTCTAAGAGAAAGGGATGGATGACCAGGCTGTAAACTGCAGACCCATGTGCCAGAGCTGGCAGACTGTCTCAAATGGCCATTTTCTTCTTTATTTGAGGAATTTGATTGCTCCAAATGCTTGTATCCATAAACCAGAAGTAATTTGAATGGATGACGGGGTTTTTAATTTCTTTTTCTCAAATCTTACTTCCTTCTAACAGAGTTTTGACTTAGATCCAAACTTTCCAAGGCGGCTGAGAAGTATTATTTCTGTAAAGTTTAGATTATTTTTTTCCTAATTCTTTGCATAGACATCTCTGTTAAACATGAGGAAACAGAAAGCCTGTTGCTCTTGCTGTAAAGCTTCGAAGCCTCAGCTTACACAGGGTATTTTTATTTTTGGATGTTAAAGCAGTGAAGCATTCAAAATGCCACTATCTGGTTAAAAGTACCTCCTGAAATGACACCTCCTCCTCTTCATATTGACTGTCACATTTGATGTTATGTTTTAATAATATGGTGGCTACCAAAAGAAAGCTGACCATAATTTTAATAAGTTATTTCATATTCCAAATGCACTGTCCAAATCCATATATCACTTCTTGTTGAGCAAAATTTGTTTGTGCCATGGGAAAAGCAATTGGTGATGGTGAAATGGAAACACTGAAGAAATATTTTAACAAAGTACTGCTTTTTATTCTAAGTAGGGAGTGTTTTAAACAAAGAATTTTGTCTTGCAAGTTACTCAGATTGACAGCTCAGGGGACTTTCAGTTTCCATCCAAAGTTGTTGCAGAGTAAAATTCAACATCATATAAAATGTTTCTGAAACCCTCAAATGATCCAGCCTTGGAATTTTTAACAGTGAAGATTAGTGAGTCATTCTTTTTAGTGGCAAAGGATAATTAACAAAAAATGGTGAACTGATTAATTCTGTTTTACTACTACTACAAATAACAGCATTTCATTTTCAGTTTAGAGGTGTCTCTAGCAGAAAATCAAGTTACTATTTAGAGTCACCAAGTTTCTCAGACTGAGTTTGGTCAAATATGAAATTTAGTCATGGTCCTAATAAAATTATTTTTGACTCAACTGACTGCAGGGAAATAATGCCTGACCTAGTCAAATTCTTCTTCATGCTTTCACATAATTTGTATGTGAGAATACTACATAAATTATGATACTTCAGCATGTGAGAATAGGCGGCCTGATTCAGAGGCAAAAAAATAACAGTGCATCTCCCAAGAATCCAATAATGGTGCTTGATATCACCTCCTCTGAGCAGAGTCAGTGGGGTCAGTTCTGGCTTCAGAATATGCACAGTCATGTATAATTGTAGTGTGAGTTATTAGAAATTCCCAGCTCATTTTCTGGCAGAGATGGAGTGAGGGAGATGGACTGCTCATGCCCAGCTTCTGAGCTGTCTACAAAGGCCGTTTGCTGATGTCTTTTCAATGTGATTTATTTTCTTTTCTGACTTACTTAAGCAAAAATGAGCCAAACATAATAAACATTTATGGGAGAGTGTAAATTCACCTTCAGAAAATTGCCCAACTGTTTATTAGAGAATCTACAAAATATTTGACTGCTTTCCCTTTTGCTTTCATTTTAATTGCAATGTCATTATGATAAAATTCAGTGTGATGTTTGAACTTAATGTGACGGGTTTTCAAGGAATTACAGGTTGGGACTCACAGTAGAGGTAAGATGATGTAGTCCAGTGCCTACTAATGATAAATATCACACTGATTTTTACTATTATGTGACGGTATCACAGAAGGGCGTCTGTTTTGCAGAGCTGGATAACGTTAGATAGCAATTTTTTAACATACTGACATCTGCCCAAACCGGTAAGCTTTGCTCTGAGGAAGAGTGAAATGAAATGAGCTGTATTTTCCCCTCCATCCCAGAAAACCACATCCTGGAAGATGTGAATAAGTGTGTGATTGCTCTGCAAGAGGGGGACGTGGATACGCTGGACAGAACCGCGGGTGCCATCCGGGGCCGTGCCGCCAGAGTCATTCACATCATCAATGCCGAGATGGAGAACTATGAGACTGGGGTGTACACTGAGAAGGTGCTGGAAGCTACCAAACTGCTCTCTGAAACTGGTAGGTTTGTTGAAATGCTGAAAGATTTATTGAAATACTGTCATTGAGTCGTTTAAAACTTTCAGTTAATTCTCAGAGGTCCATAAGTCAGAGGGAAATCTGTGCTTGAAAACAAGATATAAACAAATAAATTCATGGCCGGGAGTGTGATTTTTATTCTCTACTCAGTGCTGTTGCAGAAGTCATACTGACAGGAGCCATATAAGAGAAGAGATTCAGTAACACATCCAGACTGGGCCCCTACATCAAAGTTTCTATGATTTGAATAAATAATACACAGCCTTTTCTTCTGAGTCGATTGATTATGTATTATGTCTCCAGAAAATCATTGCAAACATTACTCTTTGGTCTGTGCAGGTGAATGTACTTGTTGATGACTGAAGTGTTGCTAAACAAAACAGCTTTTCATTGTAAAATACATATAAGCAACTGAAAATGTACCACCTGATTGAAAAAATATAAAAGTCTGCTAGATTGTATAAAATATGTAGATTATATAAAAGTAGAAAAGTCTTCTAGACTGATAGACTGGGAAGAAATATTCTTTTTTTTTTTCAATCTGTTTTTTCCTTGACAGAGCTGGGATTGGATTCATCTCAGTGTAGGTGATTAGGTCTGTGCTGGTCATTTTAAAGCCGTTTATATCTTTGCTCTCAATAATTCAGTGCAGGCAGTGCTACCAAGTGCTCTCATCTAAAAGCAGTGGGTTTGGGTGGGTTTGGGTGAATCATGCTCTGAATTTCATTGACTTCACAGGCTGGGTCTCCACGCACTGATCAGGTGCCCTGGTAGGATAGAGGTGCACAAATTGTGGGGGTCTGGAAGTGTCTGAGCTGCTCCCCCCCTGCCTGATTGCACTTGTTCATCTGGGGTTTAAAACCATCAAGATTATTTTAGAAGGAACAAATGAAAATTGCACCAGATCAGGACACATCAAATGTGACATTTGGGCAGAAAACCCAGGAACTGCCCTGTGAGATGGAAAAGCAAAAAATGTTGTGGCTCTGCAGTCTCTGTGTTTGCTTAGAGAACAGGAATCAACAAAATGAGCTAGAAAAACCTGATTTTGGGATGATTAAATATTACTTTTGGTATTGTAGCCCCCAGCTTAATGTCAGCCTATTTTTTACTACTCAACAAGAGATCAGTGGAATAAGTACTGTAAATTTAGCTTCTTTTTAAAAGTTTATGAATTCACAGAAGGAAAATAATCTGTTCAGTTTGACATAATAAAATGTTTTGTTTCACTCTTTTGTTAAAGTCGTCTTTTGATCAAGGAGAGGCTATGAAAAATTCTTTCTACCATTAAGATTTCTTTATTAAACAAAACAAAATGTATGTTCGGGCTTTTTATTGAGCTAAAATTTGTGACCCAACATTCTATAAATTTTTTCATTAAAATTTTTTCAACAGGCAGGTATAAAGTGCGGTTATATAGGTCAATAATACACACAGCAAATACTTATATTCCATATTTAATTCACTTTTTGATATAATTTGAATTATAAATAAGTGCTATAAGCTCTGGACTGAGTGCATCTTGGCAACATCAATGTGTTAATGCTGGGATTCAATAGGTAAGAACAAGTCCCTGTTCCTCCAAGTCAAAGTTATTACTTACTTTTTTTATTTTGTAAAGTGTTAATAAACTTGTGAGTATTAAAAAAAATTTTAAAAGATTATGTTTACAGTATCAAGAACTTTATATCATGTACAAATTGTGTAGCAGTAGTTCAGGAGACACAATGGGCCCAAATTCAGTGAAGCTGATGAAGCTTAAACAATTTCTGCCAGTTGTGAATGTGGATCATTAATATTAGAGCACAATTTCTATCTGCAGCTTTTCAGGCTGTTTACAAAGGCATTGATTATGATTTCTCTATGATTAAAAAAAGTAAAATTTACTGACTGATTTCACAGAAATGAATAAAGTGGTTAAAATGGAATTTAGAAGCCCTCTGTGCCATTCTGGAATCACCATCCTTGGAAGTGTTCAGAAACCCTGTGGATGTGGCACTTGGGGACAGGGTTTAGTGGTGAACACGGTGGTGCTGGGGGAATGGTTGGACTCGATGGTCTGAGAGGCATTTTCCAACCTCAGTGATTCCATGATCTGGGTACCTATGAATCCATACATTTATTTCGAAATTCTTTCAATTTATCACCTTGAGCTCCTGCCCAGATTTTATCAAACACTCAAGAATGATGCCAGTGATTTATTTGGATTCAGGTTCCGCCCACAGATGTGCACATCAAAATCTCTATGAGAAGCACAGTCAGGAACATCTCAGTGTTTTCATCTTTCTTCCTTCTTTTTTGTTGTTTTTTTAATTGACCTTAATTTAATTTTAAATGAAGTGCTTTTGGAAGCTGGAAAAAATTTAGTTAAATGATAATTGAAGGGAAATAAGCGCATTACCTTTCTCTTATAATTATTATTTACTTTTAACTGTCAGCTAAGAAAAGGAAAGCCTCTGTTAAGCTTTTTTTCCTAAAGATTTTGCTATGTTCTGTGAGTGTTGGGATGGATCTACAGTGGAGAAATATGGATACAGTGTTTTGGAAAGACAAATACCTTGCTAATGGTTTTTTTTTAGGGGGTAGAAAATTAATCTCTCATGAAAATGATGTTGATAGTTTCTGAGAAATGGAAACTACAAACATTGCTTTAATAACCAGTCTCACCTCCAAGTTTTATTTGTTTGTTGTTTTAATTTGCAGCCTTTGGAATATATGGGGTGGGTTTTTTAGTGTTTCAGTGCTTTGTTGCCTGTGCTTGCCTAAAAAACTGCCTTTAAAGCCAAGCACTTGGTAGAGGCTGGATTCTTATCTCTGGCAGCAGTATTAGGAGTGACAGACTGGTAAATGGGTACTTTCATTTTCCTTTAAAAACCATAACAAAAACTCAGCTCTCACTTGCTGATTTTCTTATAAATCCAAGATGAAACGTGTAAAACCACAGAGTAGATGGGGCTCCCTGGGAACACCAAACTCATAGATTTTAGTGGATGTTACTTGTACAGGAGTACACCAGAGATTCGAGGTTCAGTTTTTTTGTTTGATTGGTTGGTTTTGAGGTGGTTTTTGGTTGTTTCTTTGTGGGTTTTGTTTTTTTTTTT
Organism: Edolisoma coerulescens; assembly: GCA_013397115.1. Taxonomy (NCBI): domain Eukaryota; kingdom Metazoa; phylum Chordata; class Aves; order Passeriformes; family Campephagidae; genus Edolisoma; species Edolisoma coerulescens. Next base: position 250,492 of record VWZW01002516.1, on the reverse strand, counting down.
TTTTGTTTGGTTGTGTTTCTTTTCAGGAACCTCTCTTAGATATTATATTGGTATTCAGATTTGTAGAAAGATGGGAAATTATGGTGTGATATGTTGTCCATGGGGAAAAAGAAAAAAAGGAGAGAAGGGTGGAAGGGAAAAGAGATGAAAGAAAAGGTTAAAGGCAAAAAGGAAGAGAAGGAAGGAAGAGGAAACAGAGCAGAATTTCTGTTTGAATATTGAGGTCTGTCATCCTGCTGAGTACCCAGTACTCTCCCATTGCCTTCACCGAGGAGGACACTGAAGTGTACCCAGCAATTACCTCAGAAGCTGTAAAAGCTGAAGGCAAGAAACCCACGTTTCTAAACAAGTAAAAAGAATTGTCCCTGGAAAGAAATCGATGAAGAGGCAGTGAGGCCAGATACTATTTTTCAAGATTTTTGAGATTCAGGAAGGAGAAAAAGCCGTGACATTCTTGAAAGGCCAAGAGGGTTGGATTTAAGCTGGGAAAACTGGATTAGACTTTGCAGGATTGTGATAAAAGGAAGTGAATGGGAGATGAAAGCGAGATGAAAGCGATAAGAGCAGAACAAGTAGGACCAGAACTTCCTGGGAAAGGCTGTGAAAACTCCCCAACAATTCTATTTTTTTTTTTCTTCAGTTTGCACTAGGCTGTCTGGAAACCATCCTGGAACAAGCAAGTACTGTACTACTTGGGTTACTCCTGTGAAGGACATTGGAAATTTGAAATTGTCTGATTCACACCAGAAATCTGAGTTGCAGCTTTTAGCATGTTTTAAAAATATCCCAGTAACTTTGTAACTCACTGGTTTTAAGTAGGTCACTCCGACTTCTGTTTTGACACAAATTTTTTATTTTGTCTTTATCAGAATGGCCTAAAGTTGAAAATCAGCACGACTGGCAATTCAGCAATAAGCCTGTGAGAGTTTTATCAGTGTGAGTAGGGCAAACTTTAAAGATATTTATCACTAGGAAAAGGCAGCTCAATGATGTTATCAAAGCTAATACTAAAATGTGGGAAAGATGGATTTTTCAGCAGTGATATGAAGGGAAACAAAATGTAGAAGCAAGAAGATGAATTTAAGCATAGCTGTAATAAAAAAACCTCCAATATTGAATCTGAGGGAGAGCTAAAAGATGCAAAATGGAGCCTATTTAAAAAATAAATGATGTTAAATTCATGTTTTATGGGAGTTCAGGTAGTTGTAGTAAAACTTATGGGTTCCATAATCCTGAGAACATGAGATCATTTATCCCAGAGTTTTGATCAAATTATGACTTTTATTCTGCAAAGTACTGTAGCATTTTCTTTAAAGTTTTACTAAACTGAAATCCAAAGGTCAAGGTGTCACCAACAAAAAAACAGTTAATGCATTATTAAAGAAAAGGTATTTTACAAAAGGACCAGAGAACACCCAAAATTCTTTTCCACTATTGCTTGGTTTGATCCAAAGAATTTTTAACCAGAGAAATTCTGATCAATATACAGAGGAATACACTAAGAAATCATATAAAATGCATTATAAAGCAATTAAAGGAGACATAAGAGAAGAATAAATCACCACTGTGGCTCAAAGCTGAAATGCTCATTCCTTTTCTCTCCACTTTTAGAGTTTAGAAATGGAACACAGTACTAAAGGAAAATATAACATAATTGATTTAGACTTTCAAAGGCTTTTCCTAATGTCCTGCACACACAGCTGTTTGGCAAATGGGTAACCATGGGGTGAGTGTTAAGGCCTTTGATGGATTAAGAGCTGGTGACAAGGCACAAGCAAAGCACAAGTGATGATTTCTCAGCAGGCAGAAAGGGAAATCCTGTCAGGGTCAGCGCCGTGGTCGGTGTACGAGGCGTTCATTAACAGGTGAATAGGCAGCAGCAAGATTTGCCAAAAGGAAAATGCTGTTTGGGCTGGTTGGGAGAGAAAGACAAGACTAAAATATATTTTTATTTAATTTCTCTAAGTAAATTGAATAATTAAATCTATATTATCTACATTGTCAGGAAGGTTCTGAGTTAATTCGTCCTCTCAGAAAAAAAATTGTGGCATTGAAATGGGAAGATGAGAAATGATACTTTTTCCATGCACAACAGCCCTCACATCAGGGCTGGAGATGTTAGGCTGTGCTTATAGGAGGATATTCACTGAATATTCCAAGTAGATATTTCCACTTTGTTCTCCACAACCTAAAGATCTTCCAGAAATGGAAGAAGGTCAAGATAAGGATTACATAATCAAAGAAAATTCAAGATTTAGATGCAAATTAGCTCAGTGAGAGTTTGAAAAATACGAGGATTATCTATTTTGGATATGCCAGACACCTTATATAATGAATAGTTGGTTAATATAATAGAAATGCCCATTTTCATAAACCGTTATTGTTTAGTCACTGTTCAAATCTGTTCTTGAAAACATTTCATGCTCTTAAAAGCCATTTTTTAAAATAAGGAGGGTGATGATGGAAGTAGAAAGAAATTTATCAGGTCTAGAAAATACAGGCAGAGAAATGGAGTGAATATCCATCCACCAGCTCCTACAGAATGTTTTGTGAATACAAGTGTGAATTGTACAATAATGTTTTAAAATAAAAGCACTGGTATTCCTTGCATCCCCTTGCCTACACACACCTACATATTGGTATACACAAACTGATAACTAAGCCGGGAGGGGTGGTTTGCTTGTTACATAACCCGCTTTGTGTCCAACAGCATGAGACTGCTTTCTTAAGGGAATTTTCTGAAGAGTTTGCTTTTATTTGAAATATTACCCTGAAGGGAGTTCTGTTCGGCAGGAATAATGTTTTGGGGGATGCTCACTGTGTGTAGTCTTGCACAGGTAGACAGGAGAGTGAGGCAGCTGAAACTGGTGAGTCACAAATGTCCCTGCAGCTGACATTTGTTATCCTCCTCTGTCCACTTTGGGATGTACCTTTCCTTAATCCTGTGCTGGCCAGGAGGCAAACAACACTTAGCTGGCTTCTCCCCTGACATTTATCTTTCTGTGAATGGCAATTCAGTCAGGACAAAGTTTGAAGATGTGTTTTTCCCTCTCGTGTGTGTGTGTCCCTGTCTCCCAACCCTTGGTATCGTAGCTCCAGACATCTCATTGATTTCTGTAATGTCCATCTCACCTGGACTGCACACGAGCAAATCCATTTCTCCCATTCCTGTGTCAATCTGCTTGGTTGCATAAACCCACAGATAATGTTGGAGCCTTCTGGGAAGTGCCAGAAGACTTAACACAAATGGGTCAAAGGGTCAGGACTTGGCCATAAATTCAAGGAGGCCTGGGAACATTGGTTTTATGGGCCGTGGCTAAATCAGTGTTTGGCAGTGAAGGCTGATTCTTCCTGAAAGTCTTGTGTTCGCTGCAAAGAGCTCTAGGGTGCAGATATTAATTATTTTACAGCTGACTTTTAACCATTTCATCAGGAGAAAAGTGAATCAGTAAATAGCAAGAAGGGAAAAGATGGTCTTGAGCACTGGACAGTGATGTTCCATCCTTCTCTGTGCCATAGCATTCTGCCCTAATTTTGCTTTTCCTGTTTCCTGAGTCACCACTGTGAGACACAAAGAGTTTGATACCCAAAACGGAGCTGGGGAAGGGGCTGGAGCACCAGGAGTGGCTGAGGGAGCTGGGAAAGGGGCTCAGCCTGGAGCAAAGGAGGCTCAGGGGGGACCTTGTGGCTCTGCACAACTCCCTGGCAGGAGGGGGCAGCCGGGGGGGTCGGGCTCTGCTCCCAGGGAACAGGGACAGGAGGAGAGGGAACGGCCTCAGGCTGTGCCAGGGGAGGTTTAGGTTGGATATGAGGGAAAGTTTTCTTCACCCAAAGGGTGTCCAGCCCTGGCACAGCTGCCCAGGGCAGTGTTGGAGTCCCCATCCCTGGAGGGGTTTAAAAGCCGTGTGGATGTGGCACTTGGGGACATGGGTCAGTGGTGCCTTGGCAGTGCTGGGTTAAGGGTTGGACTCCATGATCTGAAGGATCTTTTCCAACCCAAACAATTCTGTAATTCTGTGATATGTTGTGTAATATTTCAGGTAGCCTTTTATAAAGCTTTTTCTTTTTTGATAAGCAATATAATAGTCATGACTGAAATGTAAATTATATGATATGAGACCAGGACTTAAAAACATTTTGTGAAATATTTAGAATCTTCTGATAAGGAATGTACAGTTCTTCTAGAAACAGACTTTGACAAACACTTTGAGCTAAATAAGGTATCGTGTTTCATCCCTTATTCATCCTTCAAACGAAACCAAGAAATTGTGCTGTCTTTGACAGAGGATGTCAGATATCCCTTAGGAATTATCTTTTAAATACCTGTTTTAAATACTTGAACTTCCCAGTAGACTGCATTCTTTCTTCAGTTAAGTAAATTAATGAATTATTTAAATAAAAAATAATTTTAAAAACCCCAAAAATCGACAGAAGAAATTTCATCTAGAGCCCTGAAATTTTTAAGCTGTAACTTTGTGAATTTTTTATACTAAAACCTCTTAAATCTGGATAATGGCTGAGCTTTTTTTCTAACAGAGCATCTTTGGTTTTTTGTAATGTAATGGATCATGCATGGATTTTTTTCTTCTTTAGTCTCCCCTGATAACCTTAAGTTCACAATCCTGCCAGTCACTCTAGATAATTGTCTCATCTGACACACACTGATGTTTAGGAGAAGCGCAGACATTTTCAGGGATCCTGAAACTTCTAGCAGTGTAGTGGCCCAAACCTTTAGACTACCATGTTGTTCTTGAATAATCTTACCCACATCAGACCAGATTTTTATAGCCATTTAAGGGCTACTTAGATAAGCTGATTGGCACCTTAAATGATGTGTCTGATCTCTGTGATCATGGCATAGGGAAAATGAGTTTTCTGAAGGACAGGTACAAATGTTTAAATAGATATAGAGCTATCAGGGCCAACCAGAGGACACAGCTGGTCTCAGTGGGGACAGGAGAGCAGTCACTTCTCTCCAGCTCAAGTATCTGGTTTGTCTGAGGACAGTCTGGCTCCAGGAAACACCACCTGGTCTTTGAGAAGGGTGCTTCCTTTGGATCCAAATCCCTGGATTCTAAAAGGATTCCAGTAGGTGCTCGTCTTTTCAAAATGCGGGTCTAAGAAACAGCTCTGCTGGTGCCATTCAGAAATAGTCTTCTGGCCAGAAAAATGCCCCAAAGATGAGACCTCTGGGAACCCTTGAGTTCCAGTGAGATTGGGATGGAAAGGAGTCTCGTTGTGCTCAGCCTGATTCAGAGCCAAAAGTGTTCCAGGACTTGGTGCACAAATGGGGTTGATTTATGCCTAAACTTGGTTGTCTAAAGCAGACATTGGGTCTAAGCCAAACACCTCCAGTGTGCCAGTGGGCACAGGAAAATCAGAATTTTATCCAGCTGAACTTGAGTCTTTAAAGTAGGGTAGGTGTGAATAATTGTCTCACGGAAGCATCTACTGCCTGGTGTAAGGAAAGAGATTTAAAACTTTCAGTTGTATGAAGTGGGACAAAACCAGACCAGATTTCCTGACTCTCACTGCTGCTACTAAGAATTAGAAACCCATGCACCTGGAGGGTCCTTGACCTTTATTGCTTTTTTTGTGTCTTAATTATCCCTTTCTACATTTCTGAAGATTCACATCCACTTAAGGTTCTGAGGAATTCAAGTTCCTAAATAATAAGGCCATAAAAGTGCAATAAATCAGCAAGGCATTAATTTAATCTTGCATATTAATGAAACTTTTTGTTCTAATGCTACGAACAGGAACGCCCAAACATTTTAAATTTTTTTATCTCAATAATTTTATTATGTAACCTAACATTTCCCTGTCTATCAGGGATCTTATTGTTCCCATATCACTAAACAAAATTTGCAGTGATGTTTCTAAGTACAAAAATTGCAGTACAAACTGATTGCCATAGGAGAAAAAGCCAATCGGGAATATATTTTTAGAAAACAGATAATTACTTGATAATTTTAATATCTAGGAGAAATGGGTGGGTGGGAGAAAAACAAGAAGAGCTTTAGAGAAAATATTTTCTTTGTGGAACAGGGTGGTTCACAAAAAAATACGAGTTCAATCAAGGCATGAATTCACACGTGGTGATGTGCTGGTTTTCTCTGATGCTGATAGGAAAAAAAATAAAAAGAGTATAATTTAAAAGAATTAATCAGTTGATAAAATGGGAATAATTTCAACTTTGCTGATTCCCAGTTTTTCTGCAGTAGCCATTCAGCCTAGATTTTGTTGGCTGTGGTCTTGCTTTCAGTGCCATTGGAAACTCACCCAGAAAGGCTTGAAAATCTTTATTTTGCTGGAATGACAAAGTCAGTGAATTAGAAGTGTTGCTATTAACTTGGGACCTGATTCCGTCACCATTTATTCAGGTGCCTAATTAATTCATGTAGTTAGGCTGAGAGATGTTAATGGACCACATTTTTCAGTCTGAGCATATGTGTGACTGCTTTCAAGGCCACAGCTCAAACTAAGAAACCAATGTTTAATTTTTCCCCAGAAGTATTGATTTGCTTCTGAATCTAAAATTTATAGCCAATTTCTCTGTGCATAATAAATGAATCACTCTCTGATGCATTTACAAGTTTTAACTCCAGATACAAATTCACGCCTTTGCCTGAATTTTACTTGTGGTTCTTTCACCTTTGGCATGGGAATATCCTTCTTTGTGTGGTAAATAACAGAAAAGAAAGACTGGGGGTGGTTTTTGTCATGGAGCTCAATAACCTTAACTGGAGAATAATACAGATCTCAACTCAATTTTCAATTTTCAAACACTTCACTGCAATAAATGACAACATATGCTTAGAGAAGCAATAAATAATAGCCCTTTATTAAAGGTGTTTTTTTCTTGCTTGTCTCGTCAAAAGTGAGCACTGATGTAAAAATATGATTGGCAAGCAAGCAATTCATAAAGCAGTTTAATATCTATTTCCATTTTGAAACAGCAGATAATGTTCACGTGTAGTAATGTAAATTAGGGACTAAATTAGCCAGGTCTGCAAAATCAGAGCTGATGGGAGAAGCTTCCACGCCCAATGGAGGTAATAAATGTGGTCAGGAGTGGATACCTCATGTTCAGGAATATGAATAAAATGTAACTTTCCACCTTACAACCATTTAATTTAAATTTCCCTTGTTTTGTTCTAAGAATGTCACATGTGGCCATGACAGAGAACTCCCCAAAGTCCAGCTGTGTCATATCTGCCTCCCCCACTGTCACTGTCCTGTTGAGGGAAATATTATAAAAGCTTGGTGCAACTTATTTCCCCCAATCTGTTGCCTGTCCAGCATCTGCTGATTATTTACAGATAATTAAACATTAATTGCTCTAAGTAATGTTTCATTTTATTTCTGGGTACTGAAATTATGCTGAATATGTTATAAATCTTCCTTCCTTTCTTCTCTGCCTTTAGATGAACCTTTATGTAAGGATTATATACCTCTATCTAAAATAGACAAGGGCTTTTTTTATTTCTTTTTCTAAATCCCTGGAATTTTCACTCTTACTGGTTTTTTTGAGTTCTTGAAGATGGTTCAGAAATTGCTTTGATTTTTTTTCTTAAGAACTACAGGGTAAATTTTACTATTCTCTGTTAACTTGAAGAAAAATTTAAAAGTTAAATTTCATTATGCTTATGTAGATGTTCTTCAAACTGCCCATTCCTAATTCAGGCCTGTTGCACTTACTATTAATTATGTCCAATACCTGACCCCCTCTGCTAGTTAGGAAATTTTAGACAGAAATTTTAAGTTTAAATTGAATTTAACCCTAAATATTAAGGTTCTTTACCTCCTTTTCTTTTTTTGTTGTCATTTTTGCATCTCTAGTTTTACTTGTTTTATCCCAACAACCCGAAATAATTTTTCTTTTATCCTTGAGGTTTACTTGTTTTTATTGTATTTTTAATGACTGCTTTTTGATATTCAGACTGGAGACTTCCTTATGCAAGCATAACTACACTTTCAAGTGTTCTATTAATTAAGATAATTTGATATATGCATTTATTAAATACTCTTTTCAAAACTTCCACCTCTCTCAAACTCCTTTTCTAATTAAAATGTTTCCCCTCTGCCTAGCAATGTTTTGTTAATGTTTACTTTTTTAAAGTCTATTGTTGCTGTCACTTTTTTCTGTTTCTCCAGTGTATCCCAGGAATTCACAGAACACTGTCTGCATGGAAACTACAATTCTGTTCTTTCATCTGTCTATATGAACATATATATGTGTATATATATATATAGTGATGTATAAACAAGATTTGAATTACTATATCCTTTAAAGATTTCCTCATTTGCATCCAATTAGTAATATTTAAATGCCTGAAGCAGAAAGTTTGAGCTCGTGGTGGCTGCCACTTGTTCTTCAAAATATGAACTATTCTTGAATCGTGTGTTTTTGTGGTTTTACTTTAAATCAGACAGTAAGATGCATAATATGTAGTTTTCATTATGATTAAAATAAATTTAAGAACCTTCAGTCAAGAAGAAAATGTGGTTTCCTACCACAGTAGAAGTTCCTAGGAAAGACTGTCACTGCTCTTGAAGAAATTAACACTGGAAATTCCCCTTTGTGTTCAAATTTGGGTTCAGGTTACCTATAAGTGTATTAAAAATAGGGTTTGGGGAAAAGATGGGCAAAAAAGGTAATATTTTAATAACAAATAAAAGGCAACCAACTGACTTAGGAATCATCTTTTCCTGTTCTTTCAATTATATTGCCCAAATAGTAAAGCCAGTGATATGTGATCTGGATACCTAAATGCCAGAATAAAAGTGATGTGAAAATGATGAAAAATGGCTCCCTATAAATCTTAAACTTGACCCAAGTTCCTTGAATTCTTAAGAATGAATCCAACTGGATTTTTTATCCAGGTTTCTAATGAAACATTGATTATATTTGTCCTCCATGAGCCAATATTAATGTTAACATTCTGAAGAGGAGTAAACAAGTACAGGAATATAAATGCATTATAATCAGTGGGACCTGATGTTCATGTTTGTGGGATTTGGGTTGAAGTTGTTAGAGGACTGATTTGGGGAAGATTTATTTTCCTGCATACACAATGTGCAGAAAGTGATTATACCTTCAAAGGAATCCTCTATAAAATTTGAAGAAAAGCCTCTTGCTACTTCAAGCAATGCCCTGAAACCATTTACAAAAGTAGATAATTGCTTTAAGTTGTATATTAGATAAGTTCATACCACAGTTTATAATATTGTTAGCCAATATCTATGGCTATTTTTGTGTTCTGTACATGATGATAGTGAAGAAACAGAAGATTCATTTAGGTGTCTTCACAAAAGTAATATCCTTGATTTTGCATTTTGTCCCTTATAAAATTATTATTATTTAGTATGAGCTAGACTGTAAATGATGTAAACTAGCAGGCATAATGGCTACAGTTTGCTTTGCTCACTTGATACAAATATTTACTGTGCTTATTACAGGTTGTAAAGCTTTTAAATGAACTTTACTGACTGCTCAGGTATCTTGCAGCCTTTTAAAAGTTAGTAAATCACAGTTTTTAAAGCAAGTTTTCCATTTGTTGCACAATTGCAGGAGAGAATATAGAGATGGTTATTTCCATGCTCTCAGGTAACGTGCCAGAGCTCTCCACGTGCAGGGTGGGTACAAACCCATCCAGGACCTTCCCTATGCCTGGGAATGGCCAGGACAGCATGTGCCATGTCTCCTGGAAATTATCCATGCCCGAGAGCAGCAGAAAAATGCTCAGGAGAGAAGGTGTCTAATCCTGCTGCCTTTCCTTGTGTTAACCCAGTGATGCCACGTTTTGCTGAGCAAGTGGAGGTGGCCATTGAAGCCCTGAGTGCCAACGTGCCCCAGCCCTTTGAGGAGAACGAGTTCATCGACGCCTCCCGCCTGGTTTACGACGGAGTTCGGGACATCAGGAAAGCTGTCCTGATGATCAGGGTATGTAAAGCACCTGGGAGTGAAAGCTGGGATTTACAGGGAGGTATCATGGATGAGAGGAACATAAAAGCTCCTTGGAATCAGCCTTGTGTTGTAATAAGCCAGAAGAGCTTGACATTGAAACAAGCATGGAACACAAGTATGTGCAGCAACAAAATGATTAGTAAATAAAGAGATGAGGCCATTTAGGAGATGAACCACAATTAATATGTTAATCAGCTAGGAGAAGACTTGATCACAACTGCCAATAGATGCAAACTTCATTACTGTTTCCACAGTAATAGCATTAATTTGCCAAGGTCTTCAAAGTTTGTGTAGATTTTTTGTTGTTTTGTTTATTTTGTGTTTTTTGCCTCGTGTATGTGTGGTAGTGCCTGGGATGTGAGGTAGGTCTGGTTAAAATCTAAATGAATAAATAAATTACCTTGCTGCTTCAGTGAGCCGCTGCAGGGATGATTTTGAATGTTTACCGAGGTAAAAAATGTGTCATTTCAGTGTTGACTAATCAGTTGATTCAATTTGCTTAGACATCCTTTAATAAAATAAACAAACAAACATACCAAAACATCATTATTGTGAGAGTAGGTGTGTGTTGCTTTTCACTTCAGTCAGCAGACAAAGATTTTAAAAAGAAAAACAGCAAACCAAACCTGGTTTGGACATCTCTTCAGCAACTGAAACTCTTTTTTGAAACCCAAATTACCTTGAATCTGCCCTAATGAAAACCATGTGCAAGTAATGCTATGGAGAAGATCCCAGAGGAAACTTTTGAGACAAGTAACAGGGCTAAAAGATCAACTGATCCCTTTGAGCAAACAGGTAACATGCACTCGTGGTTGTGAGCGTATTGTGGCACTGATGTAAGACTTCAGGCAGTTGGAACACCCCAAAATAGCTCCATTTTAGTCATCTGTCACTATGTATTAACATTTACAGAAGAAGCTTTTGACAGGCTTAATTTTATAGCTGCCAAACACAAATTCCATTCTCACACCCAGTGCCCATCCCAGGTGACCTGAATGATAATCATGGCTTGTGATGGGGGCAAACCCATCCTGTTCTCTGGGTGTGCAGCATTAGAGGATCAGCAGCTCTTCTGAAAGGGGAGGGAAATCTTTACTTGAATTACTTCCCTGTGAGGGTGGGGAGGCCCTGGCACAGGCTGCCCTGAGAAGCTGTGGCTGCCCCTGGATCCCTGGAAGTGTCCAAGGCCAGGTTGGATGGGGCTTGGAGCAATCTGGGCTTGTGGAAGGTGTCCCTGCCCATGGCAGGGGGTGGAACTGGATGAGCTTTGAGGTCCCTTCCAACCCAAACCATTCCACAATTCTATGCTTCTGTGAAATAAAAGATCTGCACAGGAAAGGATCTCTGTTTTCCCTTTGATTTTCAAGTTCCTTAGTCTGTTACAACAGTTTTGAAACTTTTCTTAGGACAAGAACAACTGCTTAGCACACTTTAATCTTTTCTGGTCACTTTAAATTGTGATTGTGTCTATGTCACAATCATCAGGTGGAATCTCCTACAAACCCAGGTTTTCCCATCCCCTACACAGAGTTCCAGCTTCTAGCCCCCCCCTGTACATCAGAGCTGTCCCTAAGAGTTTGCCATGAGATGTCCATCCTGGTGAGATGGTTTCTAATTTTAAATTTTGAATTTTGGAGGCCTGATCACTTGCTTTGTTGCTGTCTGATTGTTATGTGTACCTGGAGAGCTGATCAGCATTCAGGCTTCTCAGTCTCCTTAGGAAAATCCCAAGTTCCTTTTGCCACTGTATCACTGCTACTTTCCACCCGTTGTATGATACGAGTTAATGAATTCTGCTTGCCCAGATTAGGAAGATTCATTTTTGCCTTCAGACAATTAATTTATTTATGGAGCTCAATGTAATACTCCCTACCCAGGCAGAAAACTAAAGCACATAAATGGACTCATTATCCATGTGAGTTAACCGGAAAAATCCACATATATAAGCTTACACAGACCAGAGTTTGCTGAATCAGAACCTTATTTGCTGTAGAAAACAAAATTACTTTCACTTTGAGATAGTCTCTAACATTCCCATCTGAGCATCTCGCACTGAAATGGGATGTATAATTAAAGGGTGAGGCTATAAAAGACAGCCTTTAGAATATTTTTATCTAATAATCTATCAAATACTATTCACCCTTTAATTCAGGTGGTAAAACTTTTTCAGAATTACAAAAAAAGGAAAAAACCCAATCTTGCAAATTTTTTAGAGCAGCTGACACAATTATTTTCAGGCAGTGATTGTTCGTGTGCAAGCCCTGAAAGACTGAATTTATCTGAGATGATTCCCTCATTCCAGAGAGTAAATAAAGCCACTTTAAAAATTAATTTTGGCTGATATTCTTACTTTTAGTAAGCTGAAGGAAAGGGTGGATAGTCTCTGTTCTTCTCTTTTTCCTTCAGAAGGGGAGAATTTATTGTCACTCTGGAGGAGAAGGGAGACTCCTTTTTTCATTGAGGACTATTATTATTATCTATCCAGAAGAAAAAGACTCTTCCACAAGTTAAGAAGTAGTAGAAATGAATTTAAGAGTATAATTATAGAACCCAGAAAAGAAATAGAAAATAATAACTTCATTCCAACACCTTTCCTGTTACTGGCTAGGGATGAAATTGCACTTTGTGTTTTCATAGCTGCTTATGAAATTCCCTCAGTTTTTGGCCAGAAACCCTCTCTACAGTCAGCAGGTCTCACAATGGCACCTTTTCTCATTCTTATGTGTCTCCAAGGCCAGCTTAACTGTTTTCAAACATGGCCTTTGCCATTAGCAGCCTCCTTTAGTGGCATCTACATCAACCTGAGTGTTACATTTGTTTGGATCAGGAGTGCACTGTTGGAGCCAACGTCCAGGTGTTCCCTCTTGCTGTGTTTTAGTTCATGTTACAGAGTAGACTTGAACATTTATAAACTTAATTTTTGGGGGGTGATGCCGGGAGATGCTCTCTGGGAGCATCTTGGGACCTGAGGGAATGGCTGGAGCTGTGTCAGGGGAGGTTTAGGTTGGATATCAGGAAAAGGTTCTTCACCCAGGGCATGGCTGGGCACGGGAACGGGATCCCCAGGGAAGTGGTCACAGCACCAAGTGTTAAGATCCGGTTATTAAAATTGTTGGAGAGATGCCTCTGCCTGAATTAAGGTGCAAACGAGACTACATGCTGAACTTGATAGAACAGATTTTGTTTAACAGCAGTGTGAGGTAGAGAGAGAGAAAGAAAAAGAAGGGCAGGGTGGGAGAGAGAGTGACAGACAGATCAAGCAGAAAGTATCGCCACTCCATGGATCCCGACAGCATCTCATTGACCCCCTTCTTCTGGTCTTCTCGGTGGTGAAGGTCCCACAAAACACAGAGTTCAATGGGTTAATGTATGTTTGGGCCAGGTGGGAATGCCTGGTACCTCCCCTGGGGGGGGACAAGTTTGAAACTCTCTTGCAGCAGACTCTGGATCTGTGGCATCACTTTGCATCACGTGCAGTGCTCTGCTGCAAGGCCTCAGGAATGAGTCTGGGGGTGTTTTGGGGGTCTTTGATGGTTTCATGATGGCTTATGACCCCTCCTCTGCTGCTCCTCACATGAATGTGCCATGGATGTGGCCTTCCCCGGGTGGGTGGGTTTTACAACCGAGCTGGTTTTTGTAAGGCAGGGTGGGTGTTCACTCCCTCTGTCACACACCCAAAATCTCTCCCCCATCAAACCAAGCCAGAGCTGATTCTTCTCCCCCAGCCTTGTTTAGCTCTCCTTAGACCTCTCTTTAGACCTGGACAATAGCACCACCTTTGCCTCTGCTCAGGTTCCCATCAGGTGCCTTAACTCGCAGACCAGTCCCCCTCAGGAGGGACATTTGAACGGGGCTTCCATGGTCACAGCTTCTTTATACAATTTTGCCATAATGGCAAAGTCCTTTTTTAACAATGTTTGAGCCATTAACCATTTCAGTCTCTCGCACCAAGCCTGACAGAGTTCAGGAAGCATTCAGATAATGCTCTCAGGTACAAGTTGTGACTCTTGGGATGTCCTGGGCAGGGCCAGGAGCTGGACTTTGATGGTCCTTGTGAGCTCCTTCCAACTCGGAATATTTTATTCTGTTGTTAACTCCGTTTCTATTCTATTCTGTCATTAAGGGATTTTCAGTCCTTGGGAGAAGACCTCAGCAAATCTGAATAAAAATGAAATGACTGCAGGGTCCTCAGCCCCAATTATTTTGGTTTATTAAAGCTCTTCTCCTCTTCCAGACTTGTCAGGTTTAGCCACCATCTGGGGCAGCCACTGTGGTGAAATCCAAAGTGCTGCAACATTTCAAGTCTTCTGTAAAACCAGATTTGGTGCAGAATCCTATCATCTTTTGAGACATCCTATCTCCAAAGGGTGTTACGGGGTCCAGTGTTTCCGTTGAGTGCCTGCTGCTTCTCAGATTGAATTTGAAGTGTTGGATTTTACAGTAAATCACCAAACAACTGAAGACCTGCAGTGAGAGAGGTTCTCTGACTGAGGCACTCAGGTGCTGCTTGCACCTGAGTCACTCAGGCTGCAATTGTACCACAACAAATGTACACAATAGCGTGGAGTTGGATATGAAAGCATATTGTAAAGACTGGGTTTTTTTCTCCTTGTCTTTTAGAATTAGAGGGCGTTTTCATTGTAAAAAATGGGGGAGTATCTTTTCATCTCTTCAGCCTTTGCTCTCATTACAAGGTTGGCTTGACTTGGTGTTCACGGAGCTGACATTCTTGTAATTGCATCTTACAATTTCTAAGTGCATGGAGCACTATAGCAAAGTGGGGTTTCTATCTTCATCAGGTACATTTGAGTTGGTGAAATATGAAACAAATAGCATTTATAAATCTGCATATATATGCCATTTTATGACTTATACTTGCGTAATTCACATTTTCATACTGCAGTCACAAAAGAGAAAAAAATGACAAAGGTGGAAGATATTTTGCTCACAGCAAGCTCTTCAGTCTAACAGCCAGAGAGATATTAAAAAAAAAAATATTCCAATGCCTGGAAGTTGAAAGTCACCACATTCATATTAGAAATAAAACACGCATCTTAAAAGAGGAAGTATATATTTCTTGTGTGATTTATCTGGGATTGTGAAAGATTCTTCTTCACTGGAAGACTTCCTCTGAGTTAGATGAATGTTGTGTGTAGTAGAGATACTGTATTTGAAAAAAATGCAGTCTTGGGAAGTCTTATGGCTTGTGCTACAAAACAGATTAAAAATTATGAAAACGGTCCATTTTTCTGCTGAAATCAATCCGTTCATAGAATCCATTAGTTTTGAATATTACTGTAGCTTCTTCTGCCACTGATGGCTGTCAGCTCTGTTTGGAAGCTGTCTCCAATCTCAGATCTGTGTTTCGTACATTTGCGTGACCATAAATCCAGGTGTCTGCAAGACAGAATCGGTCTTTCTGTCTTCCAGCTCAGATAAATGAAGTCTCAGACTCTGTTGTCTTGGAAACAAGGTTTTAAATATCAAGGTCCTGTTAGTTGTGCACAAAAATTAGAGTTGTTCTGGTGTGTTTAGAAGGCCCTGCTAAGAGTAGAAGTCTTTAAGTCAAGGAAATTCAATATAATATTTATTTTTATACCTTTGTGTCTAAACAAAAGGGAAACCCTATTCTCTGTGGGCTGCATCTCCAGGGAATCAGCTAAAACAAAGCAATGGTGCAAGGGTGAAAAGCGTGAACATGTTTGAAATGGCAGCATACAGATAAAAGTTAACCCTTGATAAAGTTCTTCACCCTAATGAGAAATGCAGCTGTTTGGGGAAGAAACTGAGGGCGTTAAATTCCCCACACTTAAAAACATAAAAAGAGTGAATCTGAAAGATCACTTTGAATTAGAACTCACTTGTCCAGAGGGGAAATAGGAAGGTGTCTTGTGCTTGTAGTGTATTGCCAACAGTTGCATTACTTGCCCTTTTGGTTTGCACTACATTTTCTCCAAGTTCAACATTTATACCCATTGAATTTCAGTCCTTTAAAGACCACAGATTTTAAGATTATGAATGTCAGACAGTAACAGCAATACATTTTTTTTCTGGATATTTCTTCAAGAATAAGTCCTTGAATAGAATTTTCAGAATAGTTTGTCTTTTTAAGAGGCAATCTCACGTCCTTACTGGTTACAGTGCTGAGATGTAATATTTTGAATATTACATCTTTACTGCGGGTCTGACTATGAAAGCCTTGGAAAGGACTGCACAATACCTTTTATAATCTTATTTCTAAAAGTGGAGACAGAAGAAACTAAGAGGAGCATATTTGGGGTGTGAAAGGGTACTGGCTTTACAACAACCAGTGAAACTGGCTCATTGAGTGGACTTGGAGGATAGGGAAGAGCCAGCTGGTTTATTGAAGCTTTCCACCCTGTTCTTGTTCTAAACAGCAAAGGCTAGGCAGATGAAAAGCTGAGCCCTGTGATAGAAAATACTCTTTGCTCAGGGAGCTGTAGGATTCTCTTTGTAGCTTGCTTGTTTATGACAGATTTTAAGGTCACATCCTGCCCTCGGGCAGCTGAGCAGAGGGAATAAAGGGATTGAAGGTGATTGGAAAACAAGACCATTGGTCATTATATGATGGGTACCAATCCTTCTGTTTTACCTGTGACAGTAGAGAGAAGGTAAATTAGTTTTTCATCTAAACTTCTTCTCCTGCCTATCCTCTTACACACACTCTTTGTGGCTGCTTCTCTTCAGAGGTGCAGCCTGAGTTTCATTACCACACTGTCACACTTGGTTATTTCTTCCTCCGGCGCTCAGCATCAGAACACATATTTAATTCATACTCTTCAAGTCAGACGAAGATGGCTGTGTTTTACTCTCCCCATCCTGTGCACTTCCCCGTGCAGCTACAAACAGTGATGTGCACTTCGTGTTGGAAGCCAGGCTGGAACAGAAATATCGCCAGAAGACTCCTCTGCGTTACGTTAGAGGGTTTGGACCCGTTCCTAGTGACTGAGCATCCTCCAGACAGAGCTGTAATGACAACTGGCAGTGATTAGCACCTCTGCTAGAAAACTTGACGCTGCCTCCAAGCATGAAATGCCAGCCTGGATGATTTCTTCTGTAGTGCTTTGGCCTTCTAGGCTGTCACTGGCGGTGATGGGCATCCAGGAAGGTGGGGATTTCTCTGCACAGTTACTGTGGTTTTCTTTTCCTATTACCATTGTCATGTATGGTACTTGCAGAAGTTATTCATGGCCAGGCTGTTGTACCAGATGCTATTCAATCATAAAATGGAATATAATCTTCTTGCTAAGGATTCCATTTTTTTGCACCATTTTTATTAAATATGGCACTAAATAGTGATTTTAATTAGACTTTCTCTCTGTATGTACATAAGGACATATTTTTCTCCGAATTTTTTGCTAGAAGATGAAAACACTGAAATGAACAGGTCCATAAGTTGTTTTTTTTCCTCCCTCCCTCCAACATTTT
Organism: Edolisoma coerulescens; assembly: GCA_013397115.1. Classification (NCBI taxonomy): domain Eukaryota; kingdom Metazoa; phylum Chordata; class Aves; order Passeriformes; family Campephagidae; genus Edolisoma; species Edolisoma coerulescens. The sequence goes on along the minus strand of VWZW01002516.1, from coordinate 233,073 downwards.
AAACAATCTGAAGCCTGAAAATACATAACTTGATTTCATCAATCATCCAAGAAACCCTCACGTCATTTGTAGCATCAGCAGTGAAGACAACATGGTGTCATTTGGGGGATGAGTCAAATTCCAAAGCTCTGTGTATGAACAGAACCATGTGAACTAACAAGATTACACAGATTATAAATTTCACGTTTGTTTCAAAACCAGTCGACATCATTTACAATTTCTTTCAATGGGAAATCTCTTACTTGCTTTGATAAATTTTTCTTCCAGGATATTAGTTGCTTTTTCCCAGGTATTTACTTTCTCTTTTGAAGATACATGTAGCTTCCAGTAACATAATAGTGTTAGTTTCCGTTTATATATGAAATAACATTATTTTGAAATACTGCGTTCCGGTTGTTAGTGTTTCCAAAGGATATTTGTTCCTGGAACTGCATTCATCATGTTAACAGAGTTAAGAGAAATTGCAGCAAGAAAAGTTGTGGCAAGGTAATGACAAATGCCATTTGTAAAGAAAACCAGGGTTGAAACAATTTAATTTTTAAGACAATTCAATTTCAGTTCCTGACTGCTGGGGCAGACAAGTTCATTTCGAAGGAGAACAGAACAGCATTTCCTGGGCAGGTAGTCAATGAAATAAGAGCTCACTGTGCATAGGACTTTGTCTGTGTCCTTTTTAAGCTTGTCATCTCCTCTCTGTGGCTCTCTCTCCCTGTCTCTCTCTCCAGACCCCTGAAGAGCTCGAGGATGACTCAGACTTCGAGCAGGAGGATTATGACGTGCGCAGCCGAACGAGCGTCCAGACTGAGGATGACCAGCTCATTGCTGGCCAGAGTGCAAGGGTGAGTATAAACCCCATGTGCCTCCAGCAAGTGTCTAGACAGTGACCCATAAAAGCTCTGCCTTGGAAAGCAAAGGCAGGGATTTCCAGTCCTCAGGGTCGTTTAAGAAAGGATGGGACCAGGCTGACTGAGGTGTTGGATGTTTTTTCATGTCAAACCTGCTTAAGTAGCATTTATTGAATGGTCTTGAGGCTTCTGTGGTGCCTAGTATCAGCTGCTTGTTCCAGCTAGTGCTGTAAGAGAAGGCTTTGCAGGTTTGGAATGTGTTGAAACCGTGGGAGTAGTCAGCAAATTAAAAAAAAAAAAAAGAAAAAATCCCATCAGGAAACCATGTGCTGTATCCAGAGAAATCTTACATTAGTCATGTTTCCCAGTGTGCAAACCTGTCAAGAAGATCTGTTTAAGCTACTGAGTAGTCCCTGTAATTTAATTGTAATTGAAGACATTTGCTACTGAGTCAATGTAATTTTACCGGGGTAATTACCTCATGATAAACTCCAGTCATTGTGATTTGCGACCTCAGCTTGTGCATGGGGATTGCAAATTAAGCTGATGAGTGCTTCAGGGGTCACAGGTTCTGGGGAAGTGAAGTCTGTTAACACTCAGGAATATTCCTGTTAACACTCAGGATTATGCCCCCCTCTGATGAATGTTTACCTTTTACTGAATAGGCTTCTCAGCTCAGATTATTTAAAAAAAAAAAAAAACAGAATATGATTTTGAGGAAAATGCATCATGAAAATATATTTGACCAGAAAGAAAGGATTTTTTTTAAAGAAAAGCCTTTAAACATTTTCCGGCAGAGAACCAGAGGGAAACTGGGAATTGTCTGAATGATTTTCATGGCTGTTTCACACAAGTCTGGTTTGTTCTGATGTGCTAGAAGTGAAGTTATGGACTAAATGAGAAGCATCCTCCCCACACACTCAAACACCAGCAAAAGCTGATAACTGGAATGGGGAGTTTTTACCTTGGAGTCTGGAAGAGGATTTGTAGGGCTGAGAACCTGAAGACCAACAAGCAAAGATGCTGTGAAAGCTCAGAGGACCAGGACAGAGGAATTTTCAGCTGCTGTAGGTTGGGGCTTGACACGAAGGTTTTACATCCTAAAAAGAAACAGTAGAGTAACAAAAATCTAAAAGAAGCTTACTCAGAGGTGTGGGAGAAATGCAAGACATGGATCCAGTGGAATGGGCTGAGATTTCTTTTGGTCTTAAATTAATTTCCCTGAATATTGAATATAGATGGTAAATAAACCATACCATGTATCAGAAAAACTGGAGTTTTATCATGACATCCCTAAGGCAAAAAATGTTGTCTTTGCATATCAAGGACATAACTTAAAAATTCATTATCATCTACATGAAGAGAGATGGATCCCAGAGAGCTGAGTGACCAGGAACTGACATGGAAAAACGTGCAGTCCCAAGAAGTGCAGAGTGGTACCTGGATACCTTAGTCTGAGAATGATGACAGAACTGTTCTGGATGTAGTTGACTATCTTTTGTGATTTTTATATTTTAAAGGGCATAAAGTCCTGTTTGAGATATTCAAAGTATTGACTACTAAAGTAATTCTCAGCTAGAACAGAAATGAGATACAGGACAGATTATTTTGTCAAATTTCACAGCCTTTTTCATTCTTTGCTTACATTTAGGAGTGGGTATCATGTCATCCTTTCTTGATCTGAAACCCAAGTAAAGACTGCAGTAATGTTTTTTACTGAGAATCGAGTTCACCTGGGGATTTAGGAGTCTTAAATTCCATTACATTTATTGTGGATATTATTACTGCTGCACTTAAAACCTTCTGCTTTGATCAGCCACACACTGTATAAACATAATACATCATAAAGACAGTTCCTGAATAACGTGGATTGCAATGTGGCACAGGAAGCAACAAATGATAAAAAACTCAAAGGAAATCATGCTAAGCTGAAGCTGCCCAGTCCCCAGTCTGGAGTGCTAAGCAGAATAGTATCTTATCTGAACCTTTTCTGTGGAAAAGGTGCAAAATGTTTGTAGTTGTGGAATGTAATGGATTTGTTTAATATGCTTACTCCATAAAGCTGTTAGTGTTTCAGTAGAAAGACTTGTGTTGGTCTTCAGTAGAAATAGAACTGGAATTTGTGGGCTGCATTTGCTGTAGGATATGGCTGCTTTGAAGGCACCTCAGCAGCTGGAATAGAAATATTAAAGCGCTGTTTATCAGTTTGAAGAGTGTTCAGGTGAAGCTGCCACTCGAAGAAACCACAGGCAAGTCATACAGATAAACTTCCCAAACTTCACTGCTCCTATCACGTTCTCTTTACTTCAGTTAATTCATCAGTTCTAGTGTTTTATGTGCATTTTATATATTTATTTATTTATTAGCCTGACTTACACTGCATTTTTCTGTGCAGAGACTATTATGCTAACATTTGAAACTGCTGAGTTACATTGATAAGGCCTAATTAAAACTCGTGTTGAATTTTAATTTGATTAACTTGCAAATTTCTCATTTTCTGATCTACTGTTTATAACCCTTTTTAATTTCAGTTTTGGAAAAGGTCAATTACGAATTTTTAAAAGCCAAGAGCATTTTAAGAATATGTAGATAAAGACTTCAGCTGATTGAAAGTGACATAAACAAGAAAAAAATGTAATGACACTTAAATATGTGTCACACCCCATTAAATACATAATGTGGTCTTCAGACCCCCTAGAGCCAAGTAGTAGCTCAACTTGGAAATCATTATTCCAAGTGTCCATTTGATCTTCAAAAGTAATTATTATAATTTTTTAGGGTTTTTTTTGGAGGGAACTTAGTGCTTTGTGGATGCTGAGGCAGATCAGTATCAACCTGTTCAGTGCCTTTTTGCATCTCTTCCAAGAGACAGAGCACTAAACATCATTAAAAGATATGTTTGTTACAATTCACTTCAAATGTATTGTCTTGTGTGTCATAGTTTATTTTAGTGTTGCGTTAATCTGAAATCCTCTATTTCTGACAGAGAGTGTGACTACAGGAGACACAGCAATTCAGTCTGCCTTTTCCCATAAATGTCACTCGTTTTATTCTTCCTCATAATTGAGATTTAATGGGAATTTAATCCTCCTGTGTCAACTGGTGAATAATCACAACATCATAAATATAAATTTTGTCATCTTGAAAGTGCAAGAAGAGGTATAGACATGCTGTGAGTGTGATTTTGCCTATGCTGACAGAAATAAAATGCCTACTGGATTTTGCTTGGCGTCTTCAACTCCCATAAAAAGAAACTCAAGCAGTTGGGACCACTGGAAACACCAATTTTTAGCTTCCTTTTTTTCATGCACAACTCCTGTTTGTTCTCCAGGCTATCATGGCTCAGCTGCCCCAGGAGGAGAAGGCAAAGATTGCAGAGCAGGTGGAGATATTCCACCAAGAGAAGAGCAAGCTGGATGCGGAGGTGGCCAAGTGGGATGACAGTGGCAATGACATCATTGTGCTGGCCAAGCAGATGTGCATGATCATGATGGAAATGACAGATTTCACCAGGTAAGGACGAAATAACCCCAGCTGAGGAGCTCAGATGTGCCACATCGTCCCTTTTCTGCTCAATTTGTCCCCTTTTGAGGTGATTTGCTGTGGTTTCAGGGATGCAAAGCCAAGGAAAACTCATCATATACACTGGTCTTGGATATTTGTCCAAATGGGATTAATCATGTGATTTTTTTAGATATTTGCAAGCCTCTTTTATTTGCAAATTATTTCGAATTTCAGCAACAAAGTTAGTCTGTGACCTTACAGACACTCCAGTGACATTTCCTTTAGTACCCACCTAATGCACGTGCCTCTCTGAACTTTCAACATTTCAGCACAATTTGTGTCAATCAAAAATAATGGCAAAACTATTTATATCATTTGAACACTGAACTTCCTTCTAAAAAAAATCCCAAATGAAATGAAACTGGTTTGATCTAATGCTTCGTGGGAGTCTGTCAGTAATGATTTCTTTTTTTTGCTTTCTTTTTTTTTTCTTTATTGATATCTTTTTCTTCTCTAATTGCAGAGCACCAAAAGGCCATTCATTGATGATACAGTGTAAACAAAATTGTTGTCTTTAACTCTGGTCATATTGTTAATCACACCAGGGGGAACAGTTTACAAGATTCTTTGAATTCCAGATCACTGTAATAAATTAAATTTTGTTCAGTGGTTATTTTTAAAGTGAGTTCAAAAGTTTAAATGGTATTTATCAAAATGTGATTACACAAAACAGGATGAAAATCTTCCTGGTTTTCTTCAGGATTAAAATCAGACATCCATTTCTTCATCTCTTTGTGTTGCTCCATCCCTGGAAGTGTTCAAGGCTGGTTGGTTGGAGCAACCTGGCCTAATGGCAGGGGGTGGAAATGGATGGAGAGGATATTTTACAGAATTCTGTGTTACTTTTGTATTTGTATTGTCTTTGTGTCTCTGATTGTTCTGCCAGCAAAAAAATAGAGTGAAAATCTGCCCAAAAAGTGTCATTGTATCATGGAAGGAAGAAATGATGGCCTAAAGCAACAGCCCAGAATGTGCACATTTTCTGCAACCTCCTGGACAACCTTTGATACACTGAACATGAAACTGGAAGTTTTATAATTGTATTTTCTAGCATCAAAAGAACAGAACTAATTTGAGAATGAGAGAAAACTACTGTCACATTTGAAGTAAATTAAAAAAAAAAAAATCAAAGTGCACCTCTGTCTGCATCAGATTCAATAACAAGTTGTTTAATATATTCCATTAAAACAGAAACAAGCCTTTCACACCTTTTTGGTTGGCTGTAACCTCAGCAGTGTTAGAATAATTTTTCAAATGCATGGAGTTTGTGACAGTCAGATCTGCACATGTAATTAATGTAGAAGCACACGAGGTCACCAAGAAGTATTTTTGCTGCAGTTTAAGTTCACCAGAAGTGGGATACTTGTATTTCATTATCTGTTTAAGGTGGTAATGAAAGTCTGGAAAGAAGATTAAAATGGAAATATGTTTCAGCATGTTATTCTTGCCATGATAGATAAAAACATCCAAAAATAATGCAATGCTATGCTTAGAAAAAATGCCTTCTGTTTCATTAAAAAAAGAAAAAATAAGTTTGATCATATTATGATTTTCCACATTAAAAAAAAATGGAAAATGAGCTCACTCCCAGCCTAGCCTTTCTCAGGAACAGCAGCAATTTTATTGTACAAGCAGGATTAAAGTTTTGAGTCTGAAGCAAACTCAGGAAAGCCTGCAGTTGCTTTTTGTCTTAATACATTTTGGTAGATTGAATGACTAAAATCAGAATTTTGTGCATCACCTTAAAAATATAGTGAAAGATCAGTCTTAAAGCTAGTTGTACATGTTTTAAGTGTAAGATTTAAGTGTGTAATGTAAGGATTATGCTTCACCTATCTTTATTTTCCAACAAAAAGTCTACTTAAAAAAGGTTTTCTAAAATGTGACATTTTTGCCCTAGACATGATGGGCTGAACATTTAGCACTGGCTTGGGAATCACATAATTTTGAAATAGTTGTGTATTCCAGGAAGAACATTGGCTTAATGAGCACTTAAAAATGCATAAACTATTAAGTACAGCTCCTGTGCTTGAAGGCACCATCGGACTAAATTGCCAGTGAGGCATTTTGTAAGGGAGAGGAAATACAGCAGACAGATTTCTTAATCAAGCTGTACTATAAAGTACTTAAAAGGCGAAATTGCAATAAATTAAGAAGACATTCGTGTTACTATTTTAAAATCGAGCACTAAACAGGGTCACTAAGACTGTTTCCTCTCATGATTTGTTGAGCCTGTGGGTAACTGTCATGTGTTTCACAGAGGGAAAGGCCCCCTGAAGAACACATCCGATGTCATTAACGCGGCCAAGAAGATTGCAGAGGCAGGATCCAGGATGGACAAACTGGCACGGGCAGTAGCTGATCAGGTAGCCCCAAAATGAGCAGAAATACAATGTAGCCTCTATGGATGAGGTGCCTTTTGCAGGAAAAGTCTGTCTTGGCAGAAGATTACCTGTTGGGAGTCTGGATCATGATCTTCTCATTGGATAGAAGTCGGTTCTTCTACACCCATCAGCATTTTGCAGAACAAGAAAGTCATAAATGAGTCTCTCCAAAGCTCAGAAATGTCTCACTTGTTCCCCAGCCTCACTTCTGGGCCTGTTAGAATTAGAAAGAGACTCTTTCAGGCTGGAAAAGACTTCTGAGATTATCAAGTACAAAATAAAATATAATATAATTGCTGTTATAAAAGGAGTAGGGACTTGGATGCTCCGTTCCCCTTGCCAAGTGCCCTGGAATCCTTAGATTCTTCTCAGCTCATTCTTCCAGCAATTTTCCCTTGATATGGAACTTTACTCCTTCGGGGTTCTCTGATTCCCTATTTTCTGGTTTGCCTCAGAGTATTGTGCATGTTCTGGGGTCTGTGTCCTCACTCCCATTACCAAATTCATGTCACAGCTGGACAAATGAACTTGCTGTATATATATTTTCAGATTGGATCATCTATTCATTTGGAGAGCAAAAGGAAGCAGCATATTAAAAGTCAAGAGCCAAATTTCAAATGCAGGTCCTACATAGCTAATTTTAGATTCAGGCAAATTAAATTTCAGTATTTTTTCCCTTGTAAATTTTCTATAGTTTCTTTCATTTCATTGTCATCAAGAGAAAATTTGCTGGAAGTGGGAACTGGTAACTTCCTTGCCTCTAGTCTTTCTCTTCAAAATAAGTGTGTCTTTTCTTCTTCAAGTAAGAGTGTGATAGTGTGTTACACACCCTGCCATGGAATATGGGCCAGAGTGGCAAAAAACCTGCAGCTGCCCATTTTCCTGTAACCTCAGAAATGCTGGGTTTAGATTTTCTTCAGCAGCAGCAAGCATTTTTCCTGTAGTTAACCCATTCCAATCCTTCAAATGTAGCATCTGTTCATTTTAACACAAGAAAGAAGAAATCCATCTGTCAGCTGATGAAATTCCTAGTCTGCAGTATTTGCAGAGGTGGAATATTTTAAAGAAAGAAACACAAGGAGACTTGTTATGCTTAGAGTGCCTTGACTTGAGTCACATTTTAAATTTCAGAGGACTGTAACCCTATTAATAAACAGTGAAATCATTTTGAGAACGAAGTATTTGTTTTAATGCTTGCACTTTAATGATATTTCACAGAAATCTGGGGGCCCTCATGCAATATAAACATTTTGTGGACAGTTGCATTTTTAATTATTGTTCCAATGAGAGAGCCTTACATTTTTTTTCACTCCAGGGTACTTATATTTAAAGCCTTGACAGCTCTCTAAAAGTTCTGCTTTAAAGTTCACCCTTTCACTTCATAGGCTTCAAGAATTGAGTAAATATTTTTATATTAAGTTGGCACTGGTAGGGAGAAGAGGTCTTTTAGGGATTAATGCCTGAAAGGTGTGGCAACTGTCTGGGGAAGAGAGGCTCTATAGCAGCCACAATGAAGCTCCAGCTTTGTTTAATATTAGTTTTAAAGGGAGAGAAAAAAGCCAAGTGACTCCTTTTGGGGTTATAGACAACAATATATCCAACTTCTTCCCCATGGACACATTCCTTGCCAGCATTAGCTGCTGGGGCCAGAGCAGTGCTCTCAAGGCGGGAGCTGGGATGTTGTTGACTCATGTGCATTTAATTCTATCAGTTTTTCTTGAAATGCTCTGATAATTTTTTTTTTTTTTTATAATTGAGCATAAACTCTGTAAGGTGATAAAAAGCCATATTTGGAATCTTTGTTCCCCAAGCTGTGCAGGAACATTGTCAGTCAGACTTTGCTGGGTAGCCCCAAAGAGTATTTGTTGGAGACACGCTGTTAGCAATGGACCCTTGTAGCTCTGTTTCATCAGAGTGAATTACTGAGGTCTGTTCTCCTGAGGCAAGACTTTGAATATTAACTACGAGGCCGTTGTTTGTTATGCTGTTGGTTTTGTGGGGGATGATGCAGTTTCTATTAAGAGTCCCAGAGACTATGAATAAATTGTACTGGGGCCTTTTCTAGTTCTATTGATTATGAAACCCTCACAGCATCCAGCACATTTGACCTAATCCAATCCTCTGAACGTCTGCACAAATGCCAGGGAAGCTTCCAGGCAGACAAGAGTTGGCACTAGGGTGGGGGTAACCAGGCAGAACTGGGTTTATCTGGACTTTAACTGGTCCGTATTGGGTGTAAACTTGGACACTCGTCAGACAGCCTGGAGTTCCAAGTTAAACCTGCTCTTTTAGCTGCTCAATACAATACCATAAATTAATGCAGAGCATAATTTAGAACTATTATTTTCATAATGCTGATTAAGAGGTTTCTCATTTTACAGAAGGGTATATTGCATCTTTAGGTTGCAATTCATAAATCTTGAGTTAAATGAAAGGTAGAATTTGAGTTTTCACTTTATCAAGTACTTACTTTGTCAAGTACCTCATGTAAAGACAAAGTGGAATAGATCCACCTAACACACACATATTGCCACTATCTGATTAGCTGTCTCTAATCTCATGAACTCAGCTCCATCTAATCAGTATTTCTGTTGTCTGCAGTGCCCAGACTCCGCCTGCAAGCAGGATCTGCTGGCCTACCTGCAGCGCATTGCCCTGTACTGCCACCAGCTCAATATCTGCAGCAAAGTGAAGGCAGAAGTTCAGAACCTGGGAGGAGAACTCATTGTATCAGGGGTAAGCTGGGATTTGTATTTAGCCATTTGTTTCCCATGTAGCACTTGAAAGGGAGCATTTCTGATTGCAATAATGTACAAAACAAAAATCCACTGATTCATAAGCAAGTTTTTTTTAAAATTCTATCACCATTATTCCGGGCCTTACAATAACTTGTGTAGAGCAATTTGATTTTCCAATTACCCTTTGTTTATACTAACCTTGTAGAATCTTCATTCTTCCAAAAGAAAAGTAATTTCATAGCCTAGAAAGCCATTGCCAAGCTGTGAATATTATAATTATTTGGAGCTTTTGTATATTTGCTCATTATAAATCTTCTTTCCTTTGTTAGTACTGGTAATTTCCTTCCTCTATGCAGAAGCCAGCTCTGTATGAAGTGCATATTGTTAAGATGGTGATGACTAATGGCATTCATTCACTCAGGTTCCAATGCACACTAGGTGTAGCAAAAGACTCTGGAAGGCCAGCAAAATATTTTAAATTTTGATGCATGTGCTGTTTTCAAATACCATTGCAAGCAGTCATTATATGCTCTAATACCACCCAGTTAGTTCAGTTATTTTCAATGAACACTACAAACTTCTTACACTTCTTACATAACCTTTTTTCGAGATAAAGACAGGCAGCAGTAATATTATAAGCAATGAGTTTTTTGCATTTTTAAAGTGTTTTTTCTTTCCTTCTCCTCTGTTGGCCTTTGAGCCTCTGGGAGAATACTAGAACCAAGCAGTAGCAATGACTGCTCTTCATGATTTTGTTTTTTCTTTCACACTAATTTAGCCCCATGACACCTTTGTTATCCTCTAACTCAAGTACAGACCATATGTATGTAAATTTATAACGTATTCCACTCTCCTGAGTGTGTTTTCTAAACAATGGTGATTTGTGAGACCCAAGATGCTCAAAACAAATTGTTTCCGAATGTGGTTTTGAAAAAGCACCCTTTCATTGTTTAAGCCCAATCAAGTACGAAGATTATTAGGACAACAAACTTGTGCCCTTCATTCCATCCATGAGATTCCCCAGTGGCATCACTGGCCTTCCTCAGACATATCAGAAGTCACAGAAAGTGTTCTCAGTCACATAACATTTTAATTTTTTTTTTGCAAAGCACTATAGAAGGTCTTAAACATTTGCCAGGCTTTCTTGGATCAGGCATTCTGAAGTCATATACACAATCCTAAAAGGAGCTGCTTAAAGGTTCCTGTATCTGTCCTGCAATTGGTCTTCACTTCTTGACGTATGTACGTATGTAATTTTAATACCTTGATCTTCCCACAGCAATGAAAAGATCCTCTTCCATTTTCCTGACAGCAACGGCGTGATCTGTCCTTGTATCACTGACAGCTATGCTGCATTGTAATTGCTATGATCTTTTCTTACCTCCTGCCATCTGGGTCCAGCCTTTCATCCCCATTGAGTTGTCATGTTCATCTCTCTAAAACAATTCCCCGAATCAGTGCTTCTCCCAGCTTGGCTTTTGTGGTTGTGTGTGTTTCTTTTTTCGAGTCTCTTTATTCAGTGTTTGTGGATGCTGAATAAGCCATTGTGAACCTCGAGCATCTCCTCGTTCCTGGAACATCCCCATCCGTTGTGGAATTATAAGTGGCCAAACCGCTTGAGTTCATCATTCCAGTCTGGCATTGTTGGCACCCGCTGCTTCCCAGGCTCCATCACCATTGTGTTTCTGTTTGGTGGGGGTTTCACAGTCAGTCTCAAAAGCAAAACGAGCTTCAACCATGGAAATTATTTGGGTCTGTTCCAAAGACTTGGTAAAACTGACCTACAGAAAATTTGAAGATTGCCCAGCTCGCTTCTTCTGCTGGTGCTCTGAACAGGAGGAGGTGTAGTGAGCTGAGCTCCTGAGCATCCCTTTGTGAGAGCATTATCTTGTGGTCTGACACGACACAGTCAGTGCAGAGCTTTCCTGACAGTGTTTTCTGAGCTGTTGATCTTCAAGGTGCTGGGTACTGTATGCTCCTTTGCTATCCAGAGGTCTGGTATCCAAGTGCACATCCACATCTGCTTGTCTACTTGCTGCTTCTGCTTCCATCTTCTTCTTCATTCTCTCTTGGATAGCCAATTACAAATAAACAGTATTTTATTTATACCAAAATGAAATACCATTATTTGGCAACTTGCATGCAGTACAATGTTAGAAGTGCTATAGAAATCCAGAACTCAAGCTTCCCAACCTGTGCCTACAGAAGTAAGTTTCTGTGATTGCGCTGTATTTAAGTGTTTTGATGTAAATATCAAGCACCATGACAATTATTACAACATTGTAATTTACTACTGTGTTTACAAAGAACCAGAATACAATTCAGATCGATCCAAAAGATGACTTACGATTCAGAACTATTATGGGGAGTAGAATCTCTGCTTGAATTTTTTCATTATTAAGAATATTAATCAATATTTATAAATGAAATGAATGTATGCATATGTATGTTTGGATCTATGTGTGGGTGTATGCATATTTATATATAAAGGAAAGCGACATAAAACCAATTAAAAGCTAAAAGACAGATGAAAGCCACCCCACAGTTCTTACAGTTTTGTTAGAGAAAAATATGTTGCAACAACTTCAAAAATATTGTGTACATAACATTTAATGTGCCATATATCTTTTGATGAAACTTCTATTTCTTTTTTTTCCCCCAAGATTCAGTAGTTCAGTATGGTTTATCTCTGAAAATAAGCATAAAGCTGATCTCGTTTGCTTTTTCCTCTATAGATTGATATGATTCTAGCATAGCATATGAAGGGTCCTTTTTGGCATCAGTGACTTTGCTGCAAATAGGAAAACAGATAAAAAAGTAAGAAAATGTCACAGTCCTGAATTGTAAATTATTTCAGTAAAGAACCCATTGTTGTTTTTCCTTTTCTTTCTCCCATTCCTTCTCCCCTCTGCTCTTTTTTTCTCCTTTGATCTTTCCCATCAGACTCCCTCCATGCAGATAGCAAAATTATTTTTACCAGTTGAGTAAGACCTGGCAGTTGGGAGTCAGCACACATCAGCTAATTCCTCATTAATATTAACGGCGCAAGGACAATTTAGACTGTCTGTTGACTTGGCCTTTTATGTTCCAAGGTGAGACTCTTAATTCCTGATTCCAATGGAGTTTTGAAAAGTAAAATGAGGAAAAAACCTGATACCAGTTCTTCAGTGAGGAGCCCTGAAAACTCAAAAAAGATTGCAGGGAAGAAAGTAAAAACAAATGGTGAGGAGGATGTTAGATAAAAGCAAAAAGAAATTAATATCAAAAATTGCAGAAGATTTAAAAAATATTTCTAACTGTGTAGATGATATCATTGGTCCTAATAAAACTCTGTTTGACCTTGGTCCATAAACAGATATATGTTTCCATAATTTTAGATTTCAATATTCAATTTCTAGTTCCCCTCTGAGAATAAACAACCTCCTTTAATGAAATTACAGAGCAAAAGCACTTCAAAATAATTTGCTTTGTCTCTTGCTTTGGTTTATTTAAGGTAATGCATATTTGCTTCATAATCACTTGCAGTATTGTATTGGAATGAATCCTCTGAGGTGCTGAGAGTACACTACTCTCAGTGAAGTAAATCCCATTTACATATACTTAGCTCTTGCTGATGGCCTTGCCTTTTTGTGGGAACTACTTTTGTTCAATAGAGTTGCTTTTAATGATAATGTTTCTTATTTGGATAAAAAAATCAGACTTCTAACTCTAGGGCTGCTTTATTTTTCTAGCATTCCTGTCTGCCTCTTGTTAGCAAGAGAATTACAATAAAACAAATCTATACATTCATGTCCTATTCTAGAATAAATATCCACTTGTTCTGTTTACTGCTGCTCAGAAGCTGATCAGCTCATTTACCTACTACCCATTTAGGCTATGAGCTTGCATTTTTTAAAGTTCTTGTTTATGTTAGTGGATTTGCCACAGTTTTTCCTGTAGGATTAGCTTGAGCAGAATTTTAAGAAAATCCCTTATCCAAGGCAGCTCCTTATCACGTTCAGGTTTGATTTAGAGCTCTACAGATAAAATCAGCTGTATTATTAGAAAATTTGCCAGTCTTAAACTTCCAGACAGATATGCAGGGTTGTACAGAACAGCAGCCACGTGCCTTTGAACACTGTCCAAAAATATGGAATCAACAGCTAAAGCACACTCCAAACATACACTTCAGCTGGATCCAGTTCCCAGTTATTTTCCAAGTCCTATTTATCTTAACATCATAGGTTCCACTGTGATACCCAGAGAATGATTCCTGTATTCTGTTGAAGGTACAAGACAGTTAAGATTGTGAGTTTATCAAGGAGGTCTTGCTTGGTGAATTTAAGTGAGGAGTTTGGCAGGAACAGGAAGGTAAAAGGGCTGGAGCCACCCCGTTAATTTTGGGTAGGACATGATAGAAATTGACATAACACCTGGACTGGGAGGGTGGATACATAAAAGTATGAACAGATACAGGATATACTGCAAAATAATTATATGTTTATTTGTGATCAGAGATAAGAGTAAGGTAGCCAGAAAGAGCCAGTCCTCATCAAACATGAATGAGCTTCATTATTTATCAGAGAATAACAGTGAGCATCCTGCAGTTATTTCGGGTGAACTCAGCAGCAGTTTCCCTATCTATTCTGCCTATGGATCTAATAAGAATGGCTTAGATGTCCTACTTTTCTTTCAATTAAGGTTGGACATTAGGAGGGGTTTCTTCACAGAAGGGGTGATTAGACATTGGAATGGGCTGCCCAGGGAGGTGGTCACCATCCCTGGAGGTGTTTAAGGAAAGGCTGGACGTGGCACTCAGTGCCATGGTGGTGCTGGGTCACAGGATGGACTCGATGAGCTCAGAGGTCTTTTTCAACCTAGATCCTGTGATTCTGTGGAAGTAGTGGGTAAAGAACAGCACTTTGGAAATAAGCCAAAGAACTAAGAGATATGAAATGGTCAGGGGAAGAAAGCCAAACCTAAAGCAAGATAGGAGTATGAAATCAAAGAATTGCATCGTTGGGAAAGGACTGAGATAAAGTCAGGACCATAAAGTTGGTTGAGCTCCACAATAATCTCTACTTTCCTAATGTAACAAGCAGGGGGAGAAGATAAAAACTCAGGGTCTTTATTTTGTCAATGTGCAAAGACAGCTTCCAGGACAGGAAGACTGGGGCTGGGTGGGGAAAATGAGAGACCTTGATCTACGCTGTGTATCCAACTAGCTAATGTCATCTGCTTTGGGAGACTTTAAAGACATGAAAAATACAGAGAAATGTTTCAGCTGGACAGTTTGGGTTGGAGATATATTTAAATAACCTCTGCATAAATGTTTGAATATATGCAGATCTATTGATAAGTGTGAAGGTGAAATCAAGCCGTAGTAAGTGTACTCTGTTCCAAAATATATGGCTATGTGAAGCATATATACTTACACAGGTTTGGATAAACCTTTATCTGGAACAATTTTGTTTGAACTGACTTAATACAGGAGTCTCCAACTCCTGCTGGCACAGAATGTCCCTCAGTACACTGTCCAAGAAGGGACTACCTGATGATGTGGTAACATAAAAAATTTATCATCCTGACACTGAATCAATTTACTGCTCCTAAAGGACAAAGGCACCAGTGAGTTATGCAGGTTAATCAAAATGAGTGCTGATAAAAATCCCTCGTGGTCATATATTCATTATATATGATGTATTTTATGGAAGCACTGTCTTAGGGCTTTCTCAAAGTTAAAACAGTGAAGAATTCCTAATTACCCTATGAAACATCTTAAAGATGAATTAAAAAAAAAAAAAAAGAAAGGCATAAATAGATGTATCTGTAGTGGATCTAAAGCCATTTGCAATACCTCTCACAAATATTTGACAATAATAAGAATTTAGTTTGTTATATGTAGCTTACCTGTTGCATCCCAATAAAGGCAGCATGGACCTGGAGCCCAGGGAGTTTATGCAGTTGGCTTCCCTGGGGGGATTCAAGCCTGGAGCAGACAGTGTAACAGCTGAGAAGATCTAATGTCGATAATCACCTCATTTCAAGTCAAAAGTTGTACAAGAGTCCTCCAGAGGTCTCTTTAAAGGGACATTTGTACAGGGTTTTGATTCAGCCAAGTGAAAGATCCCGCAGGATCTTGTTCCTGTGTCAGGGAGTTCACAGGGTTATGCCTTTATAAAAGGTGCTAGATTGGATGATAGAGCATACCCTGAGCTTTGGGCCTCAGGGAGATCATAACTGTGATACACAGAAAAAACTGTGCAGAAACCTGTGGAAAGGTTAATATATTTCTATTAGTGTATGGCCATTCCTTCAAAGAAGGTGGATGGTGGCAGGCAGAGTTTGTGTAAGGAAAAGCAGATGAACGAAGCTCAACTGAAAAATCCAACAAGAAAATATTTTTCGTGCAATAATCTCGGTTCTTTTGAAGCTCCAATTTTTTGATATAAGGCTCTTTTTAGGACTAAGAAAATACCTCATTTTATATAAACACGTGTAAACACACATAAATATGAAATGATAAATCCGGCATAAATGGAAAGATGTTATCTAGAATTTAATTTGCAAAGCAAAACTACACTGCACTTGTCTTCATTAGAGTATATTCATGGAGACAAGAAGCACACACACCATCTATATGTCTGCATTCAGTAGGTTTAAACTTAGACAGGTCAGACTTTTATTCTTATTAAGAAGCATTTTGGCTCCAGGGAACATGCTCTTGTGCTCTATCAGGTGACTAATATTCATGCATTTGTGAAGATTACATTTATTGAAATTTCTCATTAGAAGAATTTTCTCCAAAGAAAAGCATTTCTGATACCAAACAATATTAAGCCATTTAGTTCCTTGAAAACAACACAAAATGTTACTGATTCAAGACTGAGGCTTGAAACAAATATGACCATAGAAAAAGATTAGAGAATTGAAGGAAATACAATTTTATGTGCTTCATTACATTCTGCATTTGCTTTAAAAATAGTAGCCACTCAAAAATTCAAAGCTCGCCTGCTGCGGTAGTTAGAGCTTCACTTCAGCCTGCTTTCCTATTCCAGGCCATGCTGAATGAGTTGGCAAGAAAATGGGAATATAATGGCTTTGTGATGCACAAATTACACCAGCCCTGCAATAATTAGCAAGGCTCAAAGACCATTCTAACACACCCTAAGATATGGTCCTAGAGGATTATTCCTGTAAGAATTACTATAAAGAAAGAGAGGACTTTGGTGCTATCTGGTGTCCACTTCTTTTCCTGTCTTACTGCCTTTAGAAGAGATGGTTTGGGACCAAGTGTCAGCATTTTGTATTAAATAAGAATTCCTTTCCCCTGGGGCATTCTCAGTTGGCCTCCCTAATGCACAGTTTAGATTTGCTAATAGGTTCATCCCAAGGCCTTAAATGAAACTGGGGTTTGTTTCTTGCACGTGAAATTATGGGGACTGAATTTCCATATTGACAGATTTAACCCACAATAGGAAATTTTAGATTATGTTTCTTATACAGAAGTACATCTTGTTGCTCTTGCAATTATTTAACTCCTTGAGTTGGAAAGTGGTGACACTAAATCTCACTTCTAAAAGTACTATCAGATGGTGCTGTTGCAGATATTAAAAGAATGACAACTAAAGTTCAAACTCATCACTTCCTTTGACTTAAATTATATTTCTTGACAACTGGAGTTGTAGATGGGTAACACATACAGAACCACTCCCAGACAAGAAGATGTGCCCTCAAGGGAAAACATCAACAGGTGTTGCCAGCCTGAGCAAAATCAATTGCAAATACTGAACAGAACAGCTTACAACAAAGTATTTAATAAAACTCACAAAAGAGATGTGTTTGTGTTAAAGGTGGAGGTCATAATGGCCTTTAGGAAGAGACCAGACTGAGTGAGGAAGGTTAAAAGTTGCCTTCTGCCTTTAACCTCTGAAATATTTTCTTCCACACTTGGGACATATTATTATTAAACTTATTTATGTACCTCATAGAAGCAAAGGAAGAATAGTTCCGTTATCACATCTAATCTTACATGACTGATAAGCAGCTGCATCAACAAAAAGGGTTTGTTTTGTATAATGTATTTAAGACATTGATGTGAAGTCAGGGTAAAAACTATCCAGTATCAGAAAAATCAATCCTAACCTCTTACTATTAGATATTCTCAAATGCTTTCTTTTAGCATCAGTGCTTTCTGATTCTGACTAATACATCATCAAAACCTTGTGAACGGGGTTACCAGGTGGGTAATAGTATGTCTAGAAAGTGAGATGAAGTAAACAAGTAACGTGTCCTAAATCTCATCAAAGACCAAATTAGAACTCTGTAAAACTGGATTAGAGCATCAATATCTGAGCCAAAAGACTGCAGAAACATTTTAATCCCGTTTTTATACCTGCAAATGGATTCAACATTTCCGTTGTCAAAAAGTTGGAGAAGTTACAGCTTTACTCAGTGTCAGGTAGGATGTTCCATATTTCATCACTCCTTAACTATGACAGATAATGTACAAAAAGGATTTTCTCACTTATCCATCATGCTGATGCCCTACAGCAGCTGGCCCTCTGTGGGTCAGAGGTGTGTCTGTGTTAAGATCTCAGACTATTATGAAATGTGTCACTTTGGCATTTTTACATGGCCTTTTCAAGCTCTTCTTTCAATTCCTTACAATCCATCCATTTTTACCTGCTGTGTCTGTGTCAGTCTGGGTAATGCTTCTGCAGGGCTGGTACTCCCCAGCTTCTCTCTGTGCTCAAACTTTACAGACAGCCCCCAGGGGTACCTGTGTGGTGCCTGCCTTTCCCACCACTGTTCATCCTTTTAAGCAAGAAAAAAAGCACGTTGGGATTGTTTTTCCAGCAGATCTTTGAGGTCAAACTGAACATGGACCCTTACTTTAAGCTGACTTCTAGTGTCTGGGTACAAGTGATTAAATCAATTACTTGACCTGCATTCACATAGTTTTCTTATGCTGTTAGGCTTAACTTACATCCCTTAAGAAAATATTTGATATTAAAGTCTTCATTTACTCTTTGTGTTTCCATGCATTGATTTAATTAATCTTAGTCGTGTTCCTTGGAGCATTTGGAAGAGTTCTGCACTTTCTTGAATGTATATACATTTTAAAAATGTTTGCATGAGGTGTATTCTTTCTCTGCTTTTATTTGCTAATGTGTTCTAGTCTATTTTCACAACCCAGTCTTAACTTTGCTCTTCACTTAATATTCTCTTTATCAACTACAGATATCATACTAAGCACGTCAAAACAAGATTTCAGATTTAAGCAGTCCTATCCCGAAAATACCATCTCGGGTATACTCTGCTCCCCAATCTATTGAACTATTTATATCACATTATCATGGTGGAATTTTCCATATTTCTCCATAGTTCTTATCTTGTTACTGGAAAATATCCTTGGCCATACTCAGTCTTCCAGGATTTAATTGTGCTACTTCCATATGTTTCATCCCAATAAAAGAAAATTTAACTCTTTATCCCTCTAAACTCTTTCTTTAGGAGAACTGCTGTTACATGTGTAATTTTTCTCATATTTAAGGTTATATCCTCTAAACGTCCTTCTCTTCATCAGAAGGAGCAACCTTGCTTAGGCTTCATGAGGTCTGGTGGTCACAGGAGTTCGAAATATGTTCCTACTTTATTTGGCAAAAACAACTGTGGTGCAGTAGTCAAGCCATAGGTTACCTAAGTTATGAATTCGCTGAATACTACTTGGTACTTTTTACCATAAAAGCCTTTAAAAATCGATTTTTTCTTTTCTCTTTAGCAGGCCATTAGACATAAATATTAATAAGGAGTTGATGCAATACAGGGGACCAGAGAAAGTTTTCCTCCTCTCTGTCTTCAAGTGTGCAAATAGTTTGTAATCAAGAGATGATGTAAAGAGAAAACAGTTAAATTATGAACAGCACTATCATCACTTAGTGTCCCTCAGCTGCAGCCTAGTTTTGCATTGTGTTCCTGCAGTTACATTTCATCTCTAACAGCCACAATAACTCTTCATTTTGCCCACTGGGCACCCATTTGTTGAGTTTTTAAATCCACAAATGCACTGGTTTAAAGCAGCATCTGCAGATACTGCAGGATAACCATGATGATAAAAGTTTTGAAGGTTAAGAAGGAAAATGCTTGACTTCTGGTGTTAGGTGGAGTGACTGGAACTAGACATGAGTCACACACTCTCTTTTTTCAACAGAAGGAAAGGAGAGAAAAACAAAGAACACACTGACTGAGCAGGGAATGCGCATTAATCATTATTAAGACAGAAAAACTAATCATGATTAGATTACAATTCACATGATCCTTGTAGCACCAAAAAGCCTGAGGGAATGCATCAATATTAACTCTGTGTGCTTATAATACATACCCTTAAAAGAGATTTAAGGAGTATTTATTTTTCCTCTTCCAAAAGGCAGGATCTTATGCTAGCAGTCTTTACTGGCACTGAATAGTCCCCCATTCTCTAAGAAGTTTTATTTAATGGAGTTAGGTTTAGCAGCAGAAAAAAATATACTATTTTTTTTCAATTTTAGTATACAGCTAGGTTAGTAAGAAAATCCCAGTGGATAATATAAGCAATTATGTTTAGTCCCAAACCTGCTTTTCCAGAATTTGGATGATAAAAATACCATTTACAATAAATGAGACTGAATATCCCATTTTAAGTCCTCCAGTTTCAGTCCTTGGGATGTTGTTTGAAAAAAAAAAAGTGTGTCTCAGCCTGTATGGCTGTCATTGTCTAAAAATGTACATCTTTAAAAACATCACCTCTTTGCAATTTTATTGATATTTTCTGGAACTTGAAAGTGTGCTCTGTAAATAAATGTATGCCCAGAATTTTTATACTTCCCTCACTTGTTCTTTCAGCACAGTTTGTCAGTTCTCATTTTCAATGCAAGAAAACCATAATTCTTTTCCTGACCTCCTTCATGCAGTGAAGTGGTGTAGGAGGCCCAACCCTTTGGATTACTCTGCTCAAGGGTCAATCCACGGGTGTGAATTGGATGTTTATTCCACATGGGGGGAGACAAATGCAATTCCTGTTGTAGTCACTGGAATTTTAGCTGCTTGCACTGGTGTGGATGTTTTTGTGCAGTTTGGCTGTACAAAACCACACGTAAAACAGAGTCACTTGGGAATCTATTGACCAAATTCATCTGGTTGATAGACTGATGTCAGTCAGCGTTTAATTGGGATGGAGCTTTCTGTCCTCTCTGGTTGTCATCAAAAGGTGCCAAAAATTTTCCCCTTTTGAATCAGCAAGCCCTGTAGGGCTGGCAGGCTGACCCTGTGCTGTGGGAAGGAGTGAGAGGACCCCCCAGCCAGTGGGGTTACTCATCGTGGAGGAGGCCCTGTGTCCTTGGCCAAGCATAGCTCCTTCAGCACACGTTCCCCTCTCTCCTCACCTCTACGCTACGGCACAATATTTCTCTTGCTCTCTCTCTCACTATCTCTTTTCTGTATCTCTCGGAAATCAGACTGGAGTTCAGAGCACTTTCACTACCTTTTATGAGGTAGAGTGTGATGTCATAGATGGGGGCAGGGCTAGTCAACTTTCCACCCACCCACCCACCTGTGCTGAGGGAGCTACGCTTGAGACTGGAAGCGGTGACTCCTCAACGGTGAGTAACCTCCTGTCTCATCTATGTCTTTACAGGTCTGGGGGTGGAGGGAAGAGACATGAGAATGGGGGATTTTCTTGATAGCTTCTCTTTTTTTTTTTTTTAATTAACCATAGGACTCACAGAGTTAATTGCATGTGTTGTCTTAGTCACCTGCGAAGAAGTGTTTCCTCCCTGGCCTGAAGCCCCAGAGTTAACTTCACCTGCGAAGCCATGGCCATGTTTCTCTGCAGAGGTGGTCCATTGGCTCATGGTTAAACTGATCCTTCAGTGTTTATATTGCCCTGTGAAAAGGCAGGCTCTGATCCCCTTGAACTCAGTTGCTAAACTTCCATTAATTTGATTACAGTATTTAATTATGGTGCTGGGCCATAATTTTCCTGAAGTTCTTTATGATTAAAGATAGATGGTGTTATTTATATATTTATCATCACTAACTGTGGATAATGGCTGTTTATATGGGAGAGGATTTCTTTTTTTTATATTCTCTATTACTGTTTTTATTCACTTTATCCAGAATATTTATGAAGCTGTGTATTGACAATAAGCCAATTATAAGACCTATTTTATAGACGAAATGAAATTCAGAGGTAAATTGTGGAAGACATAAAATTAAGCAGGAAACCCTGAGGAGATGTAACTCAGATTTAACCTTTGAAATTATAAATCAAAGCATTTGACTCCTTTTTTTCTTTGATAAGAACTTGAGATGGGCAGGGATACTGCTGACTGAATTTCTTGGTGTGTTTTTTGTCTCACTACCTAAATGTTACGATTTTACTTTAAAGCATTGTCTTGTTACCTATTTCCCTCGGCCCCAGGTATTACTGCTTCACTGTTTTAATATCCCTCAGCATATTAAAAAAGACAAGATGGACTACGAAGACCTTCCTTTCTTGTTCTGCCTCCTGGGTATCTATTAAAGCTGTCAAGATGTCAGAGCTCTCATACTAAAGGGCAGAAGAAGGATCATATGAAGATTTTGGGCCCTAGGGATACTGCAAATCTTGCTATTCTTGTTCATTTAAAGCTCTTTACCAGCTTCATGTGGGGTCTTGTCATATCCCAGTGAGAGGCACTAAAAGGCAGCAACACGTCCTCGATAAATCAAAGAAAGAGAGTGCAATCACAGCCTCTTCAGCAGAGGTGGTCCATAGTCTGATTGATGAAGTACTTCTATTTCCAGGTGACTAGGTGGCTTTGAGCAATGGGGTAAGGATGCAAACCATTCCATCTTCTGGTTAGTGGCATGTGTTGGGAATTGGTCCATAGTGATGGATAGATATTCCTCCCTTACGACTCAGGGATGCTCTTTGTGTCAATGCACAGGAAATCTAAATGAAATTTGGGGAGGATGAGAGTCTTGTTTACAAAGCTACCTACCAAAACTTTCACAAATGGTTGTTTCCCTCCCTGTCAAAGAGAAAAATAGCGACAAAGAATATAAAAATGTCTCCCTGACCAGTGGTAGCTTTTCTAGCTTTGAATAATGTGCACAAGGAGTTTTATTACTACTGTTTATTCCTTTAGTAAACCAATTACTGAAATCTCCAAATCTTCCACATGGCAAAGCCACCAACTTGCCTAGCAAATTTAGCTTCCGCAGCAAACTTTAATCTTTTCAGTAGGAAAGGAAAAACAGGTTAGTCAATCTCTAATGTTTCACTGGGAAAACTTTATGGGAATTGCTGCTCTTAAAGATGATGTGAAGTTTGTTCTTTTCAGAGGCAAATGCTTGGAGGTAAAATTTAATTTAGATCCTAAGCACATCCTTTGCTGATGAGTTTATCAAATTGTCTCAGCACATAATTATTCTTGCATAATGCGGGAGATTGTAGTTTTTGCATGGAATTGATAAAACACGAGGAGCAACTGTACAGTGCCCTAATCTCACTTCAATGATACAAAACCGTTTTGGTGGTATAGAGAGAGAAACTCTTTTTAAGAGTGGTATAAGGATTGGGAGAAGGGAATCAGAATTGGTGTCATTCAATAATGATGGTGAATTAGAGACAGTGATCAGCACTGAGGGGATATCGTGGAACAGAGATGTCAGCGGATTACTTCGAATCCAGAGAAATTTGCATTCTAAATGTGTCTTTTAAGAGGAGCAAATTAGAAGTTGGCTGACTTCTCTATAGTGGGGAGTTTGTAGAGGGAATGATATTCCAAATTACATGAACTGTTGCGATAATTAACCTGAAATCTGTCTGTGCCAATTCTAATAACAAATTTTTGTCCAGGTAACCCCAGGCTGTGAGTTTGGCTGAATAACATAACACTGGGAGAATAAATAAAGTAATGTTACATTTACTGAGCTAATTCCCCTGTTAAATTATTTTACTGGCAGCTATGATTAAAAAAAATATTAAAATGTCTGAAGTGTACACATGCCTATATTTTACAGCTTAGGCTTAAATGTGTATTCAGTCATTTACAAAGTTTGTTTAATATTATTTACATGTACATTACATTAAATTAAAATATTACAAGGCCTAGATTTCAGCTGATTTTATTTAGTGTTTAATATGAAAACTTTTAAAGCAAATATCTGAGAAACTTCTTCCAATACATGCTAATTCAAATGAGTTAAATCTTCATAAATTATTAGCAAACTGAAAGTTAATTTTTGATACGGTATTCTTAAAAAATTTGTACTTGCAAGCACGTTGTGTATAACGGTCTCGAAACAAACCCAATATATTAACTAGTATGTTTACACCTGTATATTTAAGGAGATCAGCATTTAAATGACAGATTTGTTCCTCAGTCACAATGGCAAAGGGTGAGCAATAGTTTAATGATGTAAGATCATCTACAGGGATCAAGCATTTTTTCAGTATGATTAAAGCAGCTATGTGAAATTCCCAATTTTTTCTCCATTTGCCAGGCTGATTTCTCTTACAAGTTTTAATTCAACTTTGTGGGTTGGTTCTTACCTTCTTTTTCTATGTGAGAAGTGAGGGAGAGCTGTGAAATGCACCATCTGTTCCCAAACCGTGTCAGCTGGCAAAGAGATGCTTCTCCCCCTGCCCTCTCTTACTGCAGTTTTGGGATGGTTTAACACCATTGCATCAACACGAATCACTGTGGATTTAATCTTGTTTAAGCAGAAGAAGTCACAGTGACAGTGCACAGCATTCTAGAGGGCTCTTCATGTTGATTTAAATTGCAGTCCTTTTAAACCTCGACCTCAGCTTGGTTGAATTTACAACAAAAATGCTCCATAGGACTTGAAATGGGCGTAGTGGTTGGAGGAAACTGGGACTGCCTTAACACCCTGGGCTTTCTGATCCTGGGACAGTTGCACTCAAAGACATTAAACATGATTCTCTTAAATCATAATCCTTTGGATGTTTATCAGTCCCGTCTGAGTGTCTCAAAGCAAACACATGGTGTACCCTGGTAAAACTGAAAACAGAATTAAATATTGTCATTATTTCCTTTCTACAAATAATGCTGAGCCATGCTCAAGGTAGAAAAGATCTATAGAATCACGATGGGTTTCAAACACTACATACTCCTTCAGGACTCAGCTGATTTTCATGACCAGAGTTTCTCTGTCTTACATTTGATGTAAGATCTTACAGTTTCCAGTCTGGATGGCGAAATTAAAAAAAACCAAAACCAAAACCAACCAACCAACCAAAAACAACAAAGCAACCCCCAAAACCCAAATGAGCCACAAACACTGCCCCTCTAAAAAAACAACAGGAGAAAGACTTCACCCAGGTTAAGCATGGTTTGAAAAAGACTTAGAAAGAAATCCTGCAGTAACAGTGGGAGGCTACCCCACTCAAGCTGTGCAAAAAGATGAGAGTGGGTCTCTGGTGTAACGAAAACTGATTATTTTATTATTCAGAAAGATTTTAATTGAATCATGGAGAGGTTTTTGCTGTCATCTCTATTGCTGTGTGAAGAGTGATTCATCCAGCCAAGTGTAAACATCTGCATCTGAGATGTTCACTCCAGGCTTCCTTTATGTGGAACTCAGGAGTCATTTCCAGAGGGCAGATATTCTTGTTTCAGGTAGACACTGACAACTGGTTAGGTTGGTAATACCTTAAAAAATTACAGAGGCATAAGCAGGTGAATTAAACCATGTGTTCAGATGTTCAGAGTCAGAGTTTAGCCTTGGGCTTCTTTCGAGGTTTTATATTGATATGTAAGTCAATTCAACTTTCTGTGAACTGAGCTGCTGCCTAATTTTTTCTGAACAGAAATATTTAAATTGCTTATTAAGGAGCATTTATCTATATAAAGTCGCTGTTTCTATGCTCTAATCTTATTCGTTTCTGGAGACTGGAGAGATTTATAATTTTTGTAGTTTGTGGGTTTTTCCCATTTGACACATTTTGGGGACCAAAATAGAAGAATTAAGGAAAAACAGTCTCAAAAACATTCATTAGGTTATTCAAATTCTTGGACTACTAGGACAAATCTAAGGACAATTCTTTTGCAGATGTTGAGCTTCTCCCAGATTTTCAGTACTATCTTTAGATTCTAATGCAATTGAGGATCTCTATTTAGAGTTTAAAAGGTGGAGTGCTTTGGCCAATCTTCATAGAGAATGAACCCATGAAGGATCTCAAGTGCTCCATGGTTCCTGGTCTTCTTCACCAAGCACAAAAGGAGTCTGGAATCTTTTGGTCCAGAACCTGGAATTAGGTAGGCTGTGTGCAGGATGAGGTTTATTCTGTAGAAATGGAAACTCTGAACACTTTGACGAGGTCACCAAACACATCGAATCAGTGGGTTTTATGAACAACCCTATTTTTCCTGCTTTCATTCCTAAAGAAATTGTTCAATCAGAGGCATCTGAAAAACTTCTGGGGGTGCGAGTGACACCATCCATGGTGGATCATGACTAATAGTTAAAGACACTCAGTTGGAATTTTTCTGACACCAGTCAAGTCTGTAGGTAATCATGACTAATGTACACTATTTAAATAAGAACCTTTTAAGAAAAGAGCCACTGCCAATGCTTTTTCATTTCACCATTCTTCTAAAGCCTATACCTTCATCTCCTTTACATAAATTCTGGATTAGAGGAAAGATTTGGAGAGTTGATTGAATTAATTTGTTTTGTGTAGGGATGATTGTCCTGAGGTGAAAAGCACAGGAATGATTTGGATTATTTGAATCATTGAGGATACCAATACTTCTGCATGTGTTGCTCAGGGAAAATGCTGCCTAAAGTACTGAACTGCAAAAGAAAACAGACTCCAAGTAAATTAGGAATCCCTAACACAAGTATTTTCTGAAGAGAATAGTACTGGACTTAAACATTTTCAATGAGCTATTAATAATTTGTCAAAAATTGATATTTTTTTCCTTCTTTTCTACAATTACTCATTTTTTTTCCCCATTTGGGTAGGACACATGCTCTTGTAGCAGTGAAAATGAGATTTCCAGCATCATCTACACAGGTCATAGATACATTTGCATGTATACAGAGAAGGCTCAGAGGAGATATTGTTGTCCACAACCACCTCTGAGGAGGATTTAGAAGAACCAAATCCAGACCTGTCAGAGGTGCATGGTCATAGGGACAGCAAAAGGGGTAAAAACAGGTTTTCACATGGGAAATACCAATTAGATATAAGGTAAAAAAGTTTTAACTGGAGGGTAGTGAACTTCAGGTGCAGGGTGGAGTTCTGTAGCCCAGAGATGTGGGAGATTATCCATCCTTGGACATACTCTGAATTTGAGCAAAATCCAGAACAACCTCATGTAATTCAAATTCTCAACAGTGCATTGCACTAGGTGACCTCAAAAGGTTCTTTTCATCCTAAAAGAATATTTGCATAATAAAACATGAGCAAAAAAAATGAGCCCTTAGAATTCAGAGCAAGATTTTATTCATTCCAATTTATTCTCAATTTGCTGTCATCTTGGCTTGTTCTTTCCCTGTGAATTGCAGCAGCCTTTACAAATGTTTCTGTTTTGTTCTGGTTTCATTTGCTTGCAGTAAGTAAGAACAGGTAATTTTTACCTCTTTTGATGGTTTTTAATGGCATTTAGTGTTAGCTAAAGTTAAAAATGTAGTGAACAAATGCATTTACAAATTGTTTGTTCAGTAATTGACCAGGGAAAAAATTCCTTCTAGTAGGGAGCTCCTGTTATTTACTGAATGTTGTTAAACCATTGATTGAGTTGGTCAAATAAATAGAACCGTTAATAATAAATAATTTATTTGGTATGAAATTATAGATTTTCCATTAGAAATTATTTCTTATATATGATAAAGCCAGCTCTGTCTGACTGAAATGCAGCTTTCCCTTGAAGACTAAAACCAAAACCTGATTTTTTTTTTTTCTTTTTTTTTTTTTTTTTTTTTTTATGTCATTGCACACTTTTGTAAAGTCCTGGAAAGTGCTCAGGGAATCAAACAGAGAAGGGAATGTTTTCACTGATTGAGTTGAGCAACACTGGAAGGACCCTCAGCTCCAAGGAAGAAAAAGCCTTTTAGCACCTCAGAAATGATCAATATCTTGAATGATCAAACCCTTTATCTGCTTCTACAAGACATAAAATATACATGAACAACAGCAGGCAAACGTTAGGAAGCAGGGAATAGTTGTCCTGGTATCATCTTCCATTCTGCAAGAGGATTTTACTTTATTTTATTTATTCTGGTGTGTTTAAAGCATTGTTTCCAAGACCTTTCCTGAGAAAAGCCAGCTGTGCCCATGGAGCACTTATCTGCAAAGTGTCCCTGTGCTGACCTGGCAAGCATGACTTTGGAGATAGGAAAGTAGCTGAAGGAGCAGATTTGCCTCAAAAAGTGGCAGATCCTCACAGCTGAAGACGTGGAGATAAATCACATACAGATACCACTCTGAAACTTGTACAAATTAAAAAAGATTTTGGGGAAATAGCACATTTCTCAGCATTGCAGTCTTAAATCCTGCTTTATGCTGCTTTTTATTTTGTTTTCTTTGTGACAAAATCAGGAGGAATAGCAGGAGATAACACAGCCTCGTGTAAAGCATAGAGTGTTTCTGTGCTTTATTGATTTCTTTTCGTATCCAAAGTCTCCTGCATTTTATCACTGAGTACAATTTCCAGCCAACCAGACATGATTTGGACTCCTTTCAGGTAAGAGTGTTAGAAAGACATGTTTTTTCTTGTTATTGTACCTGTTCTCTAGATAAAGAACAAAAGATTTGCTTCTAAAACGCAGCTTGAAAGAGCACTAGATTTTTTTGGGCTTTTAAAATGTATTTCTGTCTTCAAATTACAAACAAGTCAGAACTCAAGTTTTGAGCAGGGAGATCAGTAGCATGGACTAGTTAGATAGCCTGTATTTCCTTTTTTTTTTCAGATTTAGCTGCAATTGGGTATGGTAATGGAGCTTTGTACTGATGCTTTTGACAGAGACCTGTCCGTGCCTTTCTGTGACCTCAGGTTCAGACAATGCTGTGTCTTGGGTAGACTTCTGGCATGTGAATCCATGTGTAAATTAGTGTAAATTGCTTTTTTGTTGGGCTTGATACTGAGTTCTGACAGACTTCCTACTCTAATTTTCTTCAGTAAGCCTCCTGGCAATATAAGAAAGTTTTAGTTATAGTTGGAGCTTGCCTCTACTGTCAGATAGAGTTTGGACTTCATCTTGTTGCAGACATTTTATCTTGTTGAATATTAGGTTTAAATCAGTGATACAAAACTCTGTTTCCTGTTAATCATCCAAGAACTCAGAGCAAATTCCGTGGGGCAGAATGGTTTTGAAGCTGTAAATGTGGCTGTGCTAAGTTTGCTTCAGGTAGTGTTGGAATTGTGATGGCCATTAGACAATCCTGCCCTTTGTCCAGGACCTTCCACCGCTGGCACCGTCCTCCAGACGTTGGTTCTGTGCAGAGTGAGGAAGATTTGGAAGAAAAAACCCTCGAGCCATCGTGGCAGAAGATTCATTCCCATGTTTCTCAGTTGTAGGTTGATGTAGAAAGTGTTTCTTCCTCTACGTTCAGCCTTAGCAAAGAAAACGTGTGGCATAAACAACCAAATTTGTGGAGTGAAATCCTGTCCCCGTCTACAAAACTCCTTTAGCTTTATTCACTGAGGATTTTTTCCTTGTCCTGTAGAATTTTTCCAGATATTTTGGCATTCAGATTGTTGTCAAATACCTTAATTCAGCAACAGACTCTGAAAGCTCTGAGACAGTGCTGTAGCATGAAAAAGACTGTTAAAGCAATTGAATTTTAGAAATTCAATGCTGGATAGGATTGCTTGTCCTGAGAGAGTTTATGGTGTGTGGTAAGAATTGTACTGGTTTGGCATCTTTTTCCTCCTGTGAAATGGCAGATAATGAGCAGAAAAAGAAAATTAAATGTTTCTGAGAGATTTTTTTTGTTATGGATCAAAATAATTTTCCCCATTGCCTTCTGAAAGGACTGCAACAAAATATTAATTAAATGTTAAATACTGAGGAAATAACCTACGTTATATTTGGTAACTAGAAGAAAATTTGTAATTTTTCTTTTGTAGCAATAGTATTGGAGAAGTAATTTATTGACTGTAAATGCATTTGTTGAATAGAAAAAAATCTAATATATATCAAAAATTCAAAAATGTTTTTCCACCTTTGGGACCTGCAGGCTAGAAAGACAGTAATAATTATTTTCCAGAAAAATAATTAGCTAATTAGTTAACTTCCAGGTGTTTCCAATTGTCTTTTTGTCATTTCACCATTTCAGTTGTTAAAATACGAGCTTTCACATTAAGTGTTCTTCTCAAAGCAAATGAATAAGGATATCATTTTGTCTTTTATCCTTTTGCTTCTAAAATACTAAAATACTTACCTGGAATAAGTAAAGCAAATTTAGAAATGCATCTCTATTATGCCTGTTTATCTTTTATTGGGAGTGTCAGTTCTGGGAGTATTTTTATTTGTTTCTGCTTTTGCAAATTAGCATCCAGCCGTTTGTAATGTGTTTTAAAATGACAATAGTCCATAGAAGACAGAAGACACCCACAGTTCTTGCTGTATTCCTGTGCTTTCTGTTGTCCTTGGACGTGGCAGCCTTTGTTAAATAAAACCAAATGGGCTTGGGAATCCCTTGGGTTTCTTACCTGTAATTGAAAAAATGCAGATGAGGGTGGTTATTCAGTGGATTGGGCACCTATAAAACACAACTACCCCCAGAATGAATTAAATATTCATCATGTATAAAGGAGTAAGTTAATTGCAGCCAAATGTGAAAACAAGTAGCAAGGAAAGGACAAGTACAATACAATTTTCTCAATGTGGCTACAGATCCATTTTTAACATCATTGTGACCACATTACATTCCAGATAAAGAATTTTTTTTTTTTAGAGAGAGATTTTCAAGTGTATAGGATCATTTTTTCACAATGGACTGTAGCTAGCAAGAACCCTTTGAGCATTTTGAAGTGACTGACTGAAACCCCCAGCCATTGCACAGGAGTGCTGATAAATAGCAGATGTCTCCTTCCATAGGGATGAGAGCATCTGAATAGAAAACAGGGCATTCCTGCATTGGCTCTCTCTAACAGGGTCGTGTTTTATGCGTGAAATGTGCCACAGAAATGTAAGATGCAATATTATGAATAAGATCTTTTTCTTGCATACATCTTGTGTACGTAGGAATGGATTTATGGTTAAGCACAGCTGAGAGGAAAATGTTCTGTTGCATAAGAACACAATCTGAGAAATCTATTCTCCTGATTTACTATCCAGGTTCATAACTGCATAATTGCAGCCTTATTTTCTCTGGAGACTGTTGATTGACTTTTGGGTTGTGATAAGAGCAATTGTACCTGTCCAGGAAAGTGTGGGCTTCGTTTGGAAAGGAGGAGAAGCAAGGAATGCACCCAGAATTCACAGAAAGCCTTAAGGGCTTGGCAGTGCCTAAGTCACCTGCTAGAGGTGTACAAATCAAGTCTTAGCCACGAGTATTTGAGGGGCTACAGGTTCTTTTTCAGCCTGTAAAATAAATGATATTTGCTCCTCCCAATCTGTACAAAGTGAACCAGACCAAACTCTATTTATCAGTAGCTCCTAATACTAATTTTTTTGTATTCATACCTTTCAGGGTCAATAGGAGCTGTTGTTATCATCTCAGCTGCCTTCCTGCATAACTGCTGTGCACTAAAAATGTCCAATAGTTAATACATATTAGGCAAAACCATCCAATATTGATTTCGCAATTTCAAGAAATAGAATCAATCTTTCATGAGTTCTTGTGATTAATTAATGTAACTGCTAAATAAATAATTTCAGGTAATTAACAACTAAAATCACCTGCTTCACCTCTCAGCCTTTAAGTTTTGTCTTTGTCTAACCTGTGGAACCTGAAATAAAATCAGCTTTGTTACCATGTACTTGCTGATTTCATTCAACTCATTTTTTAGTCATTCACTTGGAAGTGGGAAAAACAGAGCTGGCTGAGTCTTTCCCATAAAAGATGTTTTTTTGTTATTGAGTTTCTTTAAATTCTTTCCCAGTTCCTCAGTATTTTTCTTGCATTGAGAAGAGGACTCAGTATCCCACAACTGTGGGTAGATGATAAACTGAATATGATAATTGAACTTATTTCATCAGTCTCCTCCTTTTTGTGTACTCAAGGAGTGATTGCCTGGGATCCTGCAGAGAATAAAGTTCCTTATTGGATAATTAGGTATCATCTGCTGTAGGTCTGGCCAAAATAAAATCTACATTTGTGACTTTTAGCAGCTAATTAGATATCAGTCACTTGCCCTCTGCATGACTTGCCATTTTCCCAGTTGTTATCTGCAAATTTCATCAAATGAGTGATTTTTTTTTCCAAGATTTTAGTAGAAATATTAATATTGTGAAGCCTCCAAATGGTTTTGCCCAGACCCCACTGCGAAATTCACTGTTGAGCACTGATTTTTTTGTGTGTGTTTATGTACTTCTGGAAGCAGCTGCTGGAGAATCTGGAATCCTTCTGTGTATGTGCCTTGTTAGTTTTGTGTCAACTGAGTTTTTAATCAAACTGTCATGTATTACTAAGCAAAAGACCTTTCAAAGATCCAATTATACCCACAGCATTATTTTAAGCAATTCAAAGTTTAATCATACCAAAATATGATGTAGGTTACTTTGAAAATATTTTAACCCACACAGCCCTTTGGTTACCATTAACTGCATTTCTTTCCTCTATTTATGGAGTCTGTCACAGACATTGCATCATTTAATTTGGGAGTGCTGTCAGCTGAGCTGGCTCATAATTTCACAGGTCATTTTATTTGCATTGCTCAAATATTTCAAGACTAGAAACTATCTACAATTCTTTTGATGTCTTCACCCACTTTTCAAGGTTTATTAAAATCAGCAGTAATGATATAGAACATTCTTAAGCAACCAGCTCTTCTAAAACTACCCATTCTATATCCTTACTCCCTGGAAGTACAGACTTTTTTTCCTCAATTTCCCTTACTTTTTATGGATATTTATTATTATAAATATGAAGACATCTCTGGAAGTTAGATTTTCCACTTTCTAAAATATGAAATATATGAAGTATAATTCTTCCCCATTACAGCAGTGTGACAATGCAGGGAGAGCATCTCTTTTCATTGCTTTACTGTTAAGGACAAAAATTTCCAGCTTTATTCTCTCCCATTTCTTCAGCTATTTTGCCATTGCAATTGCTGGTTATTTCACTCAGATTACGAGTATATGTAAAAGGAGCAAGAAATCTTGATTATCTCAAGATTCTGGAAAATTCTGCAAATCATGCAGGAAAGTTGCAGCACAGCTGATAAGCAGCTGAAAAACTCCTCAAAACCTGAAGGATTTTCTCTAGGGGGAAGAAAACCCTGGAATTATGTTCTTGGCAGATCTTTTCCAACCTTAATTATTCTAAGTGACCAGGTCCAGTGCAGTTATTCTTAGGTTCTTTATGAATTTTGAATTTTCCTCAGCTTTCACTGTTCTAAGAGTTTGTGGGACAGTAACCTAAGTTTATCTTTTATGGTTGAGAGGGTTTTTTTGCCTAAAAGCAGGCAAACATATTTTTAAAGAGGTCTAAGCAGCAGAGCACCATTGCTTTGTGCAGCAAGTCAAAGGCTCCGTTGGGTGTTAGGACCAAAATCCATCGTTATATCTGTAATTCTGTGGGTATTGCAGGGAGTAAAGGTTGCCTTCTGTACTGTGCAGTGATTTTCCTAGTGGTGCTTTTATTTGGAATGTTAATTTTCCTTCTTATGATTTTTTTATGATTTTTTTGGAAAAGTGCATATGTTTCTGTGCCCGGATTTTGTAAGGAATTAACACACTCAGGGCTTGATTCACTGCTGCCTCATTCCAGCTTTGTGCCAGTGTGGCAAAGCACAGCTTAAAACTGGAGCAACACGGTGGTATGGGAAGATCTAAATGTTAATTGGAATGGTGTTCATTCAGTTTAATTCTTCTTTACTGAGCCATAATACGAGCAAGGAGCTGGGGGCCATAAGAAAATCACTGGAAGTGCTTAGGTGGCCAAATTCTATGCATGGCATGGCCCTCAGCAGATTTTGGAGAACACTCACAGCCTGTGATGGGGTTTTATGTCTCTTTTCTGATTTGAAGACTTGGAAAGTGTTTTACCAGATAAATGGATATTAGGGTCAAAGACTGAATATCTGCATCTTAAAATGTGATTAATAATAGTGGAAACAGGGAGCTCTTATCTACTCTAACAGCATATTGAAACTGAAGAGAATTAAAATGGTATCAGAATAGGTAATGTGGTTTCCTAAAAGGTGTCATTGCAGCCTGCATCTGATCTTGAATAAGTGCAAGATTCTGCATGCCCTTATCAATATAGTCCATAAAATTACTGATTACTGTGTTCAGAGATGTAGATTGAACTCTGTGTATGGGTTTGAGCATCTAATTAAGGTGCCCCCCATTTTAAAATGCTTCTTTTAATCATTCTGTTCCTTAATATATGTAAAACAGCTACCAGAAGGCTTTTCATGATGGAAAACATGAAGCTGTTGGAAACCTTCAGCCACCAGAATTCATTCAGGAATGTGCTATAGAGGTTTAATCCAGTCAGTTTATCCGCACTGATTATGAAGTAAACACTGTTTGATGGTATCACTTTATATTCAATATCAATCCACCAGTGTTTCAGAAAGAATCATTTAACAATGAATAATGCTTGATTGTAGATCTCTGTAGTAAATTAGAATATCCTAATTTAATAGAGTGTGATCTGTTATTTGCCAACAAACATACAGATTGCCTTATAAATCATGCAGTAGTGTGGTTATAGAATAACACTAGACTGGATTATATTTCATTACTCCCTATTGAACAGTCATGTTTCTGCCACATAATGTAATTTTCCATCTTTTAACTTCGTTTCTTTTACTCACAGAAATACAAATTAGTCCCGAGGAAAAATATTTACTGGGGGCAGGCAATTAACTGTGCATTTCAGGGAACGGCACCACGTACGTGAATATCATGAAAATGCTTTTTTTTTTTTTGGTTTTCACCTCAC
Organism: Edolisoma coerulescens; assembly: GCA_013397115.1. Lineage (NCBI taxonomy): Eukaryota > Metazoa > Chordata > Aves > Passeriformes > Campephagidae > Edolisoma > Edolisoma coerulescens. Next base: position 198,446 of record VWZW01002516.1, on the reverse strand, counting down.
TGTATGTAGCTGTTTATGTATTTAGTGAACCGTAATGAGTTTAAGGCGAGAGCAGAGGAAATAAAAAACGCCAGGTAAGTAGAGATTAATATGGTTTCAAATACAGGCTTTCTGTAATGTCTATTTTTGTTTCACATCAGTCCCTGACACTTCAGAAGGAGATTTCTCCTGAACTCTTCTGTTAATGATTCAAAATGCTTGAGGTGAAGTATGGTGTGGCTTTTGTCATTGCCTTATGACTGTTTGTCCTGCTTACCTTGCTTAGCATTTATATGACAGAGCCATATGCTCCCAAAACAGGGAGCAGGAAAGGTTTGGAGTGACACAGGCCATTTATACTCATTAAAAATAACTAAAAACTTACTGAACATGTGGGGTGGAATCAAAGAGTTGAAGTAATACCACATCCCAAATCCCTCCTACTGTCTGGGAAAGACAGAAATAATTGAAGCAGCTTCCATGGTATAACTGAAAGGCTTTATCACAAAAAAAAGTGTATCCCACTCTTTCAGTATTTTAGGAAAGGGATAATTGAACATCATAAGTAACCTGGCTTGCTACAGTCCTTAGGAGCATATTTTTAGGACCTGCTACTTTGAGAATATCCACTTGGATCTGGCAAATGCCTGATTCACATCGTGGAACATTGAGACGTTGCCTTGGAAGTCCCCATTATATGCTTGAAATCCTTTTGAAAATTTTGGCCAGGGGTATGTGCTTCAGTGCAGTGTGTGATGGAAGCTTGATGAGTGGAAGCCCCAATGTTTTGAAGTTCAGCACGTCCTTAAGGGCTCTTACATCCCGAGGACCCAGGAACCTCAGGCAGACTGGTGCGTGGGAGAAGCACAAAGGTACAAAAAGCCTGGTAACCGCAAAGTAACATTCCTTGGGACCATAAGTAACTCACACATTACAGCAGCTGCCAGAACCTGCAGTTAACTGTCTCATCTTTTCATTTCTGTAGGGGTTTCAGAACCTCCTTTCATCTTTTCAGATGGGATTCTCTAACAAGCTCAGCGCTGGCCTCACACTGTTCCAGTAGACATCACTGGGGGTGTTATCCTGGGCTTAACAGGAATAATTAGAACAAACTGGAACACTTGGGGAAAATCCCTGTTGACCTGTTTTGCAGTTTCTGACATGTAACAGTAAATTTTTAAAGGTTTAAGTGAGAAGTAAAGGGTTTTTTCTGAGAAAACAGACAACTTCTTAAACTGTAGAAAAAGAATCAACAACCAAAAAAGTCCCACAGACAAACAAAAAACCAACCCACAGACAACACAAGTTTTTCCTTTAACTTATTAAAAAGTTTAAAGTGAGGTACCACAGTCTAACCTTTGCTGATCAGTGCATGATGTTGCCAATGCTGGATACTCCAAGGTGCCCCGAGGAGGAGGAGGATTTGTTCCATTTTTAATGAGATCTGGGAGGATCCAGACTTCAGCTGGGAAATGGCCCAGTGATCCAGCCGTGGAATGACCTTGCTGTATTTTGTTTTGGAGTAACCTTGCTATATTTCATTTTGTTTTCTGTTTGTAGCTGGACAGTGCCACTTCTCTCATCCAGGCAGCTAAAAACCTGATGAACGCTGTGGTCCTTACAGTGAAAGCATCATATGTGGCTTCTACTAAATACCAGAAGGTCTATGGCACTGCTGCAGTGAACTCTCCAGTTGTGTCTTGGAAGATGAAGGCCCCTGAGAAGAAACCTCTAGTAAAGAGAGAAAAACCAGAAGAATATCAGACAAGAGTGAGGAGAGGGTCCCAGAAGAAACATATTTCCCCTGTACAGGCCTTAAGTGAATTTAAAGCTATGGATTCATTCTAAACCACTGAGCTTTACCAGGAGGGTTTTATATTCTTTTTTGTATGCGTACCTGCCGACTTGTGTGCGTCTGGCATGGGGTGGGGGGACAAAGTGACAATTTGCATGCGACCTGAGACTCTATTCCAGTAAATAACTCTCTGCAGTGCCCAAAATTTGGGGCATTGCCTTCTGATGTTAAGTGGACTTAACTCCAAGCTTCCTTTTTAAACTAAACTATAGCATTAAATTGGCCAAAGAATTTGCATCACGGGGGTGTACGTGTGGAATAAATGACAAATTGAAGTCTAAACCCCGAAATTTTTATGCATGCAAGAAACATTAGGTTGGCAGGTATATTAAGTGAAAAAAAAAAAAAAAAAAAAATTTGGTTTGGGGGGTATATAAAGAGAAAAAAAAAAAAAAAAGGAATTGTAATGGTAGACCATAAAGCTTGTATTGCTTCTGTTGCAGTGCAAAAATGTACTAGCCAATATGCTTCAATGTGTGGCCCAATAATTAAATGATATAACTTTTAAGTCATCTTCATTATAGTATGTGAATTTTTAAAACAGATTCAAACTAATTCATCTTAAAAATGCTTCTTTTAAACCAGATTTTGTTCTTTATATTCTAGTAGTGTTATGATTGCTCACATTTCAATTAATCCCATTAATATGACCAGAGGTTTACTTTTGCCAATTGAATTCCTTATGGTGGAGTATGAAGCACAATATGGTGATTGACATTGCCTTTTATATTATGATTATTATTCTGATTATTATTATTATAATATTAGTAATAGAAGACCTGGTGGTGGAATGTTTAGAGACACGGAAACTGACAGTGTGAGAATTTAGAGGCAAATATGTAGGTGTAGCTTGGATTACAGGTATCTGACATACCATTGTAACCACTAACTCAATAAACTCATTTATCCTTGGAATCCTCAATCTGGCTCATCTCCTTTAATGCAGATATCTCCTGTGTCATAGTTGATGTATAGAATTAATAATTCTGCCTCGTGCTTACTTTTTTTGTCTTCTTCTTCTGAATTTTTTTGTGAATTTTCTCATTTTTTTAATAACCTCAGTAAGCCAAACATGGTCAGTGGGTCAAAACCAGAGTTCAAATCTGAGACAGATTTAACCCTCAGTACATACAAGACATATGTGTTATGTGGGATGAAATTATTCGTTTAAATGCAACACCTCAGAACAATCATAAAGATAATTCAGTTTATAAACTTGTAAGGTTTGCACTTCAGAATATTGGAATGATCTATTGTGCCACACTTTACAGACCTGTATAAATTCCTCTGCACAAATATCTCCTTTTTTTCCCTTTTAACCCCAACAGTTGCTCAACTACAGAGCCTGTATTGTCATTATCAAAAAGTCTTGTTGTTTATAAAAGAAAAAACAATGAGCATCTACTAATTTTCCTTATAATTAAATACTATCAAATTAAGGGAACGCTCATGGCCTCACAGGGGACTTGAAACGCTGTGATAAACACTGAGTTACACCAATAGTGACACGTGTAGCTCGTGCAGAGTTTTTGAGAGATGTTTGGATGTTGTCTCAGATACGCTGATTATTCCTCAGAATAGCAAAGCACCAAATTTTGTTCCATTGCCCTCCTACACAGTCTATGTAAAGAAATGTACTCTCAGAGGTCTTTTAGGAAATTACTATTTTTGCTTTGTTTAGTTGTACTGTGTAATAGAAGCAGTTCCCCAATCAGAACTGGAGAGTGTAGACATGACCAAAATATGTGAGATGTGGGGAAGTCCTTGCAGAGCTTTCCCTATGGAGTCTGACATAGACTGACATTGCTTAAGGTAACAATTAACCCCCTAAAATTAATTGGGATCTTTACAAATGAGATTATAGAGACAAAAGACAGATACAGAGTCTAAAGACAAAAATAGCAAATAACAGACAAGTAAAAATGTCCCAGCGTGCTGCATGAAAAGAGAAAATAGGCAATTTGCCATGAATAAAAGTAATAGCTCTTCTTCAGAAGTGTTTTCCTGTAAAACTCTGACGGATTAACTCAATGGTTGCTTTAAAATTACATTGTTGCTCTAAAAGGCATCTCAGACTTGGAAAAGTTTAGAGGAAAGCATGTAGACAAATGTCATCCATGAACCTCTGGAGTCTCCAGTGCTGGAGTCTCCACAGATAAAGATTGTAGTGAAAGGAATCTGGTATCAGTCACTCCCTCAAAATAGAGACTGTGTCTGTGAAATCCTTCAGGAAAATCAGAGCCAGTGAGGGAATAATCCAGAGTGATTTTGGGCAACTTAGTCCATGGCCATTAAAGTCCTGTTTTTGGATGGATTATTTGCCTTTTGTCCATCTATGCTCTAAATGTCTTTATGGTCACGCAATAAAACTTAGTGTTGATAAATGATAAAGTAATGCACATGAAAAAATGAGCCAAGAACCAACGAGGATGTGCCAGTTCTGTGCCCAGGTCATGTAGCAAAGCCAACAGGAGGAGGACAGGTTTGATAGAGGAAAATACTGGGTGCCTGTGTTTGAATAGTTCATGCAGTTTTTATCAACTCATCTGAAACAAGGGATGGAAAAGTACATGGCAACATGAGAAGTTACAAAGTCTGGAACTGCTGTCACGCAAGGGGAGACTGAATCAGGTAAGGCATCTACAGTTTTGAACTAGATGGTCTTCAAGGTCCCTTCCAACCCAAACCATTCTGTGATTCTATGAAATTACTAAATAAGCAACAAGTAACCACTGGCGCTTAGAACTCAAAAATCCAGTGTTACAAAGTGAACTGATGAACAGCAAGTTCAATATTCAAAAAAAAAAAAATTCTTAAGTTGTAGAATTCATTTTCACAATGTCACGATTGCCACAATGATAATTCATTAACTGCACCAATCAAGAATTCATCCCACAGACTTTCCATGTTGAAATCTTGCAAATCTGAGAGATCTAGAAGAATTCTGAGTGTAATATAAAGTGTATAAAAAAAGAATGGGGATTTCGGAAATGTTCTCTAGAGCCAGTCCTCCACTGAAAAAAAGGGAACTCCACACCTTTGCTCAGAAATCTGCATCTGTTTCTCATGACTATCACCTTAGCTCTCAACCAAAATGTGTGGGTATCACACATCTCCCTGTGTACCTACAACCTGGAAAATGTTCAAGGTGTACCTACAATGCAAGAGAAGTGAGTACATTTATATATTTCTTGATGACAGAATTCAGTTCTTTTTAAATAATTTGCTTCCAGCAGGTAAATATACAGCAAATGACTTTTTTGAAGACCAACATGAGGGTCAGAGAGGCCTCCCTGATCTGGGGACAGTTTCTAGTGTGGTTTTAAATTTTGTGGTCGCTCTTCTTGTTATTCATATGCCAGGCATTTTATTTCCTCTGTGAGAATTAGACACCCAAGTTACCAAGTCAGTCAGAAATGTCTGTAGCTTTTCACATGTGGCCATGAGAACAAGGCTAGAGAAAAGAGTTTGGCTTTCCAATTTAATAAACTTCCCATTTAATAAACTTCCCATTCTGGCTCTCCCATTTTAATAAAATATGGGAAAATGGCCAGGAAAATATTTCAATTTATAATACACATCTTCAGCAAGGAGGCAGTTCCTGAATTAAGAAGTCAGAGAAAACAGACAGCCTGTAGATAACTTTCAAAATAGTTTTCCTAAGATTACTTTTTTTCCCTTGCTGGTTTATTTATTAAATTGAGAATCTGAAACGGAAGAGTTAAAATAGCTAAATATGTATTTTAGGTCAAGGAGCAGGACATTACTACAAAAGACTAGAGGTTTGGAGTGTAGAAAAATAACTTAGTACATTATTCAGACAGAGTAGCACTTTTTAATCCTTGATTCCCACTGATCTCAATCTCATTATTAAACTCACACGTGAGTTTAGGTGCTTGGCTCCATATGAATGATTGTTTTCATATGTTTAAAGTTGAACAAATGCTTCGACAATAAGGGAGCAGGGGATAAAGCATCTGCCGAGATTCACCTTGATCCAGTATTTTCCTGCTGCAGTGCCCTCAGAGTGTGAAATGCTGATCAATAGTTCAGTTCTTTTACACCTTAAAAAGAGGTGCACCAAGGTGTGGAAATGCAGAGGGAAACAGTCCCACAAACACAGAAATACTGTGGGGATATTTTATGTTTGGTGCTTTGTTCTGTGTCTCAATGAAAGCTGGCCAAAGCAAGGTTCCTGTATCTCTCTGAAATGCCACTTTAAGACAGAGAATGGATATTTATAAGCTTGAGATGACATTTCTGCATTTAAAAATGCAGATTTCGGTCAGATTTTCAAGCAAAAATTGAGTAGTAGGTTTAGGTTTTTTTAAAAACCACTGGTATGAATCTGAATTAAAGGCTTGTAATGGAAGTAAGGCAATGAATCTCCTTTCACTCTTTTTATAAACACACTGTCAAACCACCCCTCAGACCAGACTGGGCTGTTCAGTTAATTTGTAAGACGATGAATATGTGTGTGGAGAAGGAAGGAAGCTGGAAGAGACAAAAAGGATGAAGTTTTTTGGTTGAAACTTCATCAGGAGTTTGCCCAGAAGTGAAAGGTCAGGGCTGAAGCTCTGTCCAAGGGCAGACACGTTGTCCCATGGCATCTTAGCAGGGAATTCAGGCACCTTCTTGGAAGTTGAGCACAGCCTGATCTTGCTGCTGAGTTGCACTTGCAGAGATCAGGAATAACCAGGATTTTTTCCGGTTTCTCGCTGAATGACCAAGTGCATCCTCAAGCAAGGGTTCACACATTTCTCCTGCTGTAGATATTTTTCCCTTTATGACTCAGTTAACACCAAGTTATGGAGAACTTGACAGCTTGATAAAAGCTGTGGGAGGTAGAAATGTATTTTCGTGCTCTAGTTATACCTTTAAAGGAATAAATATTTAATTACTTGAGGAATGTTTCCTTCTTTTGATAATGTTAGGTGAGGTGTGATAGGTGAGTAGCTGTTACCCAATCTTATCCTCTCCCTTTGGGCAAAATTTCAAAGTTCCAGTGTTGTTTGGTAACTCCTGCATAATAATGGGCTTGAAAAGAGTGGAATTGCTGCAGAATGTGAAATGTTTGTGCTTACCTGCTCTATCCCAGCTCACTAAAAATTAAACACAAGGAAGAAAGAGAGATAAAGTAATGTTTCTAAAGCCTCCTAGAATATTCAGAGATAATGACTCTGCTAGAAGGATGTGTTTGATCTATTATTTTCTTTTCCTGAAATATTTCATGCAGAAATTATTAAAAAAAAAAAAAAAGGTTCTTTGGCCTGCATTTTGTGGAGGTCATATTAAATTATCGTTATGGCTCTGTCTTCTCGTTGAACCATAGATTTGGATGCTAGCAGGAGGATAAATGAAAACAAAAATCCATTTAAAAGTCTTAATTTCTCATGAACTATTTGATTATTTTTCTAAGACTGTGACTATTTTTAATTATGTGTACTCTGGGAGTGCCTGCACAAAATTTTCCAGGATACACAGAGATGAACAAAAATCTGACAAGCAGCAATCTACTCCCCAGGAAGAAGGTTTTGCCTTTATGTAGCTGGAATATCACAAGAATGTCACACCAGACCTTCTGGATGGGATGTAATGAGTTTTTTAAGATCTCTGAAGATCCCAATTCCTGAATTTTAATATATATATGTATGTGTGTATATGTATTTATGTATATTGGGCCCCTCACTCCAAGACAGACACTGAGGGGCTGGAGCGTGTCCAGAGAAGGGAGCTGAGCTGGGGAAGGGTCTGGAGCACCAGGAGCAGCTGAGGGAGCTGGGAAAGGGGCTCAGCCTGGAGCAAAGGAGGCTCAGGGGGGACCTTGTGGCTCTGCACAACTCCCTGACAGGAGGGGGCAGCCGGAGGGGTCGGGCTCTGCTCCCAGGGAACAGGGACAGGAGGTGAGGGAACGGCCTCAGGCTGTGCCAGGGGAGGGTTAGGTTGGATATCAGGGAAAAAATCTTCACAGAAAGGGGTTTCAGATATTGGAACAGGCTGCCCAAGGAAGTGGTGGGCTCACCATCCCTGGAAGTGTTCAAAAAATGTGTGGATGTGGCACTTGGGGACATGGGTCAGTGCTGGCCTTGGACTGGATGATCTTAGAGGGCTTTTCCAACCTAAATGAATCTATGATTTCACATATATATACATATGTATGAACCCAGATACATGTTTTTAGTGGGTTTATGTTTGGTTTTGGTTGGTTTTTTGGCTGTGTGGAAGCCCAGCCTGGCTCAGTTCAACCACAGGCCCCCGGTTTCCTCCTCTTGCCAGCAGAGGAGGTCACTGCCCAGCATCACTCAGCGTTACACAGCCCCGTGCCTGGAACCTGCACGAGCTCCCAAACACCCTCTGCTAATTGTCATACACAATTTTCATTATTGATTAGGCCCGGGTCTACACCTGAGGCCGTAAGGAAGATCCATTATTTGGTCCATAATTGTGGAATAAATTAAGATCACCGGACTTTGTCACAGAGGTGTGTGAAGCCCACGTGCATCTGAGGTTCATTTGTTCCTTCAGACAGGGCTGTAAATCTGCAGAGTGCACAGCTGGGGGCTCAGACAGCTCTGGGGTGTTTCAGTGGGTCATTTATTTGTCCTGGGAAGAAAGGCTCCTCCAGCTTTCCCTAATGCCCTGATCTAAACTGATTTGGGTTTTTTGCTCATGCAATTGTTGATATTTGGGGAGCAAAGGGGGAGATTTATGGTCTCCCTTCACTGGCAGCGATGTCTCAAAAATCCCACACACACTGTGGGAGATCCCTGTCACTGGGAGCAGTTTAAACCACAGATTTGTGTGGATTTGTAGAAACGCTCCCTGCCTGAGGGCACAGGATGTGCTGCAGGTATCTTCCACAGTTATTGTACTCTGAACATGAGTCACCAGCCCACAGGAAGAGATTTTAGCTTTTCTCAGTGTGTGCATCTTCAAGTGCTTCTACTGCTCATAGAAATAATCTTTATTTTCTTTTACCTATAATGGTGACTTTGTTAAATGGTTAAGTGAGAAAACCCCCAAATTACATCACAGATCCTATTCTGCATGGACACCATATGACAGAAATACCGATGGGAAGGGGAAGGGGTGATGTAAATTCATAAATCATAAGCATTTCCTGGAGTCACAAAAACTGTATTGGAAAAGATCTTGCAGGTTGCCTTTTCTCTTTCTTTCTAATTTCTTTCCTTTGCTTGATCCATTTCTACCTGTTATTTCTCTTTTATGGGTAAATTTCCATCACTTCAGCATGAAGAAGCTGGAAGCATCTCTCATGGTGGAAGGGGACCTGGGTCACTATTGCACCCATTAAAATTCTAGGGCCGGGATTTGATTTTTTGCACAAATCAACCTTTTAAAAAATTCCTTTGCTTTTAAAAGAATCATGAAAAGGGGCTAACAGTCCATATCTCTGTGACACCATTTGTGTGAAAGCCATTACACTTAGTACCTTGAACATTTTCAAATCAGGATCTTTGCGGGGAGGAGGAGAAAAAGCATTTTGCACTGGTGTCTCTGAAAACACTCTGGAAAGAAGCCTCAAAAACAAATCCTGAAATAAAATAGGACATGGTCAGGTATAGTCATCTTGAAGTTCTATACCTGATTCCTTGGAAATAAGTGGAGAAATAGGTTAAAATGACTTTAGATATGTATTTATTTGAATGCAGCTTATTTGATGTTAAATTTAGGGGAGATGTAAAGGTGTATGGAGGCTTTGTCATTTAAATTTTAATAGAGCTTAAGGAAGAATGTGGAAACACAGGGGACTGATCAATCTTCAATGTCTCTCTCCACCCTTTTTTATCATCCTAAGGATGCAGTCAGAGGAGCATATTGTGCTTATCCAGGCTGATGCAGTGTTTCCCATCCCACCTTGTGTAAATATATTCTGTATATTAAAGAAGAAAATAAAAGAAAAAAGAAAAAGAAGTCTGTAAATGTTTTATATAAATTCTCAGACTAGAATAGACCTAAACCACTGGCTGCTGTGTCCCCTGAATAAGACACAGAGAGACTCTCACTGAACCCCCATCACCAGGTTGATGGTAAGAAAAATAAAACTGAATTAGTCTAAGTCTACACCCACAGAGACCCTCACATGTAAACCAGTAAGCTCTGTTAATTTTCTGAAGATATTTCATCAGTAAAATTATTTTTTATACTGTTGTGTGTTGCATTTTGAGACATATATTGTTACTGCATCCTACTTCATCACCATCAATTTCCTCAGCTAATTTTTATTGTGTGTGATTCCTCTAAGAATCTTATGAAAAAATAAATTATCTGTGGTGGGTTTTGTTCCTGTAAAGCACAAATTAATATAAACCACTCAGAAAGATTAAAAAAGGAAAAGCAAAAAAAGAGCTCCTGATACATATTTAGTTGTCTCTTGATTCTTCCAGATATCAAATCTACCAATATTATACCACAAACCCAACACACAACAGTTGCAACTCCCCTCTGTGGTCACCATCCTTCACAGGGAAACTCTTGCATCTTTCAGATTCAAATTTTGTGGATTATGGGAAATTTTCAAGTCTCAGTCTGAAAGTAGATGGTACATGTAAACGGATTTCATGCATAAAGGTTTTCACACTGGGAGTTGTATTGGCCATGCTGAATCTGGGAGAATTTATAAATTAACTTGGCTCATGTCCCCAGATCATCTAATTGTGCACTACCAGGCACGAGGATCTTTTAGTTCTTTCCCTCACTACAGAATGATAGAGCAGAAGGCTGCTTTCAGACTCAAATACAACTGTAAAAGACTGGCATTTGTCTCCATTTCAGAAACTACTGCCTTGGTTTAATGAAAATGTAAATAAATCACTCCTTAAATGACTCTTTTTATTCTTAATCTCCTTCTCAAATGCCTTTCAAACTTAGGGGGAAAAAAAAGAGAGAGAGAAAATTACCAGGGCAGCTCCAAAGCCTGTTAATTTATAATGGTTTTACTCCCAAAAAGTCAGACTGAGAATATGGTTTGCTAATTGACCTTCTAATTGACCTGCAGAGCATCATGTGTTGGGCATACTGAGTTGTCTCCTGATAATGCCCTCCTCATCAAGGCTTATTGCTTTAGTGCAGCTCATTAGGAAACGAGGGCATAAATTAAACTTGAAGAGAGAAAGGGAAAGGCAGCAGCTGACGTGGGAATGTCGGGATGCCCTGAGTGCTGCAGAGGGCACGCTGACCTTTGCTTCTCCGGGCTCTGGTTAAGAGATGAGTTTATTTGGGAGCCACGCCCTGCATTAGGTTTAGTTGCTTCCCTGGAGCTCAGCAGAGGGTGATTCCTGGCTGTGAGGATGTGGGCGAGGTAAGGCTCTTGCCAAGGGAGGGATTCACATTCATCTCTTCGGTTTGGGGGCTCAGAGGTGATGGCAGGAGTTGCAGAGGCTCCTCCTCAGGTTGTTGGAGCTGAGCACCAGAATCTCTCTCGTGTGTGTGACCAAGTCTGCTCGTAGGAGGTAACCTGCCTTTACAGCACTTCTACAGGGAAAAATGAGCCAACAGAACTCATTCAGAGCCAATTGCATTTATTATTGATGAAGTATTTTAGATTGCAGCGACATTTTATTTTTTCTTTTTGGGATTGGTGTTTCTTGCTTGAGAGGTCTTTTCTACATTATTAATTCAATCATACAGAGCCCCTTGCTCTTTTATTTTCTGCTTTCACATTCTTCTCACTCCTTCCAAAGCCGTGGGATTTTAGGTTTGCAGTCAAGTTTTTGAAAACTCCGCTCTTGCTTAAAAAAATACTTGAGGACTGATTATTTTATGAGTCAGGTTTTTTCTCCTCCCTCCTCAGCATTTTGTGTTCAGGAGGAAGCAGTGTTATTTACATTGACCTCATTGGGTGGGCATCTCGTAATTCCCCACTGTGATGGCATCAGGAAGTTTGTTCAGTAGCCTGGGATGGAGGAAATGTTGTCAAACAGATTTAGCCTTTATCACACATTTCTGCAAGAGAAAGCTTGGGCCGACGGCATCCGTAGCACAAAGGTTTCAGTGGTTTTAAAATTCTCATGGATCTTCGTCTCAGACTATTCAGATGGGTCCAGGCCTCGTTTCTTCCTGTTGCCTGTGTTGTTTTTTGAGATGTTATCTATCTTATGCCAGAGAATATGACTTGGAGATAACCAAACTGGCTGTGCCTGAGCTGCATCTGAGACCAGAAGCAGTAAAACGGCACCACAGCCTTTCTCTGAGCGAGTAAAGCCCTGATAAGCAGCATTTTACAATGGCTGGAAGAGTCATCCAGGGTTTCAATGCAGAAAAGACACGACTTTTCTCTACAGTAATCTTTTATAAGGTGATTAAAATAACTGTAAAAATTAAGAATCGCTAGGACATGTGCCATAATATTTCCGAACTAAAATGCAAAAATGTCTTGAGGAAACAGGATAGTCATTAAAAAAACCCAATAAGAACAACTACCTTTGTCCACTGCACTATTGCAGCTGGTTCCTTGAATTCAGGCTTGTTTTCCATCAATCACTGACTTTCTGGCTGGAAACTGTCCTCAAAGAAACTCCCTTCCCATTCGCTTCAATGCCTGCACCTCTCGGGTGCCCTTCTCTGCACTGTGTGCTCCCTCCCTTGTCTTTCCCCTTTCTTCTGGCTCTATTCTTGAACCCAATTTCCCTTTCTTCAGGGAGCGTCTCCTTCTCCCCACCACTTTTCCCAGGCAGTCTCTGTCTATTCAAAGCTGGCTGGGGAGCCTCTGCCCCTCGTGTTGTAGGGTGAGGATGTGCAGCTCTGTGTCTCAGGTGTGTGAATTGGGATTGTCCAAAGCAGGGCCATCCCAGACCATCTCCAAAGCATTATTTGTCAGAAGCAAAATGTTCCTTTTGGATTACACACTCTGTGGTGATTACCCTGAGAGAAGGGCTGATGGCTGGCTCTGCATTATCCGGTCAGGATGCACTCAGCAGTGACCTGAGACTCTCTTTGCTGGACCACTGTGCTCAGTTTGCTGCCTGGCTGCAGAGAGGAACTTGGTTGGGATACCCCAGGAAACACCTCAGGGGCTCCACACTGTGGGACAGCAATGCAAAGTAGCAGGAGAGGAGTCTACTGTTTCCCTGCAGCAATTTCATTCACTTCTGGGACACCTTTCTTTTCCCAGCTACTTCAGGTTTGAAACTGGACTGTTTCCCTCCCTCACTTTGGCTCTGCTGGGTTTTGCAGGGGTTTAGATTTTTATTTACTTCCTGTCAAAGTGTGATTTCTCAGAGCAGGCTTTGATGAGAGAGATTAATTTCCATGTTTTATCTCATGAGGACTTGTGTGTTGTCTGAACTGAAATTGTGCCTTGTGTGGCATAAGTGTTACTGTGGGAACCAAACACTCAGCATTGACCCTCTTAGCAAGAGCTTCCTTTGCCTGGAAATCCTTTTTTTTTCCTAGGTTTTCAATCTCTCATAGATAGACCTTGAAGTGCTGGTGTGTTTGTTACAGACTTGAATTTCTCCATTTTTAGGTGAGTGCCTTTGTAAGACTCACAAAACTTGCTTGCAGACCATGATACAGAAGTGTCTGTGCTGCGTAACATTGAACTGTTGGGTTGTTTACTGCAATTAGGGCACAAAAGGCAGTATTTGGGCACTTTGCATAATTCTTTGGGTAGGGTTGCATTTGGAAGTACAACTAATTTTCCCCCAAAATGCCAGATTGCTTAAAAAACAAACAGAAGTCTGGCAGACGTGGGAAACGGTGGTGGAGGTGGCAAAGGAAGCCGGACCATCGATGGAAAGGAGATGTGGGAGCTGAGTTTATCCCATCTCTTCAGAATGCTCAGAACTTCTGCACTGAATGGGGGTGGTTTGGGGTTGAATTTTGGGATCAGATGTGGGAGCTGAGTTTATCCCATCTCTTAGAATGCTCAGAACTTCTGCGCTGAATGGGGGTGTTTTGGGGCTGGTTTCTGGGATTAGGTGTGGAAGCTTTTCCTGCTGCCTGGTGTGTGTGTGTTCAGATGGAATCTCTGACTGCGGTGCCCGGAGTGCTGGGGCTGGGGAGGGGCCCAGGAGCAGCCTGTGTGAGGCACAAAGCTCGGGGAGGGTTTGTGAACCTGTTTGCTCTGCCTTTATTCTCACTTCTGGCTGCCTGTCCCATTAACCTGCGTGATCTGACACCGTGTCTGTAGGAGGCCACTTGAGCACAGAAGCTCTCTCCCCGTGGAAGCTTCAGAAACCAATTTAAACTAGACAAGAAGTGGTGGAGGAATTGCAGGAGCCTCACTCCTGAAGCCATAAATGTATACCAATGGATAGGAACTTCATAAATATGCTGCGTAAAGTCTTCTAGCTGCAATTAATCCGATATTAAAATCCAGATATTGGCAGGTTAGACACCACTAAAATATGGATAATACTGAAGCAATGAGTCATATCACCAATGCTGAGGCCCCTTGTGAAGAATTTTATCAGGAGATTAATATAATCTTATTTGAAATTGTCACAAACATCCTTTGTTCTAATTATCTTTGCCTGTGGTTCTCTTAAGAAACTGTGTATCATTTTGTAAGACAGATCCTTCGTAGCTGTGGATCCTTGTCCTGCGCAGTAACATCGAAGTGCCTTTATATCCCTTATGTACACAAATTACACAGGAAAAAATTCAAAATACCCTCTCTTTAGCACAAATTGATTATAATTATTTTGCCAAAATGACCCTTCAGTCATAAATAAGTTTAGCTTAAAATGCACCAATATTGAATAAAGATTTTGTTCTTGTACATCTGTTTTCTCCAACAGAAGTGATTTGACCCCAATTGAAATTTGTACTAGTATGGACATGTTTTCCACAGTGTTTTGCTTTGTTTAAAAGAAGACATTATTTCTTTCTTTGCTTCAACCAATTTAATATCAATCAATGGAAGCTCATTACCTTTCCAGAATCCTGTTGCAGTTTTAATGGATATTTTTTTTTATTTTGGTGTAAGAATTTAAAAGGCTAGCCCAGATTTTCCTTTAGCATCGTTCACAGGCGACTCTGGGAATGCTTGGCCACTGGAATGCCTGGCTGTGGTACGAGCTGAAGCACCCTGGTGACTAACAGAGATTTTGCAGGAAGCCAAGGAAGCTCTGGAATAAGGGGGTGGGAAGCTGTTGGGTGGGAGTAGCTGAAGGACTGTTTTGCACCATGGCAGAGATCCCTGGCACGCAGAGCGTGTTCCAAGTGCTTGCTCTGCCTTTTTCACTGGCAACGTATCCAGTGAGTGTCTTTAAAGGATCACCAGCGCCGTGAGCCTTGTGCCTTTCAGATTCTCCAAACGTGAAACTGCTTAAGAAGTGACTTAGGCCTGTTGTTGTGCTCCTCTCCAGAGGAAAGGGGAAATCACTGAAATCACTGATATTTAACTGGACTAATGCAGCATTTGGCCCAGATTAATCCACAGTTTTGTGTATTTTTTTTTTTTTAACAACAGCTTGCACATCTATACCAGTTTGTGAGATTATCTTTTTAAGCAAGCATGAGGAAGAGCAGGCTCCAGAAAGATCCAGCACCTTCCAGTGCCTAAAGGGGCTCAGAGAGAGCTGGAGAGGGGCTTTGGGCAAGAGCCTGGAGTGACAGGGCAGGAGGGAATGGCTTTCAGCTGAAGCAGGGTATGTTTATATTGCATATTATGGAGAAACTCTTCACTGCAAGAGTGGTGAGACAGAGATTGCCCAGAGAAGCTGTGGCTGCCCCATCCCTGGAAGTGCCCCAGGCCAGGTCTGATGGGGCTTGGAGCAGCCTGGGATAGTGGAAGGTGTCCCTGCCCATGGCAGGGGTGAAACAAGGGGATCTTTAAGGTCCCGTCCAACCCAAACCGTTCTGTGATTTGTTGATTCTGCGAATATGGTCCTGCATTCACAGCTTTGGTTTTAGCAGCAGATTATTTGAGTCAGTGAGTTCAGATAAGCTAAAAAAATACCCAAACATTAAACAACCTAAGGTTTCTGGTAAGCTCCCAAGGTATTCAGACTGCAGGAAGCGGTATTTATTTGACAAAGCCTTACTGAGAATTCTAAATAATAAATCCTAAAAAGCATTCTTAGGCGAGCACAAGAAGCATACTTTATCAATAATTGATGGCAGAGTGTTTAATTTTGGTTACAGCTGTTCTCATGTGTGTATCTTTTTATTATTGCACTGTGACTTCACCAAGACTTCTGATTCTACTCTGAGGCCTTGCTGCAGGCATCTAAACTTTCACAAGCATGCCACAAGTACAAGGCCCAGAGCTAATGGCTCTGAGCATAAAAATAAGAAGGAAATCAGAGATCTGTGTTACCACTGAGCTCCTGTCCGTGTTAAAGCTGGAATATTTAAGAACAACTCCTGAAACACAGAGCACCTTGACATCAACACCGTTCAATGTCAAACGGGGGGGTAATGCAGATAGGTAGAGAAACTGAAGTCTGGCAGCCATCAGGTTTCTGTATTTCAAAACATTTCGGAGCAAATTGAGGAGGCTGTTGCCACTCTCCGTGTTCCCAGCACAGTTAGAGATGACTTGTGATGCTCCATGCCCGAAACAGCCACTGTCAGTTCTGGTCTCTGTCTAAAAACCTCTCATCCCTATAGGCCAGAGCCTGGGTAATAATTTTTCTGAAGAAGGACAAGATATTATTCAAATGATGCACCATGTGAACACCTCTGTCATAGAAATGAAGAATAAATTTGCCATAATATTTTAAGAGCTAGGGGTGAAGGGTTTAGTTTATAGAATATATCCAAGGCTGGAAAGGTTTCTGTGCTCCATATCTTCCTACTGTATCTTTTTATAAATGAGAGCAAAACTCTTTATTTTGATCCTGTGTCCCTAAGCAAAATCTTCCCTCTCTCCTGTCAGTTCCACCTTAGAATAAATACAACGCAAATGTTTTTAAAATGTTACCTGCTTTGGACTGCAACATTTTCAAGCAGACTTGGCTAGGAAATTGTCAGTATTTACTTTGAGAGGAAAAATATTTATTACATTATTTCATAAATATTTTCTTAGCATTTAATTTAGGGGGGAAAGCCCGATAACTATAGTTTCCCAAAATGTCAAATTTATTTCCACTCACAGTAAGAAAAATCTGTACTGAGGCTTTGAAGGATTACAGTGAGCAACTGATCTTCCTGTTGTCACACTTTAAATCAAACAAAGCTTTGAAAAAAAAAAAGAAAAGAACTTTTTTTCTGTGAGGAAAAAAAATTAGCAAAATTTAGTTCCATATTTCGAACAGAATCAGAGACTTTTCCACAAAGGACACTGTCATCTGATTTAAGAACACTTCACTGTCATCAGAAGTCAATCTTTTTAAGACCTTTTAAGTTATTACCTGGTAGGATTTTAAAACCAGGATGGTTTCTGCATTCTTCACTTGCAGTATTTTAGAACTCACCAGGCTCTGCATACTGGAACACTTACCCAATGCACATGTTTAAAAGAGCCACTTTTTTGGCTGCTGGCTTTTTTGCTAAAGTGTGTCCTTTCAGACTGGCATTTTCTATGCTGTGCATTTATGAACCAGCTGGAAAAAAAAAAAAATAGCCTGGACTAATTCTGTCCCATTTGAATCACAGAATTATTGAAGTTGGAAAAGCCCTCTGAGATCATCCAGTCCAACCATTCCCCAGCACTGCCAAGGCCAGCACTGACCCATGGCCCCAAGTGCCACATCCACATGGCTTTTAAATCCCTCCAGGGATGGGGACTCCAGCACTGCCCTGGGCAGCTGTGCCAATGCCAACCCTTTCTGTGAAGAATTTTTCCCGAATATCCAACCTTAAACTCCTCTGACAGAACCTGATTCTGTTTCCTCTTGTTCTATTGCTTGTTATATATTCTTCCTATGAGTTAGAGATTATTCTGATTTTTCTTAGCCCAAATAGTGTGTGATGGCATAAAAAATGCCTTGTAGCAATCTCAGTAAGCAAAGCTGACGCCATAAACTTCAATAATGTGCAATTTCTTCAAAGGAGGTATTTAATTAGCTTGATAGGATCGCTTTCAAAAGAAAATGTGATTTATAACATCTTGTTTTAGGTCTTTATCTGCTCTATCTTGTGTCAACCATTATTTTCCTCAGAACCAGCATCAGGCTGATATTCCTGTAGTTACTTGGTTTATCCTAAATGCTGGTTTATCTAAATACCAACACACTCTCCATTTGAAGGATGTGGGCGCAGGGCACACGGGATTGCTGTGTTTTCAGATTTATTTTTTCCAGGATTGGAAATCACCCACACTCATCTGGGCTAATGGGGACACGTAAATCTTGCAGTCAGAGATGACACTGCTGGGTGCAGCTGAGCTCCAGTTCATTACGTCCTCACACATAATCATGACATATGTGAGATTAACTGAGCCCTGGGAAATGCCTCTTTCTCACTGGTGGTGATGAAGGCAGTTTAGGATGATTTGCTCATAGGTGTCCACACTCTGTCAACTCCTCAAATTAAATATTGTTCAAAGAAAGCAAATAGGACAATGGAAGGATACCGGAGCCTGTCAGCTGAGCAGTATTTCCGAGGGAAATGGGCTATGATGAGTGACTGCCAAGGAGGAAATCACAGGGATGCAAGCAGACAGAACATTGCTAACAACACATCTCTAACATGGTAAAATCAGGCAAAACTCATAGTTAAGATATATGACTCTCTGCTACCTGCACAGCAAAATTTCTGTGCCCTGGTTGGTCTAAACTATGGGACAAATTTTTATTACTTAACCACAGAAAAATTTTTTTCAGCAATATTCTGTCTTAATCTGCAAGTCTGATGGAATTCTGGGAATATATCACAGCTGCATCCAGAGGAGGTTGTCTCTCAGGCTTCATCCTCTCTTTCTGTCAGCAGCTGGGCTGAGCAAGCCCAGGGACTGCAGGAAAGGGACACATCCTCCTGGCGAGGCTCGAGGATGGAATGGTTTGGGTTGGAGGGGACCTTAAAGACCATCCAGTCCCCACCACCTGCCATGGTGGAAGCAGGGACAGCTTCCACGTTCTTGTGATGTGACAAGGGACAAGGCTGAGTCAGGTAGCAATGGAGGCATAAAATTCATCCTGTGACAAACTACTGGAACTTAAGTTGAGGGACTTCTGTGAAGGAAGATGTACTTCAAATCCCTGACATTTCCTGTATTCAGCGTGCTTGTGGAAATAATCCTGTCCCGCAATAATTGCAAATAATCATGATGATATTCTCGTCATGAAAATGCAAATGTGCAGAAAATTCTCTGGGGGTAAGAACAGTGATTCCTATATAACACTTCTCATCAGTGGAATATTATTTTTTAAAAAAAGGAGAAAATAAGCATAGCCATTCCCTTTGTTTTACAGATACAGAAATTGAGGTCGGATACATTACAAACAGAACAGACAACAGAAACTGAAATATCATAAAATGCCATTTCTACAGTATCATGCATCATAAAGGTAGAATAAAGAAATTTATGTTCATCACTCAATTAAATAAACTAGGAATTATTAAAACATACAATAGATTAAACACACTCTTTGTGCCAATTAAGTCATCATTCTTGTGTTCAATATCTACCTGCAGAAAAAGATTGAATTGCATGCTACTATCAGACTTAATAGTGCTGTTTGAAAATGTTCTATTGAACAGTTCCTTTTCTTAAAAAAAGTCTTGCTTTCAGCAACCTGGCAAAAAGAGGGTTTGGGATTGTGTTTTTTGGCAGTTAGAATTAGCAAGGGTTTTTTTCAGCTTTCAGAAGGAAATCTGCATATCGGTAAGAGCCACATCTAAATTAGTTAAAGTAGAAAAATACAAATTTCTTATCTCCCTTTCCCTGAAAACATATTATGCTTTTAAGTGTTATAAACAAAGATGTTTGTTTCATCTATCAAAATCTAGATTTGAAGATAATTTGCCTATTTTCTATGAAGAATATCACATACAAGAGCCATCTTTTCTGACATTGACCCCAAGGCTAAGAAGATTACTTGTGTCTGGCAAAATGTCAAAGGCAGATCCTACCAGCTTTGCCCTGGGAAGCAAAAGGCCTTGTTTTAGGGGGTAAAAGCATTGCTCAGGATGAGCAAAGGCTGAAGGATCTGCCACTAGCAGAGATACCCGTGAAGTGTCATGACTAATTGGACAAGCGACTCTGAAATTAGCATTTGCTGAATGGTTTAATAAAAATCAGCGTGGTACGAAAAGAATAACAGCAATTACTGAGTTGCATAACTCCCAGGAAACATCTATCAGACATCACAGACTAGCTGAAGATGTATAATTTAGCATTCCCCTTCCTCAGAACTGCCTGTTCTTGCTCAAGATGGTCTCCCTCCACCATATCCCCCATCTGCTCCACCCCCGCTTCCTATCCTGTCTCGTTGCTTGTACACTTTTTTTTTATATATTTTATTTTTTATTACTGGTATTCATTTTAAGGAATCAATATCAGTCCTGCAGTTGAATCTTCAGACTGCTGAGGGCCTCTGCCAGTTAAACAGCGATTCCAAGTCCCATTAGCTTCAAGTCACTGGTTCCCATTTAATCTAAGTTTATCTAGCCAGGGCGTGGTATTGGCGTCTGCCAGTGGTATCAGTGTTCAGGTTGCAATTGTGTGTTGGCAGGGAAATTTCACAGAGGAATCCCCTCTCAGCAGACCTGCTTTTAATATCCTGTGCGCAGTGCTGATTCTTAATTTATTTGTGATCATGGGAGTAAAATGTCACAGTCCAGAGACACTGAAGGAGGGAGACATCAGTGTGCCCTCAGGTGAAATCCACCCCGTGTATATTATTATCGTTGTAGCTGTTGTTGTTTTTATTGTTATTGTTTTATTTCTTGGGCTGGGACAGTTTAAACTGGGGGTGTTTCTGACCAGGATCTTGAGGAGAGTTTGTGAAGACTTCGCCCAAGGCTTCCACGCTTTGGGTCATAACTCCCTGCTGGTGTCAGGGTCTGCAGAGGGCCTGAAGGACCTCCCTGAGGTGCACTTGATGCAGGTGGAGCTTTTGTGAGGATGAGCAGTGTAAACCCCTGAGCCAGCATTGCTGCAGTGACTCACGAGGGCAGGTGGTGTGAAAAGCAGGATGTGGTGGCCAAATCTCTCCCTCCCAGCAATGTGCCCCTTCAGTACCCCCGGAGCCTCTTGATGCCCCTTAGCATTTCACACTCTTCCAAAAGATCTTCTGCATCTCACAGCTGCTGCCTCTGACTTTTGCAAACCATTTGACCATGCAAGCTATTTGATATTTAATTTCTAGGAATTGTGCCTATAAAGATCTTTAAATCACCTAAGAGAGGCCTTTAGTTTGGGTTGAGAAATTTAATAATACCTTTGCTGGCTCAAAGAGAGAATGGATCTTTTTTAGATGAGATCCTGATGGAATTATCTGGTGAGTTTAGAGACTTTTGGATGTACTAAAATCTTTTTCTAATGGCAATTGACAATCTGTGAGCACATAAACTCCTTGCATATCTTCAGAGGTCTCAGTTACCAACATTTCCAATTTGAAAGTGCATCCCTCCTAGACCTCACAACCTCCTCTTTTAATGTCAGCAACTTGTCAGTTTCCAGCCCTTACAGGGAAAAACACCTTTTACAGTGCATGGATACAGCATGTGATAAAACAGAGAGAAGCTTATGGCTACCTGGTTCTGTTTTATTGACATTTCTGATGTGTGTAAAATTGCTGTAATATAAAGAGGGTTAACCACAGTGTTTAGCTGAGAGACTGCTCAAACAGCAACTGAAAACAAGTGCTTCTCTAATAATCACAGGCAATTAAAAGAAAAAAAACTGAAAGGAGAGGAATCTTGTTTATCTAATAAATAGTTTGCTAGAGAGAAGCTGATAAGAGGGAAAAAAAAATCAATGACTGACACGAGTGGAAAAGTAAAAACCACTAAATTTCCAGTCCTCCTCTGACAACACCACTTGTCTTGATGGTGTCATAATTGTTCGGGCAATTTTGTGTGACAACAAAATTCTAGTTATGCTGGAAGAAGTTTTATGACCTGCTATTACAGCTTTAAGTTTCCATTAAACAGTCGCTGTTTGCATTCCCCTGCAATTTGTAGCTTGTGCTTTTGACCACCGAAAAGACTCTTCTGGTTGGTTTGTGCTCTATGTAATAATGAAAACCTTACACTCGTCAGTAGCAATGGAACAGGATTAAGCCTTGAGGACAACAGACTGTTCTGCTCAGCTTTTTGTTGGTTACAAGGAGTACACGGGGAATAAAAAATTGAAATAAACTCCCATATTCTTACAGCCAGGCTTTTAGGCATGAGCCACATTGAATCATTTAGGCTGGAAAATCCCTCCAAGGTAATTAAGTCCAACCATTAACCTGGCACTGCCAGGTCCCCCACTAAACCAGGTCCCCAAGTGCCTCCTGAGGGTTTGTTTTCATGGAAAGAAGTGGAATAGGTGGAAATAGATTATATATCTATGTAAAGTGATTTGAGGGAACTACATCCTCCAACTGAGCTGATGTAAAATGAGTAGTAATAAATAACACTGGGAAAAAGGAGAAGCTCTGAAGAGTATACTCTCTCTGTGCTGTGCTTGGGGGCTGATTTGTCCTCCTGTGGAAAGTTTTGGCTATTCCTGTGCACTGTGGGAAGGCGGTGGCTGCTGTTGTCTCGTGTTCCTGGGGGAGGTGAACAATTGGGATTGGTTCTGCAGAGATTTTGTCCTCCTCAAAAACAAACTCTGTGGTATTTTGGGAAAAGGAAGCTATTGATAGATTCAGATATTCTCCAAACTTTTGTTGAATTACCTGGGCATTGCCCGAGTCTGATGTCAGGGGTGAGGTTTGCCTGACCAAACAGTCAGACTCTTTAGTGCAGATATTTAAATTATTACAGTGAGTCACTGAAGTCTCCTCTTTTAGTAAAAGAAAAGAAGCAAGTGACTGTAGTGTGCTGCTGGTTGCATCCTAAAGCAGACAACAACCTTTGGGCAAGAAAATCACACTCTAAAATAGTTATTTTTGCCTTTGACAGAAAAAAAAAAAAGGACCCTGTGGTGTCTTGCTCAGGTGTGAAGGTATATAAAGTTAGGAGATGTGAATCCTAATCTACATGCATTAGGAGAGAGAATATTAGGGAATGCAAAGGCAGGCAAGGGAGTAACATTTAATGAAAACAAGCAGTTAAAATATAATGACAAAAACATGAAAATATTTTATGTTAAATGAGAAGCAGGACAGTCTTTTTTAAAAAAAAATACTTATTGTGATTTTTTTTCCTGCCTGTCAAGGTTGTTTTGAGATGAAAGTGAACTTTGTATCAACTCTTCCACAGAAGGATAAATTAAGCTTGATGAGCAAATAGATGAGTAAAGCATGTTCTATCTTGTGAGAAGAGTTTTGCTTTTTCAAGCCTTTCCGCAGCTAAGGAGGCCAGGATTAGCACTACTGCAATTTTTTTTTTTTATAAGTCCAGCATTTCCTAGTGCAATATTTTCTAAAAGATGAGAGGAGTGTGAAAATTAAAAAGAAGAGAGCTTTATGCCAGCATTTAACGAGCTGCTTACTTTACCCCTTGGAAGCAGCGTATGGTTCCCTGTGTGTTTTCTGGTGATTTTTATAGGACAAGTATCTCTCAGTCTGCAGCCTAAGCTGATATAGCTTTTCTCTCCCTGATTGTGTCTATTTGTCTTTAATCTTTAAAGATTGGAAATGTCAGTATTTCATGTTATATGTAACAAATCCATATAAAAACATGTTCCTGTTCACCTCATTTTTA
Source organism: Edolisoma coerulescens (assembly GCA_013397115.1). Taxonomy (NCBI): domain Eukaryota; kingdom Metazoa; phylum Chordata; class Aves; order Passeriformes; family Campephagidae; genus Edolisoma; species Edolisoma coerulescens. The sequence continues at coordinate 174,898 of VWZW01002516.1, read as the reverse complement.
ATTACTACAACAGTCCTCAATGGGAAATCAGATAATGCCGAGATGCCTTTTGAAAATTTGTTGTTTGTTAAGGATATCGTTGCTGGAAAATTATTCTGGTAAGATGAAGGAGAAGAAGAGCACATATTAAAAAATTATGCTGTAACAGAATATTAGTAGGTAGATATTTTAAATTAGGGATATCAGGAAGGATAAGGTTCTGATTTATATGATGTTTGGGTCTGAATTTAGCCATATTTCACAAAAAAATACAGCAGAGATGTGAGGAAATGTCTGAAGATTTAAATTCAATATATACATTTTTCCTTGTTCTCTTTATTCTTACCTCCAGAGTATATAAAATACAGTAAAATTCCCTGGAGCAGAAAACACAAATCAGAATTTTCCCAGATGAAGTCATGAACCAACTAGGCTAGAGACTTAAACTCTCTCTCTCTCTCTCCAGTCTAATCTTTAATTGCATTATATGAAATGAAACAAACCCAAAAGGAAGAGGTCAGGGATGTCCTTTCCACTTTTCACCAAGGAATAGTTATAATCCAGTGCAATGCATTCTCCTGGAGAGAGATCAGGTTTTGAATCCTCTCAGGGAAAATCAGACGTTTATTCTGCACCCTGGCTGAGGGCATTAAGTTCTGAGCTGAAGAAAATGGAGATAATTTTCTTTTCTGAGTAGGAGCAGAAGCTGAAGAATAAACTCAGCATCCAGGACTCCGAGTCATGCAGCCTGGGAGAGATCTCTGGAAGTCATCAAGATTTGCCTTCTGCTTAGGACAGGCCATGGAAGTTGCACCCAAGTTCTAGGCTAGACCCATTATTCAGAAGAGAGATTATTATGCATGCATGGTATCCAGGATCCTCCTCTTTTTTCTTTTTCTTTTTTTTTAATAACATCTTAAATTACTCAAAAAAATCCATCTTTCTGGTGCCTTAAACATCACTGTCTTTTTCAGATTATTCATTACTGTAGTATCTAACATGTGCCTCTTTGAACACATGTCCAAAGTGTTTTAGGTTAACCAGAAATGCTTCTGAAAATCTTAAGAAACATTGAATTTATGTACGTAACACCTAAAGCATTTAATATTCTTCCATGATGAAGAAAATCTCTGAAGAATGACTTCACAATCAATATATTTACTTGGTTTGGGGTAGTTTTATAGAGTTAGTTGAAAGGAGAAAATATTTTCTTACAACAAAATTTAGTCACCTTAGTTATTGTGCTCTGTGTATAACAAATGATTTTTATTCTTATAATAGCTCAAAATGTGCAAAAAAAAAAAAGGTTTCACCTCTGTCAGTGATCTCACAGTCTATAGAAGATGTTTCCAAATCTGTGTGTGGCCAATAATACAGTCAAAAAACACAAACAGAGCATGACCAGAAAATTCAGAAGAGCTGAGACACATTCATAGATCATAAGAAATGGCTTTTTGTCTTTCTGCTCTGTTTTCTGTGCTTTTGTTTTTGTATTGGAGAGCTGTTCACAACTTGTGCACTGCCTGTCATCTCTGCTCCTCCGGTCTTGATTGAAGACTCCAGGTGCAACTGCAAGAGGATTAATAATAGAAAAAACAACAGAAGAAAAGGGGCAAAAGAAGCAGTGGGAAGGTGGGACAAAACCAGAAACTGATTTTACGCTGTTCAAAATGGCCAGGTTTCAAGGTACAAGTGACGAGAGGGGAAAAAATAAAAAAGGATAAAAAATGCAGCACAAATGCTACTTGGAAGGAAATACAATAATCTTGTTTAATCCTGAATCATTGTTGCAATCAATTCAATTTTGTAGGTAAGCTCCCATGACGCATCTATTCCAAGAGCTAACAAGAGACAGAGCTGAAATATCAACAACCCCAACAGGAGACCAAATTTCCTCTTATGATGAAAATCTCTGCTTGGAGAGGTTTCAGATCTGCCTGATCAGTGTGAAATTGAAATTACTCCAAGTGATTTTGATGAGCCACTGTCTTCACAGACGAACTGTTTGATGTTAATGCAAGAAAGGAAACAGAGTGATATGAGAGCAAATGAAAGCTTTGGGGGGAGGGAGTGAGATTTTTTTTTTTTTAATAATCACTATAAATACATGTGATAGAATTAAAAAAAAAAAACAAAACAGAAAAAGAGAAGACTAGAAAGATGAGCAGGGTTGGGCAGATATACAGGATTTATTCTTTGCACAACAAAAGAAGAAATGAACAACAGCAGAAGATAATGTTCAACAGCACATCAAAAGCTGAACTATGTGTGCATCAACTGAATCCTTCATTTTGAATTAACCGAGTATTATATTAAAAAGAAAGGGATCTCATGCACTTTCTGTAACTTATAATAATAAGGTTCCTGCCTTTAGTGAGGATGAGATCTTTTAATCTTACGAGGCATTCATGCTGACAAACAAGCCAACCCATTTACATCAGCCAACTCATTCATCTCCTTATTAATTTGCGTCACCAGCAGCTCTGGCTGAAATTGAGCCATTCTGGGCTCGGGAGCTGGTGTTGGGCAAGGTGACGTGTGGTCCTACTTTCCTCCTGCTGGGGATAATAACACTTTTTGAGCTGCACTTAACTCTTCCCTCTCTTCCATGACTTTTCACTGGGGTTCTCAACGTTTTGGTGCAAAACTTGGTGTATTTGGTGCATAGGGAAATGTCTCACCCTCTGAATGTAGATTCAAGTATCTGTGAGGGTTTTTTTCTTTTTTAAGATCAGACTTTCTTAAGACTGAAGCTTTTCAGTTTCCAGACCTATTATTTACTAGGCTAGCACACAGAGCTCTCTCTAGTCTTTACAGTGTAAGGTCACAGAGGATTGGGAATGAGCAATAAATCTGGTGGGTTTGTATTATTTTCATCTCAATTTGACAATATTATACATATTTTTTGGGGTAGTTTTGCCATCTGGTTTGTAAAAGTACAAAAGACCTTTAAATACCGCTAATCAAACCATGGGGACATTTAATAGAAATGGTTTTAAACATTTCTGAGGGACCAGGCACAATTTTTCTGCCTAGCAAGCAGAGCTGCAGCCAAATTGGAAACTTGAGGAGTTCAGAAACTTAGTCCTTGCTTAATCCTTGCTCTGGAGGGTAGGAAGCTGTGCCAGCTACTACTTGGCCTGGCTTAGTTCTCACATGCTCGCTCAGGCTGGATGAGCTCAACCAGCTGATGCACTGGCAAGACGGAATCAACACTTCACGTGGTAGTTTTTTCTTTAAAGTGATTTTTAAATGGTCCAGCCTCTGTAAAATGAAAAATAAAGACAACCTTCTACTGCTGACATAGATATCAGCAGTATCTGAAATCCTGAAAGTAGGAATTTCACAGCTGTTTGTTTTGGAAAATGGATGGCCAGGAATATCTGAAAGTGTTCTTGCTTGCAAGAAGATCCCTGGGTCTAATTCACAAGGTTGTGGCTCTTAAATGACTTGCGGCAAAGCAGTTTGTCTTCAACATCACTTGCATTTTGCATGACTTGTTACATATTTATAAATTGATGATGTTTTCTTCTACTTTAAAGATAATTTGAGGTTTGGTTTGCTTTGATTTCTTTTCTTCCTATGTTTTTTTTGTCTTTTAAATCTTTTTTATCTTCTTTAAATCTTTTTTTTATCTTCTTCTTTGGGCCAGAAATTGTAAGTTCTACATCCCAGAGGAGCAGGACAGCAGAGTTTGTGCCATGCAATTTATGCTCTGGTTGGTCTGGGTGACCTAAACTTCAGAGTGAACAGAATTTAGGTCTGTGCCTGTATCTCTGTAATTACAGCACACAGTGATATTGCCTATTATGTTGTTTTCTATTTGCGATAGCAAAAGCCCTGAATTGTCGACAGGTTTGGGTGCCTGAAGATGGGAATAGGGATCTAGGAAGATGACCAAAAGCAGGTAGATGTCCATGTTTGTCGGGTACTTTAATATTGCTCCTTCTGTCATGCAGCGAGATGCAGATACTTCTGAAAAATCTCTTCAGCTGTGCCCCATCAGACAGACACCTGCAAAAATCCAGTCAAAATGCCTTTGATCCAATAAAGAATCACAGGAATCCTGTGGTACTGTACAGTGGGAAGTATGAATTGATGGAGAGCTCTGTGAAGCAGGATGTGATTTTCAGGTGTCCTCAGCACACTCAGCTTTCCTCCTCTTGGAAGAAGCCGTGGTTGCTCTTTGATTTATATCCCCCTTATCAACTTGTTGAAGGAATTCATGCCATTACTAATACTTTTCCCCAGTAATGTCTGGGGGATATATAATGCTTTCCCACCATGCACATTTCCTTGTTTTCTCAGGTGCCAGGGTCTCTTCAAAGTAGATTTCACATATGAAAGAAATTCAGTAGAGCATAAACCAAAGGGAATATGTGTCCCTTGAAAAGACTGAACATTTATAATCTAGATCCTCTATGCCCTGTGGCTGAATAATCTAATTATAGTTCTTATTGGTTTTTAAATTTATTTTCTTCTGGAAATAAGTAGGATTAATTTTAAAGAAAAAACCCATTTCTTCTTTAAAAATTAGTTATGTTTATATGGTTTCTTTTATTCTAATGGGTACCGTAATATTTAATAAATAGACTATGTACAGAAGTCACTGATACAAGGTTTCAGTTTAAAGTGAAGGAGGGTAGATGGGGAGGAAATCTTTATTGTGAGGGTGCTGAGGCCCTGGTACAGGTTGCCCAGGGAAGCTGTGACTGCCCCATCCCTGGAAATTTTCAAGGCCGGGTGGACAGGGCTCAGACCAACCTGGGATAGTGGAAGGTGTCCCTGCCCATGGCAGAGGTTGGAACAAGATGATTTTTTAGGTCCCTTCCAACTCAAACCATTCTGTGATTCCATGATTATTCCGTGATGCAGAGCTGTGGGATGAAGCATCCAGATGTTAAGACTGGAAGCCATCCTGTGCACATATAGGAAGTTTAATGTGCTTTTCTCTCTTTTACTACGTGTGCCAGGAGAAACAGCAGCCAACTGATCTTCCTGGAGTATTTTGGTGTAAAGCAAGGAGTATTTGAATGTGTAAATCTCTCTTCAAAAATTGTCTTTGAATCAAGACTCACCTGTTCAATGTGCAGTAACTTCCAGGGACGCTTTATCTCCAGGATAATTCTCATAAATACTGGTGGATTTGAGAACAAGGCTGAATTGCACATGCTGAATGAATCCTTGGTTTCTACTTAGGGGTTCCTGCGGTCTAGTGGAACCAAGATGTTACTGAAAGAAATTACTGGATCAGAACACACTGAATCAGTGGCTGGTTTTTTAGCCAGGGTGAATCAAATAACCCTTCTGTAGGTTGCAATGTCACAGCACTTGGAAAAAATGTTGCATTACACATGTCATTCTCTTAGATGTACTCACAGGGCCACCTAGCTTCACTTGTGAATGGCAGGGACAGCCTGGGGACAATTTGGCACCTTAATAGCCTCTGTGGGACAATTATGTTCATCAGAAGAGAATCCTGTTGCTAAAACCCCAATCCAAATCACTTTGAAAAAACTGGAAAAGCTGCCATAGGTTTTTGGCTCAAACCCCCTAGTACAAGCTGGATGTAAGAAAAGCTGCTAAATTCAGATGGAATTCTTTTCATCTAGATGAAAGATAAGCTCTTACTCAAGCTGTGAACTCCCGAGGGGAGAAAAATGAATAGAAGGAGTTGTTCAAACACAACAGGCTCGGTTGTGCCTGACCCTGTGTGGGTGCTGGGGGAGTGGGAGATGAGTGCAAACAGGCTTTCCGAGCTCCCCCAGGAGAGCCTACTCCAGTTGTGGTCCTTGAGATCAGGGAGCCCAAGAATTGGCGCAGAACATAACGCCTGGGGTGGGGAAGGGATGTCAGGAATGTCAGGATGCAGAGTCGTTTACCCCCACTGGCAGATCATGAATCCTTTAAAGCGGGGCAGCTGCTGGCACACGCTGGGTGGGATGCTGGCATCAATAAATCAGCTCAAATTAGCACGTGCTTGGAGTAGCACATAAACCGATTTGCCTAAGAAGATTGGTTTCTGTGCTCCCAGGAAGCCTGGCTGGGATGCTGCAGGTTTGCAACTGTGCTTTCTGCACAGGGCTAGCCCTGGAGAGAGATCAAGCAGCTGGATGGGAAGGCAAACAACTGATAAAAGCTCCACAACACATTTTAAAAAATATACAGTCTTAGATGGTCTACCAATATGTGTGTGCTGCCTTCTCCAGTGTGGAACAAGGAGGCCCAATTAAACGGTCTCAAGGTACTAGGAGGACAATGTACAGTTCATAGATACTTGAGAGGACAAGGGGGAAGGGCTTGAAGCTGAAAGAGGGTAGATTTAGATTGGATATTAGGAAGAAATTATTTATTTTTAAGGTAGTGAGTCCCTGGCACAGGGTGCCCAGAGAAGCTGTGCCTGCCCCATCCCTGGAAGTGTCCAAGGCCAGGCTGGACGGGGCTTGGAGCAATCTGGGATAGTGGAAGGTGTTCCTGCCCATGGCAAAGTTTGGAATGAGATGAACTTTAGAGTCTCTTCCAACCCAAACCATTCTGTGACTCTGTATATCCACCACAGCAGCAAATCCCAGCTTGTCAGACTGGGAAATGTGCTTCCTGCTTCTGCACCTCTGTCCTGGTGTATGGAAATGAGCTGTGTATGTTTTATTGATCTGAAGGATCAGATTGAGGCCCTCAAACTTAGAATTGTATTTGTAGCAAGGGGTGAGTCAGCACCATTAATATATTGTTATTGCTATGGTGTCAATGGGGCCGGAGGGGTGGTCAGTGAACCTCACTGAAGGTGTCGATGCAAATAAAAGCAAAGCTTTTGGTGCCACTGGTGGTTCATGGGCTCTTTAGCAAAGATAGTTTTTCTCTGTCCAGTTGCTGTATTTTTCCTTCAGACTTTTGAACTTAATAATCAAGAAGAAAATGTCTCAATTCTGCCTTTTACTGAAAGAACATTTCCCTTTGTCACTGAGAGGGAGAAGTCAATGGGCCATTTTTTCCTGAGCTGGCACAGCTCCACTAACCAATATTTTTTCAGTGAATTCAGGATCTGTGATGATTGATTCACCCATTTAATGACAAAGCAGGCAAGTACTGTGTAGACAATGGCAGTAAAATCTGTGTACTTCAGGAATGATCTGGAAGGACCATGGTGAGAAAGTCATTATTTCTTCCTCCTGCTGAACCCGCTGCTCAGTGTCAGCTGATTATGCAGCTCCTACATGGAGATGTGCAAAAAACCCAAACTGTTTCAGTTGACCCCCTCCAAAAATCTGCTTGTGTGTAGCTTCTTTTAAACTGATTCATGCTGATTGTGGGTGTAGTGGAAAGGAATATCACCTCACCATGCAAAATTGAGGAAGTTTGCTTTGAGTAGGTCAAATCAAAATGTCTTGGCCTTTCTGATGTGTACAGTTTTTTTTCTTACTGAAATTGTTTGAGAAATGTGATGTATCTTTTCACACCTCTGGGGTCGAACTTAGAATTTTTTTAAGATCATGCCATTAAACCCAAAACTTAGTCAAGATAAATCATTTAAAATCATTAGAAAAATTTTCAGTGAGCTTAAATGAGCTTAAACCTATTTCCTAAGATGAATCTTGTTACCGATGGACCCATTCCTTTCTCTGCCTAAGGTATAATGTTCTGAAGTATTTGCAAATTCTGTCAGGGCCTCTTCCTTTTTTCCCTGGAGCCAGGGCTTAGTCAGAAGCCTCAGCCATTTTTCTTCAGCCCTAACTTGCAAATGCAAGGAATAAAGCTTAAATACTGCAAAATTTGTTCTGACTCCAGCACAGCCACATTTTCTCTCTGAAATGTTGGATCTTTATGCAAGCAGAAGAATCAGTGACATTTTGCTGTGTCACTAAATCCATGCAAGCAGAAGTAACTTTTGCCAAAGTGAAGAATATGAAGTTGTTACACACAGTTAAGCTTTAAGGGTTATGCCAGAACAATTCTTTGAGTCTTTCTAAATCCAGCTGAAGATGGCATCAAATTTATCTTCCTAGGCCTTATGCAGGATGAGAAGACTAAAATATCAAATCTGTCTCTGAACTAAGCCTCTATTTAGTAACCAGTATTCTGTTCTATCTATACAAGGTATTTTATACACATGTTTATATGTATATGTATGTCTGTATATTTTCACTAAAGTTGGAATTTTGTGAATTATTTAACCATGTATAGATTGATTATATATCACAGGCTATTCAACAAATGACTCAGCATACATATTTAATTTCCTACATAAGAAGTAATAACTATACACACAGATTAGATATTTTAAAACAAACTATTGTATCTTCAGCAGTCACATCTGGAAGAATTTAGGCTACAGTAATATAATTTGGTAACAGGAAGATTGTATTTGCTGCTGCTTATTATCTGTTGTCCCAGATAAATACTACTTTAAAGGTGGTTTATTTGTCATCCCCCTTTAGAATATTCTGTCAGAAAAGCATTGAAGTTATTTGAGGAACTCTCTTTATGTGCTGTACGCCCAATATTTTTGCAAAAAATAGCAGAATTTGGATTAAATGTATTTCAGAATTTCCTCTGGTAGCTCTTGTTTTCCCAGTTATTGCACTGTTTGTGTGATTTTTGCTGTATCTTTAGAAAAACCCCTTTTATGTTTACTTATACTTAGCTCTCGACATGCATTCATTATGTTCACAGTGAATATCATTTTTCTGTGTGGGAATGGCATAAAGTAGAAGTGGAACGAGTGAAGTGAAGCCTTGGAAGATGAACACAGCCCACTGAGTGTTTCTCTCGTGACACCAGTTGGTTCTCCCTCACCTTCCTGCCCCTTCTCTCACCTTCCCCTCCTCTCTGTCCCTTTGAGCTCAGTACTGTGGACAGTTCCCTGCACTCGGGATGGTGCCAAAGGCGTGGCTGTCCTTCAGCACTGCACGAGGCTTGGAGGGTTGTAAGCGGTGTCCGATGCTGAAATGATCCAGCAGCACTGCTGCTGAGGGTAGAGAGAGATGTTATTTAAACCCTTAAAAACAATTGCCTGAATGTGTGTTCTGAGATCAGTGCAGAGTGAATTTTGAAATACAGCGTGTGAGAGAGACAGATTCCTCCTTCTGCTGTCCATTTTCCAGGAAGTTAGGCTGTGACAGCATCCTCTCACGCTTCTCTGATCCACATAAAGGGTCTAGACTATCTGTGTCAGCTGCAATTTTTGCTTTGGAGGTACCTGCCTTTCCCACTGTCTGCGTGGGGAGATAACACACCGTGTTTGCCCCATCCCTGCAAGTGCTCAAGGCCAGGTGGGATGGAGGCATGAGCAGCTTGGTCTGGTGGGGTGGCACCACTGTCCATGGCAGGGGGAGGGAACCAGGGTGATGTTTAAGGTCCCTTCCAACCCAAAGCATTTTATGATTCTATTATATTTGTTTTAGCAAATGCACAAGAATTTATTAGGAATATGATTAGGTGGGGGTTTTTGTTGGTAAGTTAACTTCATTTGGTTTGGCTTAATGAGTATTACAGATGGGCTAAAACTAATTTTGAGTCCAGACTGAAACTGAGTAATTTTAAGTAAGTTTATAAAAGATTGTAAAAATCCCCAATTGGCATAAAAATTAAAATAAATTAATATTAATAATTAACAGTTAATTTTAAGAGGAAGTTTAACATACGGAAAGTGGGAAAACAAAATTAATTTTAGTTCCACGACCACAAAACAAATCAATCCTATTCAGTCCCCAAGTGGTTTAGTCACACCACTAGAAAACAGTTTATTTACCTAGTCCAGATTCAATGTCTTTATTTGTGGAGTTTCCTTCTCATTTTTAACTGATTACGACAGTTCTCAAAACTCCAATTTCACTCCATCTCTACACAGAAATAACTCCTAATTTCATCTAACTATTTCTGGAATAGATACACTTTGACTTAGCAAATGTGTTCGTGTATCTTGCAGTCATGTCGTTTGGTTAGATGTGTTAGGTTTGCACGTGAGACTTGGAAACTCTTGTTCTGTTCAGACAGTCAAGGATTCTGGATGAGGTGGCAAAAAGGCCAGGTTTTGACCTATTTGTAGTGAAGTGTTCAGGAGTTTTCCAAGTGGTTCTCTACGGTGTAAAAACTCAGTGGCAAGATCCGCAAGACGGTGTAGACGATGGCAGTAAAATCTTCAGTGTACTTCAGGAATGATCTGGAAGGGCCATGATGAGAAAGTCATTCTTTCTTTCTCCATTTTAATTTCTTTCCCCTGCTGAACCTGCTGAAATAACCCCTCGTTATTTCTTACTGGGGGGTGGAGATCTCCCTCATCAGGTGGTTTCAAATGGCCACACAACCTGGTGCTCCCCATCCAGGAGCTGGAGGTTACGCCTGGTTGTACATCCAGATCTTTCTGCTTCCTGTGGTTCAGCTGGAATGCAAACCCAGCTCAGCCTCCTGACCAGTGGCAGAGGTGGTGTGTGAGTCGTGCCTGTGCCCGAGTCATCCAAAAGCGTCACATTCACCCCGTGGTTTGAAACAGACGTTTTCATAAAAACTACCCTTGGGATTGTTTCCTTGGATTTGACTCATCAGTTCCTGATGCAGACTTTCAAATAAATAAAACATAGCCTGGTATTACTTAATATGATTTCATACAATCGGTGAAAACAAATTTGATGATCTTGTAGAGGGATTTCTGATTTCCCAAAAGAGCCAACAGATGACATCTATCTAATTTTCCAGTTAAAACTCGTACATGCAGGTTCTGTGAGAAAATTGATTGGAACTCACTTGACTGTTGAATGAGATTCACATCAGTAAACATACTCACTGCATTAGTATTGCCTAAACTTTCAAACCACAAAATGCATTTTGCCTCATTTTATTTGTAGAAGAATGACACAATAATTTTGTGAATAATCAACTCTTCAATTTAGCTGCATTTACATCCTGCTATAATAATTAAAATTGCACCCTTCTATTTAGATTGCTTGAATGGAATAATAATTTCTCAGCCCAAGATATAAGTAGATCTTTCTTTTTTAATCCCAACCTTCAGAAAATAGGATTAATTTATAATCACATGTGGGTTCTATACTTCTGTTCAGTCTTCACCTGGTTTAGCCCACAGTGCTAAAATATGGGTACTTGAATACCCATGACTAAAATTCAAGAACTGTACTATTTAAATTGCTCTTTATGGAAGACACCTTTCCCTTAGACTATTCATTGGAAAGCAGGAATTTTCATCAGTCTGCAACTGAAGTTTCATTTCCTTCAGCATCTTGTGCTCATTGCTGGCTGGAAGATAATGCAGAATATTGTACAGTAGGCAGTTATTTTATGCATGGCATCAAGGAAAGCTCCTTAGGAAATGTGCAGGATTTATAAATATATTCCCTGATACTTATCTATTCACTATTTAAAGCTCTTAAGTCTAAAGACTTAAATATTTGCTCTCTCTTCCTAAATGCACTTTGATCTGCTTATGACTCTCGATACCTAATTGCGGTGCTGGTCCTGCATCCGATATTCCAGCAGCAAGGGGGGGTCTGTGGAATATCTGCTGGGCTGCAGACTTCAAGGGAGACACTCCCCTGTGCCCCCAGCTTGAAGGAGAAGGGTTTTCTTGGTAATCCTTTTGCTTCATCCATGTTTCTGTGCAGCATCTAAGCAGGCCAAAATACAGAAATGACACACATATGTCTTGTCTCCTCCACTTTGGGAAATTTCCTTCCTTTTCTCTCTACCCATGAGTGCTCTCGTTCTCTGCCAAACAGCAGAGCTGATACCTCACCTCTCCAAGTGCAAACCAAGAAGAGGATCTCTGCCAAGCCAAATCCATTACAAAACTTCAGCAGATCTGACACATATGGGTTGATGAATCTTCTGATGTCTCCTACTCTCACTTCTCACAACAGCAACAGGAGGAGATGATTGTCTCAACCTCCCCAGTTTCAGCTCACACAACTATGAGCCTGCTCCAAAATACTGTGGTGGTTAAACTGATATTATACAGAGATTTATTTGGGAATTTTAAATATGTGAAGTAGCTAAAAGGACACCTAGAAGGTCTCAGCAGAGCAAGTAACCTGAATAACCCCCTATTCTGTGCTTTGGACACAGCTGTGGCCACCACACCAAACCCTAAATGGGAGTAGTATTTTGTTATTTGTAACAGAGCTGTGAACAGATTTTATAGAAGGACAAAAGACCATTGCAGATGGCAGGAATGCCCAGCACCTGGTGACAACAGTAGGCATACTGCTGGACTGTAAAAGAAAAGACCTACCTTGAGAAAATGCTTCTTTCTGCATCAGTAGTCTCAGTGCCTCTCTAGGTACAGTTCAGAGCTAAGTAATAAAAAAGCTGCAGGGTACATTAATATTCTATGATGCCACAGAGTTCTTTTTCACATTCCTATATATTATGTTTCTGCGTATACGTTTGCACAATTAAATAACTTATAATGGCACATTAGAGCAGAAAGAAAGTTAAATATCTTGCTATCCTTAGCTTCACTATATGAAAAACTGCATGGAAAAAAAAAATCTCATAATAGCTGAGATATTAAATATTCTTATGAAGTTCTGTACACCTGGTCACCTGTTTTATGAAAGACATGAAATCTGTGTACAGTATCCAAACATCTGCAGCACATTAAAAGCAACACCCACAGTAGTGCATAATCAATTAGTACTTTCTGAAAAAGGTTCTTGTCTGGCAATTTGTACTGGAAGCACAATCTTGTGTTTGGAACAGTAGGACTGTGTCTGTTTTTGACCTTACTGCAGATTTGGAGTACGATGACAGATTCTTCTTTCTGTATCGCAATCCTCCCTATAAAAATGGGAATAATAAATTAATCTGTCTCCAAAGTGTTTTCTAAAATGCAATCATAGAATACATATATGATATCAAGATGGTATAAATGCATTCTCTTGATTCACCTGCTTCATTACAGTTTTTAATCAGTGGAAACTGCACTCAGTTGCCATGTAATTTCTGAAAGTTTTTGCACTTTTAGGGAAGTTTTGAGCCCCAAGCCTTTGCAGTATCGCCACATGTTTCTATAGGATTCAAAGAAAATAAATGGGCTTAGCCTGGATTTCACTATAACTTAGCACAGTAAAAGAAAAAATATTATTTTTATATGATCATGGCCAGTCCAAAAAAAAAGGAAAAAAAAAGAGGGTCTTACTTCAAACATTTATTTCTGTCCTAATTAATGTACAAAATTCCATGCTGAATTTTTATCCAAGACTGAACAAGCCTCAAGACTTTTCTTCTAGGACTATTCTTACTTTCAAACCTGACATACCCCTTTCATGGCTTGTGTATTTCGTTATGTTGTGTTATATTTGCCATTGAAAACATGGCAACTGGTGCTGAATCTTGTGCAAACTCAGAGACACCCACAAAACTTGCACTGAGGAATTCTCACCTAAATAAGCAAGACGGGCAGAGTGTGAATAGAAAAGGCATGGTCATGGTAAAGACCAAAGGCTGAAGGTGCAAAAATGGAGTTTTTGGCAGAGGAATAACTTCAAGCAAAGGAAAAACATGAACTGAGCAGGATTCCCTGGGGACTCTTAAGACAGACATGGGGTGGCTTCAATGAAAAACGACATGAGAGATAGAAAAGTCAGCCAACACTGCATTTACATTACATTAACATTCCTTTACCACTTTGTGAAGGAATCAAATATTTACCTCCTTTTATGCTAATTTTCCTCTTTTTCCTCTTCCTCTTGATGTTTTTGTTCACCTGTGACCATGCAGGGAGAAAAGGTGCCATAGAGGCTCTGCTGCCAGAGAAAGGCACATGTTCCACACAGCTTGGGGTAAAAGAACCCAAAGACAGGATTTTACTCTGCATTTCTCTCCTCCTACTTCAACCACATCTATTTCACTTGGTCCTGCTTCTCAGACTCCCTTCAGATTTAATTAATCTTCTGGCATTATTACTAAAAATGGTTAATTAATCTGCTGGCATTATTACTAAAAATGGCAAGCACTTTGAGACAATACTGAAGATCTCATCAGCTGCTTCTGCTTCAGTTGCTGAATTCCACCGGGTTGTTTGCACAGACACTGCCTGCCTGCCTTAGCCAAGTGCAGCACGTGAAGAGAAGTGTTAAAGTAGGTGGAATTGCCCTTTATATCCCAATGAAGTTGGAAGACCTGCTGGAAGTTGGCATCGTGGTAACCAAGGAGTAGTGTTGAATAATCCCCAGGAAGTTACTGGAAACTTCTAGAAAGAAAAATAAGAATTTAAGGAGGAAAAAGTTGAATTTTCCTCCTTGTTATTACTGTTTTTTCAGTCTGGCACCATCATAATTCTTTTAAAAAACCCACTAGTGTGCCTGCTAGGATACAGGCTCCCAAGAACATGATTATTTGGCTATTGTTGTTGCTATAAATAACAAAATCAGAAGTTGGTGATAGCTAATCTCTTGCTGTTTCTGAGGGTTTGTTTTATGATTTGGACTCAGTGGGGCTAATTTGATGTGGTTTGCTGCCTGCCAAATGACTGCAGTTACATGGCACTGAGACCCAGCTACCTGCAAAGCTTTTCCTAGCTGGAAAAAGTCAGCCCAGCACTGGAGCTTGCTTTGCACAGGGGCTGCTGGGTTTGTGACTCCAACCCTTGGCTGGGGGCCTTTCCCAGACAGAGTCTATGAAAGTCCCTGAATTACTTGGTGTAATACCAGCTGGGTTTATTTCAGCTGTGATGTCAGGCAAGACAAAGTTCCTAAAGCCCCTAAAATTCCGCCTAGAGAATCCAAGCTTTAGATAAAAACTCATACCCCGAAGCCTCTTTTTGCCTTGAAAGCTCAGCTGGTGCAAAATCCCATCCTAATTTAGAGTCACGTAAACCTAACTGGTGAACAGACTGCTATGAAGCTGCTGTAGTTAAATGCCTGGTGAATTAAACTTCTTCTGTCTGCATCAGACTCAATAATATTGTTTCCTGACTCTGCTTGCTGTAAATCTGTCTGTTCAGTTGTTTATAACTTCACAGGATTTTCAGTCTGGTTTTGAGCTGAAACTTTATAGCCTCGCTGACTTCTCTGAGCTGAATTTTTTTGTGATAGGTTTTGGAGAAGGAAGGGCAGCTGCAGAAGTGTCTGGCTTTCCCCCCTGCATTAAATACAAATGTAGACATGCTAATTTAGGGAAAACTATCTCGTGAAAGCACCTTGATAGGGTTATAGCTTGAGGTGTGGATATCAATGGATTAGGATGAGTATCCTGATAATGAGAAAATAGGCGAGAAAGAGGAAAGATCTGGGACTGATTGATCCTAAAGTGCTGGTTCAGTCCCAAGACTCTCAGTTCTGTGATACTCAAGGAAAAACTGTATCTTATCTGCAAAAATACCAAACTAAAGATGGAAAGAGCTTTTCTTTGAACAGACAAATGCAAATATGCCTAAAATATTATACAAATGTGTTTTGAAAGAGAGATCCAAAACCAGCAGTCTTAATCACCCTCTACCTCTGTTCCCCTTCAACAAAATAAGGACAATGTTGTTTTTTACAAAATCTCGAAATGAGTGAGGTTGGAAGGGACCTCTGGAGATCATCTGGTCCAACCACCTGCTCAAAAAGGGCCACCTTAAAACATTTGTCCAGGACCATGTCCAGATGGATTTAATTTTCCACAGAGATATTTTGAAAATTAATTAATGTTTTTGAAGCATTTGGTTACTATAGTAATAAGCCCTGAAGAATTCAGGAGGAGATTGAGCACTCTCTGTGGAAAGAAACAGAAGATAATTAACATGAACTTACATAATTAGAAAATATATTATAATTCACACTGGAGTCCGTTGTCTGATTTTTGTGGGCTTGATTCTGTGACCTTGGTAATTCTTTGATGCAATTTATATGTTTTTGTTTTATGAATGCTCTAGTGGTCAAACTGGCTAGCCTTGACTATAAAATATTTTCTTCATTATTTGAGTGCTTAAGTCATATTAAGGATTCGTGAGAACTCTTGGAGTGCTTATGCATGAATAGCAGGAAATAATGTGCTGCTTTCCCTGACATCTTATTTGTTATGTGTGTAACATAATTATTGGTCAAGTGAATCAATAAACACTGAATACCTTTGCTGTTGCATGAAGAACATGAATCTCATAACCACTCCTGCTGTATTAGCTGCGATTTCAGCCAATTAGACTCATTCCCTTTCTCTTTTGCCTGGCAGTATTTCTGTCAAAGTAGATGAACTTTGGCCTCAGTATGAGATTGGAAAGTGTTTAATTAGGACCAAAACAAATGCTGTACCCTACTTCTCCTCAGTTTCCATAGTTTCCGTTCATTCAGTGCAAAAAAAATAATCTTCTCTCCCATTTTAGCAGTGTTCTGTGAATGAACAGAAGGGAAGTAATAACACTTCCTAATCCCTCTTCATGTTAAAATGAGGAGTATAAAACCTGGACTTCTAGCACCTTGCCCTATCTGATTTTTTTCTTGCTTGCTGCTTCTCGCCGTATTTCTCGATTTCCAAGCACGGATTTTTGCATCCCCAACCTCCACTTTATCTGTTTAGGAAACACGGATCTGAATTCTGCTTTCTGAATCCTTACTCAGCTACAATAGTTCTCTAACTCTAAAGAGATTTTTTTTGTTGTTGTTGATTTTATCTTCCATCAGATATGTTTTGGGTTTGGGATGTCATATTGGTAGACTTGCTCTAACATTTTGAAATGCAGTGAAAAAGTTAAACCAAGTAGGACCGTATCCATCTCCATTTTGTCACAAGTTTGTTCCATTTGTCTGCATTTGCAGTGGTCTTTGCTGGAATATCTTGATGGATCAGGCAGGTGGGATGGAAGAAAAGAAAGAATTTCTCTTGAAATGTGGTTTTTTTGTGTCTCTTAAGGAACTGAGAGGCAAAGGCATAAGACAGTCCTGGCATATGAGGAGTGACACTTTAATGTGTAAGTGACACAGTTCTCTCCTGGCTGGGATTGTCAGATTTTTATAGACCCAGAGTATCACCAGATTGCACTTCAGGTTCCCGTCTCAGCCATCACATCAGGGCAAGGTACAAGACTCCATTAAGAGGATGATACTTTTCCTTCCCTTTTAACGAACAGTGTAAGAGGGTGTTGGCCAGTGCAGGGGCATGGTCACTTAATGGGACCCCAAAATGAAACAGAAAATTGATCAGGTTTGGGTCAATCTACAGGGTTTTTTGCTGGGCACTGAGGCAATCAAAACAGGAATCTCAAGGTCACATTTTCTTTATGCGGCTCTCCACTGTGTAAGGACCAGAATAATAAATCTCTCTGAGATTCTGAAAACTGAGGTTTTGGCTTCCATTCAGCAGCCATCCATCTCGGAGATGTACAGTTCACATCACCTCCATATCTGAATGTCTCGCATCCTTAATGTATTGATCCTTCCAGAAATCCTCAGGGGCTGAAAAAAGCCTTTTCCTCTATTTTAGAAACAGGGAATTAAGACACAGGACGTAAGGCCTGAAAGTCATAGAGAAAGTCTGCTGAGGGCAGAGAACTTAATCTGTTTTAAAAGTTGTAAAGACAAACCCAACCCATCCTCCACTTATCTTAAAGGAACTTAAAACCTCTACTATGGTAAAGACTCAGTTGTGCTTTTAAACACTTGCTATTCAGAAAAAAAAGTGATTTTCACTTCTAAATCATCACACCTTTTTCTTTTCCTAGCAGCTGTATAAATATATTCTTGTTTTCTCTGCTTCAAAAACAGACCTGAAAAATCTTTCATCTTCTTTGAAGGCTTTTGGGTTTCTTGTGTGTATATTATTTCAGAGCTCCTTCACAAATTATCTTTCTCTGATATAGTTTAATTGCTTGCCATTTCCAAAGCAGACAAAATCTTGATCACATAGCATGCAATTAAAATATTTTTTCTTTTAATTTGGTAATCTGTCCTGAGACTGTATTCAGTCAAAATAGCATGTAGCAGTTTTTACATCGTTCTAATCTCTTCTTCATTACACCCCATTATTTGGACACCCACGTAAATTACTATCAGTTTATTATAGTGTTAGTAGTTATAGAGATAAGCCAGTCAGCTGTGTTTAGCTGAGAAGGCTTAAAATTAAGTTCTTCGTGTAAATTGAAGACTGTGTGGAATTACCAAGAGTCTTGTTTTACAAGACAGACCAACCAACCTGGGGATGGAAGCTCCTGTCCACAGGGGTCTAGTTTGATAATGATTGTCCCTTAATTTAGGCATAAAGTTAGAGGAATTTAAAACGAATCAGGAATAACTACTGAATACTGAGAATTTTATTCAGACTATCATTTTTGCTCAGATTCTAGAGAGACCAGGGGGTCTGTAGGTGGACAACTGATCAGAAAGATCAAAGCCAATGCAGGAGTTGCTGTGGGGTCTGGGAGTCAGCTGAGAGACTCGTTTGCACATGAGACCAGGGGAGAGGGAGGATCGAGACAGTGACTGAATAAACCATTTAAGCCCTGCTACAGGGGAGATCTGTGTGTATGATGAACAGTCCAAATCCTGTTTCATTATCTACAAATTTTACATTATGTTCTTAACTTGGAATCTGCTTTCTCATCTCTTCCCCTCTGACAGTGCCTGGGAATTTGGCCATTTTATATGATTCTCCATTCTTCAGAAAGCCATCTATAACAGGCATATATCAGTGAAGTTATTCATGCCAAGTATTTCTCTCTCTGTCCTAAATCACAGGTTCCTAAATTATAAACCTATGCTTCTATATTAGAATAGAGGGGAAATATTCAGGCTGAACACCTTTACATCCCAATCCTCACTCAAAAAGTGTTGCTATTCTGGAATACATTCAAGGCTGGCTAACTTCAGTGGGACTGCCACCAGATTAAAAACAAACAAATGATGTGCCTTATTGAGTTAGGGCCATTATCTGGTTTCCCACTAATGCAATTCCACCCAGTTAAAACTCATTTCTGACAAGTGAAGGGAGAGAAGGATCAGTGTCAAGTCCCACATCGCTCTCCAAACTCCGTAATTTACAGAGGAATGCAAATACTGACAACAAATCTCCCAATGTCGTCAAATTCTTTTGAGATCGTGGTCTGAAAGTGAAATGGGTGCTCCCTTGGGTGAGAAATGTGTAGGGCTTAGGGAATTAAACCTGGTGATGGTGACAAAGCTTTTTCATGAGCGGACTTGCGTTGTTTGGGGTAACCCCAATCTGCAGTGGGCTGTCCAGAGAAAGATGGAGTCAGGCTGTGTGATTTTCCAGATGTGTTTTCAAAATGACTTGTGATGAGGAGTAAA
Organism: Edolisoma coerulescens; assembly: GCA_013397115.1. NCBI lineage: Eukaryota > Metazoa > Chordata > Aves > Passeriformes > Campephagidae > Edolisoma > Edolisoma coerulescens. The sequence continues at coordinate 155,687 of VWZW01002516.1, read as the reverse complement.
TGCAGGGAGCTTTGGTTGTTTGGTTTTCGTTTGGGTTTTTTTTTTGATGGAAAGAAACTAGAGCTGAGTTCTCGTCATCCTGCGTCTTTGCAGACAAGGTTTTGAAAGGAGTCTCAGGAGGCAAGAAAGTAACCACGAAACAGGAGAATAAGTCTCTTTCATAAACAGAAAGGAGAGCTGGAAGAGGTAAGGAGTATTTCTGAAGTAAATTTACACTGATAGAAGGGAAAAAATTGGAAGGTACCGAATTTTGGAGGAAAGTTCAATTACAGAAACAAAGATAGGTGGGTACCCTGTAGATCAGAACATGATGCCATAAAAGAAATTCACTAGTGGCAATACACTTCCCTCAATATAAAAAAAAATAATTATTTAATTGATTTAGCTGTAGGAAGGGTGTTGCTAAGAAAAGGACAGGCTGCAGCCCAATAATTTCTACTGAGTCTTTGGTGTCATTATTTATCCAAATATTCCTTCAAGAGGTTGCTTTTCTCTACCTCTTCCTTAATTAGGTCGAGAAGACTAAAATTTTCATGCAATTGGGTGGATTCTGTCCTGGTTTTGCTGGAAAGGTCAGCTAAATTTGGTTGAGCTCAAAGCAATGTGTGCAGTATGACTGGTGAAATGGGAGCTGAGATCTTAAGCTGACATTCCTTACGGTGCATGAGTTCAGAGATGGCACAAGTCAAGACACTGATCGTGACGTGAATTACTTTAAAAGAACTTGGAAAAAAAAAATCCTCTTCCACTGCAATACAAGCGGAAAAACAAATTCATGAATTTAGATTTTATCGTTTTACAAATGCTATAAAATTCTTTTTTATGTTCTTGCCCTGCTGGGTGTTTTCAAACCCCTCTAAGTTTGATATATTTCAGCAGAATTAACAAGATAGATTTTTTTTTCCCCCCTTTTTTCTTTCAAGATTGTGTAGTGAATATATTTAACAAAGCTGACTAAAGAAAAGAGGGAAAAAAAATCACACCTTGTTTAAAAATATTTGTTTACCCTCCACCTTCTTTCTGAAATTTGAAAGCCATGTGAAAGATCTAAAAGTAGCTGTAAACAACACAAGGAAGAAACTTTTATGAAAATTTCCCTGGTCCCTGCCAGTTGAAAAGAATGAATTCTAGCAGGGAAATTTCATTAGCACTTGAAAACCCTGAGTAGCTCTAAGATCCACTGTAACCCAGGTTCTTAGAGCTGTTAGAGGTCTCATTCTTCCTGCTGCACTCCTGTTTAATAAATTCTTCTTATTTTTCCTCTTTTCTCAGATTACATGGCATGGATACACATGCTAGTGTGCAAATAAAATTTCATGAGGTCTTACATCAAACTTCTGGCAGATTCCAGTGGGGCTGTGAGATACAAGATAGAAAGATCTGAATCTCTCTCTCTCTCTCTCTGTCTTCATTAGCAGAACATAATTTGTCTATCATTACTTTTTTTTTATGAGTTCAATAGTGTTTCACTAATGATCATTTAGAAAAATATAAATAAATTACTTTAAGAGAGGAGAGACTGTAATCAGCAGTTGTTGTACAGAGGGAGATCAATTCCAGACTTCACTGGGCTAATTCCTGTGCAAAGAACAGCAAATGCAAAGCAAAATGATGTTGCTTTTGCTTAATTTGAGTATTAATTATGGAAATATATAAAACAAAATAAAATCTATGTTACCAAATGTTTGAATCTCGGAGGAGAAGGTAATTTTTCACTATCTCAGCCTAGAAGACTCCATCTTATTTTTGGTTTATTTATGTCCTTCCAATAAACCCCAAGTAACAGTTGGTGTGAATTTGTCCTCTGGACCCTGGTCATTTTTGCAGTCTTTATTGCAGTGGCTACGAAGTGTCACAGTGAAGGGAGGTATTGATGGGCACATTATAAGTTTTGAAAGGTCTGTCATAGATGTTAGCAAGAGAGAGGCTCAAGACAGATGAGATGAGGACAAAAAGTCACCAAAGAAACTTTATAGAAAAGGAAAAAGAATTCCAAAGTGTTAAGGTTTGATTTGCTCTAGAAATGGACAAAAGTGGGTTAAGGACCATAGAATCATAGAATGGCCTGGGTTGGAAGGGACCTTAAGGATGAACCAGTTCCAACCCCCTGCCATGGGCAGGGACACCTTCCCCTACCCCACGTTGCTCCCACCCCTGTCCAGCCTGGCCTTGGACACTTCCAGGGACGGGGCAGCCACAGCTTCTCAGGGCACCCTGTGCCAGGGCCTCCCCACCCTCACAGGGAAGAATTTTTTTTCCTAATATCCAATCTAACTCTGTTTTCTTTCAGTTTGAATTCATTCCCTCTTGTCCTGTCACTCCAGGCCCTTGTAAAGTCTCTCCCCATCTTTCCTGTGGGCTCCCTTCAGGTACTGGAAGGCCACAATGAGGTCACCCCGAAGCCTTCTCTTCTCCAGACTAAACAACCCCAATTCTCTCAGCCTTTCCTCACAACGGAGCTGCTCCATCCCTCTGATCCCCTTGGTGCGTTCCTCTGGACTTGCTTCAGTGAAGGGGGAGAGATTTTGAGGGCAGAGACACAAACAAACCAAACCCTAACTACGAGGAGGAGACTGGGAATGATGTTGCCCACAACACAGGAAACCAGGAGGACACTCCTCTGCTACAACTGCAGCACAGCTCTTTGTGAAATACCTGCTCACATCTCTGACTAAGGACTCCGAATGTTTAATTAAGGCAGTAATCTAAGGATCGTTGCCATCAGGAAAAGCTAACTGTCTGCCCTTTCCACAGTCTCTGGAGAATTTCTGACTTGGTTGCTCCTGAGGACCTGACATCCTTCAGTGCTTTGATTTTTATTCTCTGGTGTGAACCTGTCGCCCTGTGGGGAGAAGGCAGGAGACATGGTACAAATTTGCCCAAAGGATGGAAAGCTGCTCTGTTTATTACAACAGGTGTAGTCTCTTGCACATAACTGCAGTGTGTAACAACCACGTTATAGCCAGGAGAAAATAAGTACTGGGGCAGTCAGCATGGAAAACCTGTAAAAAAAAAAAAAAATATTTAAAATTGCCCATTCTGTCCCCTGGTAAAAGAAGGGGAAGGGAAGGAGGCATGGTGGGTGTTATGCTGGGAAAGGTCTATACAAGGAAAAACAGGAAAGAGGAAGGTTTTGTTATTCAACTATCAAATATGTGTAATTAAACTTTAATTTTTTTTTTTAATTGAACTTCTTGTTAAAATGAATTTTGATGTTTGCAGTTAAACTGTAATTTTTTTTTTCCCTATAATTAAGACTGTAGATGAGAGGTTGGACCTCTTAATGTTCAGAAAATGCTTTATTGTCAGGGATAAAAATATGTGCAGTGAGGGGAAGGTCTATTTGCAGAGAAGTTTGAGTTCTTCTTTCACTCAGATATCCTTGTACATGCTCAAGTTACTTCTTCTAATATGCTGTGTGTGCTTCCCTGGGGTTCCCTCTCGGTACAGGTGTTTCTGTGCAGGCAGTAAATATAACATCAGGTTTCTGTCTAATGCTTTGTGTGGGACCATGACTTGAAGTAGGGAATATGGTTTTTCAAATGATGATTATTAGAGTGGGATTATTTTCTTGGTGCTCCCCACTTTGATTGCCCACACTGTCGCTGCCAGGGGTTCTTAATTCCCTGTAATCAGCCTTTGGAAAACACACAAGATGTGCACAAATGTGCTCGTGGTGCTCCCCTAAGTTTTGCTGCCCTAGTAGAAAAAAATTGCTGTTTGGAGGCCTTCTCTGAAGGCAACAGCTTATAAGGTCTTGAAGGTGTGGTTCCCACCAAGGAACCATTTACGTTTCATTTTTCTAATGCCCTGTTACTGCTTGGCCCTAAAATCCAGTGAGGGCAATTACCTGAATCTCTGAGCTTGAACACTTAGTGGGAAGCTCAACTTACAGTAAAGTCAGAAGGGACATCCCAGTGACCAGGATCAGTTTAGAAAAAGTGTATTTTGTACCAAGACTCATGTCAGGTCTGAAAAGGGGCAGTTGGTGGGGTGGATGGGGAAGCTGTAGCATCAGTTCATCGCTGCACTCACTATTTGTGACAGAACCCCATTCTGAAGTCAGTAGGAAAAGCAATATATCAAGAGTTGACTTCTGAATTTTCTGTCTCTTGTGTTATATTGCCTGACCCCCAAGACTGCTGATGTCTGCTCTCCTAGGATGCTGCTTTCATCCCCAGCTGACTTTTCACTGCACCTCATTTCATCTCAGTACATTTTCCTGTAGTCACTCCAATTGGATTTTTTTCTTTTTTCTTTCAATTGCATTTTATTTTATCGTATCTCCTTTCCAGAGTGTTTGTTCCACTTCGTTCTCTGATTTCAAATTCTTCCTTTCAGGAAAGGAAATGAAATCTTGTGATTTCAATGAGGATCAGTTGGGCAAGGTTTGGTCCCTTTCTGTGCGTTTCATGTCGTGCAATTCGCTTTTCTTGATTTCACTTCGTTTCAGAATTTTCTCTCTTTATTTTGTAGCATTTCATTTCTTCAAATTCTTCTCCTGTGTCTTTGTTTACCCTTCTTCCCTGGTTTTAGATTTCGATGTGAATAATTTTGGCAAGTTTCAGTCCTTTTCTCTGCACCTCTTTTCATTTCAGCCCATTTCGTTGTAGTCACTCCATCTGCAAATTTTCTTTTTTTGTTCAATTGCATTTGATTTGGTCATATCTCCTTTCCAGAGTGTTTGTTACATGCTTCCCTTGAGCATTTTAGAAGTTGGGGAGTTGTTCAGATTTAATCAGATCTTGAAATTCTAGCAGAGACCTCTAGAAGTGTGTGTTAACAGTACTACAATCTATTCCCTCCCAGGGAATCTGAAGGTTGGTGGGGTAACAGCATCAGTGACAAAGAAAAATGTCATATAAAGCTCATTCAAATAGACTTAAATTTCAGTCTTGAAAACTAAGTCTGCATGTTACAGCAAATTCTAACTCAAATAGTAATGCTAAAAATGAAATATAATGACAAAATACCCAATATTTGATTATCAGGAAAAAATGAGGGTGTATATTTCCAGGAGGCTTTTAAAAGGAAAATAATCACTGTAGTGAGATCAAAAAAAATTGTCAGGGGTTTAAAAAAAACCTTAAATGCAGGGAAAATGGGAATGTCTACAACAGTTAGATTTAAGAAGCCACAAATATCAGCACTGCAAAATCAGTCCAGAAGCCAGAATCTCACTCTCTTAAATCTTCCACCTATACTTGTCATTAGTAGCAGGGCTTGAAATGTTAATGAATATGGTCTGATACAGTAGCCCTGGGAATTGCTGCCATTACTAAATTAAAGGTGTAGGAAATGAGGCAGAGAGACTTGTGTCCTGTAACTTTATGCATCAACTCCAGCCATGTCATCCAGCTTCCATCCAGAGCTCCTGGTGAGACAGCAGCACTGGCACAGGGCGATTCAATTTTCCTCTGCTGGCTTCCCAGAACCATTGAAAAGCTCGACTATCAGTTAGTTTTCAATGAACCCCACTTTAAGCGATGCTTTCAAGGGCATGTAAACCTTTGATGGCTCTTTGGGGAATTGAATGCAAATTTGTTCCTTATGCAACTCAGGCAAGCACATCGTTTTTCATAATAGTGCCATAGATATCAGAAAATTCCTGCACCAACCTGAGAAAGCCACTGAGGGTTTGGATGGAAATGAGGTGGAGAGATGCAAAGCATCTGACTCTGTTTACACAGGCTCTCAGGAGCTTGTAGTTAACATGGTGAAGGAATTTTACAAAATTGAAAATAAAAAAAATTTAGCATTTCTTTAGTTCAGTGAGGGCAATAAAAAAATCCATCTCTACAATGAATACATGTTCTGATTTGTTTTCATTCCAGTGACTAAACCAAAAAAAAACCCCAAATTATTATTTTTCTCTTTCCTATCATTTGGTTCCACCAATTTAAATAACTAAAGAAATTGCTGGTCTTCTGCAATCATAGGTCTCTTTGAACAATATAAATATTTCTTAACATCTACAGTCCTACTAGTGACAACTTTGTTTCCAGTTTATTATGGGACATAAAATTCTTCAAACACTGACCTGATCTGGTCAACATCAGGAGCTGTTTTCTGATACAGTCATCTCTCTGCTGGAAACCTTTGCTCTCTGTCATAATTAATCAAAGCTTTTAAAAGTCAATGTAATTAAGAGCAAGGCAGTTCTAATGGACCCACTGCAAGCTGTCTGCACTACAGCTAAATAAAGCAACCAGTCAGCGTAATCGTTTCTTTGGCACAAAGGAAATCATCTGACCCTTTTCTTGTCTCTCTTGTCTCCAAAAGTTTGTGTGTCCGTGTGCTCCTGCTATGCTAGACATTGTTTCCCCCTTTTTAGAGAGAAAATGAGATGCCAAAGTGCTGATTCACTAGGGGAAATGACCTTGCTGGAAAGATGAAATCTAAAAACTAACCACCCTGCCACCGGTGAGTGTTGAGAATAAAACCTGCTATTTGTGAACCTCTCAGGATAAGATGTGCTTCAGCTGGAATGGATTTCTGCAGTGTTCCTTACAGAGAGAGGAAAAATCATTGTTCTGTTGTGACCATTTGTTTCTCCACTGCAGTAATGCATTCAACAGCCAATCTTACATCCATAAAGTTGATGCAAGTGAAATTTCCTCTCAAAGCGTTTCTGAGGTGAGCTGGAAGGTGAATCTGGATGAGGATCCATAACACGTACTTGACATCACGTCCTCCAGCTGGAGGCATGTCAGCCATCAACTACATGATGATTTCTGCAGGATTTGGGGACTGAAGCATGGCAAAATGAGATATGAAGGGAAAGGCTAATTGAATGAAAATTAGTAATGAAATTTCATTGAATTTGGCAGGAAATATTTGATAATATGAATGGTTCAAGATGCTTGAAGATGATAACATCCTAGAGTCATAGAATGGCTGAGGGTCGAAGGGACCTTAAAGACCATCTTCCCCATGGGCAGGGACAGCTTCCACCAGCCCAGGTTGCTCCAAGCCCTGTCCAACTTGGCCCTGGACACTTCCAGGGATCCAGGGGCAGCCACAGCTTCTCTGGGCAGCCTGTGCCAGGGCCTCACTACCTTCAAAATAAATAATTTATTTCTAATATCCAATCGAAATCTTCCCTCTTTCAGTTTAAAGCCATTCCCCCTAGTTCTACCTTGTGAGTTTTGTTGGTTCTTTAAAATTGGTTTGACTTGATTAACTTCCCTCAAGCTTGCTGTAAGTGATTGGCTGCATCTTTGATCCCTATCACCTCCAGGAAATATCCACATCCTACTCTACCCCAGCCCAGCACCTCGTGTCAGACCAACACGCTCTGTGTCTGATGGGATGGCCGTGGTCCAAAGCTGTCCCTCAGGAGGTGCTGTGGTGCAGGGTTGTGGTCCCTGACAGCCAGCATGACAGGGACTTCCTAGAGGATGCTGCACAACTTACATCCCCTGTTTTCCCCATTTTCCCTGCTTTCCCTGACAGGTGGCTCTCACCAAACCTGAGTTAGGTACGGCTGATTCAGCCCAGGGGAATGACAGTGGGCTCTTTGGAATCTGATGCTTCTCAGATCCCCTGTTCTTTAGGATATGTGTTTAAATATGAGCTCTCAGAGTAAAATGGGGGAAAACAGATCTATCCAAACTATTCTGAAGCCTGAATAGATTTGGAATATGCTTAAGATCTGTATCTCCTCTGCACTGGAGGTAATGCAATAATCTTCCTAAGCCTTCCTAAACTTTGATTTTTGGCTGCTTTACTCCTGCTGCTGATACTGTTTTTTTTTCCAACTGGCATAGCTGCACACACAGGAAAGCAGTTCAGTAATGTCTTATTTCTGTGTTTCATTATCTTATCAATGCACTCCTACACAGACAGGAACTAAAAACATTTGAAATACAAAGTTACATTCTATGCTATAATGTGATCACAGAACCATTTTTTCAAAGAACAGTACAGGCCTATATTTTTAATGCCTTTGGCCTTTATTTCCTTTACGCTGGTGGCACAAGCCTGATAAAACTTCATGGGATGTGTTGCAGCTTTAAGATATTGCTGTGAAATGTTAGCCTCACTCAGAAACCCAAACGAATCCTCTTTTCTTTATTTATATGCTCTGTACTGGCAACAATAATTAGCAGTAAATATTAATGTGAATGCAGAGGTGAGTGAATCCATTAGACACAGCATCAGTGAAGCCTTTATGCTGCTTAAAGCTCCAAAACGTGACAATTGTCAGCTGCATACACAGAAAGAGCCACAGGAAGATCACTCGTGGTGTGGATGAGACTTGTATGGTTTTTGAGAGATGAAGATAAATTGCTGATGATTATGTACCAGATTTCACAGAAATCCCTTCAGGAGCACATGACCAGGCTGAAGCAAGGAGCAGGATACATTAAATCATAGTATGGTTTGGTATTTAATTACTGAAGTTGGAATAATTGTCTTTTTTTTTNTTTCCCCTCCTTTTAAAATAAACCCAGTGATTAACTCTTCATTTAAAATTGAGTGTGATGGATGCAGAATTTGTTGCCTGGGAGTTTCTGACTGAGAGCTTGAGGATGTAGTCTCAGTTATACAATTCTTTCTCAAATGCTGTTCCCTCTCCCTCTTCACACCCTCCACCCCTCCAAAAGAAACAAAACCACCACAGATGAACACAGATGAAAAAACAACACGTGATAGCCTCAATATAGACATTGTGTGACCTGAAAGATATTATGGGAAGTTGCTGCTTTTTTACTGATGAAAGTAAAAATGTTTTAGGCTCTTGGGAAGTAAATAAGCAATGAACGTGGAAGTGCACCAACAATATGATATTATAGACTGGGTTCTTTCTAGCTCATCAATAAGGATAACATTCTGATTATAGCTATAAGTTTCATTTTCTTAGTACAAAGAGGCTTTTTTAATACCATTGCTGTCATCAGAAAAAAAATTTAAAAACTTAAATTTAAAAAACCACAGCACAGAACACTTGTTTTATTCATTAGCACAAGTTCATTAGATTGCCCTGTCTGCCTTCCCAGGACATCAGCAGTGACACTCAGGAGTTTGAAAAAGAGAAAATACCCAAATGATAAATAAAAATGCAATGCAGACTTTCTCCACTCAAACTAGTAATTATTCCTGATGCCTCCTGCAGTCACCAAACTGCTCCTGCCTTGCCTGAGGCCATTTGAAGCTGGGGGAGTGTGAGGTCAGGAGAGCTGTGCCAGCAGCTGCTGGGGATGCTCTGCTGTCCCCGTGTGATTGAAGGTGCCTGTCCTTATCAGGTGGCTCAGAATTTATTTCCTGGGTGTTGCCATCTTCGCTGTCAGCTGTAAAATGTGGCACTTTTACAGCCCAGAGCTGCAGGGTTGGGCAGGGGAGCACGGCGTGGAACAGTAGGCAGTGGGTCTCATGGGAGGTGTGGGGTGATCCCCGGAGAAAGGCAGGGACTCAGAGTGTGGCAGGTGCCTTCTCCAGCAGGGTTCAGCTGGACAGCTGTCCCATTTCCAAGGAAAACGGGATTTAAAGAGCAAGCAATAATTATTGTGGACACTCTTCCCTAGGAGAGCCCACCTCTTTCCCTGCTTTTTCCAGGTGGGTTGGACGAGATGACTTTTAAGGCCTCTTCCAACCCAACCTATTGTATGATTCTAAAATTCTCCATAAAAAGTGCACAATCTGCAAGCACAAAGTGATCTTCTCAGAAAGTACAGGCAAGATATTATTGCCATATAATTTTTGTTCCCTAGCTGGCAGAGTAGTACTTCCAACAGTCTTGGAAGAACACAAGGGCAATCTTTATTCCATACTAATGAAGGATTTTTGTTGGTGCCTTTCCAGGTTATTGTTTTTCTTAGTGGCAAAAGGATATTTGCTTGGGGAGATAAGAGTCAGCTGAGTGAGTACATGGCTTCTAAAGTTAAGAATATCTTAATCTCCTGCAGCAGCTGGTAGAAGCAGATCGTTTGCACATCCTTTGTACAGGGGGAAAGGGAAGTTGGGGCAAGAGGAAAGTAATTGCCCAAGGCCACCCTGCAAAGCAAAAAGTAAAACCTGAGGCATTTGGGTGCTGACTAACCAGCCTGTTCACTGGCAAAGCAGCTACTTTGTGATGGCAGAGTGTTATCTGCACACAGTGGAATTATTGGGGTGATCCTGTGCAGGGCCAGGAACTGGACTTTGATGATCCTTGTTGCTCCCTTCCAACTCAGGATATTCTGTAATTCTACCTGCAGTGATCTTATGCAATTGGCCTTGGTGTGATACAGTTAATTTTAGTGCTTTGATATGTGTGAAACCTTATTTGACCACTGGGACAGAATGAATGTGCAGGGATGGGGCAGAATTCAGTTTTCCTAGATTTAGCCAGGAAAAGGACTGGAGAAAGTATTGCATGATGAGTACAATAACCTCACAGGTGTGAAAGAAGGCTGCACGTTCCTCACTTTCCATCCTCGTGCCCTCCGTCCTCATCCCACCATTACGTGTAACTTTGATACCTGGGAAATTGCTACTCCCAGCATGGGCAGAGCAGGCAACTTCTAGCAATTATTAATTATATTAATGGTGCCAAGGGACGAGCTGGAAAAGACACTCTAAATGAAAGTGGGCAAAGTCACACGTGCCTTTGGTAGCTACAGGGGCTGAGCATCTACCCAGCATCCAGTCCTTGTAGCTCTCCTGGGCGCCTTCCCTCTCCCCAGACTGCAATAGGAAACTCAAATTTATATTAATGTCACTTTTTCATCATGGCTGCAATTATTTTCAGGATTCTTCCACAAGCCAAGTCACTTGTAGGGACTGTGAGACTTTGTGTTCTCCTCTGTTCCCTCCCTCTCTGTCTGTTTGTGTATTTGGGGTGGGTGATTTGGTCCTCACTCATGAGTGCCCAGGGCAGGCTCTCACCAGCAGGGGAGCACTAAGATATACTTGGACAATTTAGTTCCCTGAGTTTGAGACCATCTCTTTTCCCATACCTCATTTTAAGAAGTATTTTGAAAGTTCCTGGTTCTTCCCTCCCCTATATTTAGATTATATTGTAGGTTTTAAAATAAACCTTGGTAGCAAAATATTTACAAATCATTCTTAGAACTTCTGTAAATCCAAAACATATCTTTGGCTGCGTGATTGATTATTGATTGCGTGATACAGGCTTATTGATTAAAAGTATGTTCTCTTGAATCACCAAGGTCTGTGTGAAAATTGGCTGCTTTAGAATTGCCCTGTCTGGTAATCTTGATGTCCAACTTGCAATTTATTTCCTGTGTCCTGGTCCATTTTTTTCAAATTCATTTTCCAATATTGTTTCTTCAAACAGGCATCAGAAGTAACACAACAGAAAAGATTAATATTGAACAACGGCAGTAATCTGGAATATGACCAGAGCCACTGAAATTCACTCCAGGCTGAATTTTGAAGTTTTGTGCCTCTGTTTAAATCTCTTAACATCATCAGGCCTTTTTCTTAGAGGATCCTTTGGACTATTTAGCATCATTTGAATAAAACTTCCCTTTACCTCCAGGAAAATCAGATCATTGGGATTCAATGCAGTCAGTTGTTTAGATTTTGGTAAGGGTAAGTGGTGTATTTTGTAAAGATCTGCCACTAAAATAACCTGATTTCATACAGTTAAACCTTAAAGTATTAGTTTTTACCTTTTATTTGAGAAAATGTGTAAGGTAATAAGTATTCTTGAATTATTTTGAAATTTTAAAAAATTACCCCAAGGACTTGGGTGTGTTTGTGTGGGATTTCACACACACACATACACCCCCTTAGAGGATTTTATGATTGTTTTAATCTCTTGTAGTAGTAAAGTAACTGCATTCTTGTTTTCACTCAGTCTTTGACACTCCAGTCCTTTCTCACTGCCACACAGCTTATGGCTTGCACTCAAATTGTGTTATCTTCTCTTCCCTTTTATTTATTTTTTTTTTCTTGTTCCAAAGTGTAAATTGTTTCCTGCCACTCTACAGGATTTTTCTCCCTTAATGATATGGAGGGAGATAACTACTCATAGTGCTGACAGAGGTAAGAGGACCAGGATAAGTAATACCTCAGCTGCAGAATGATATACTGCTAGTGGGAGTAAACTCCAGATTCATATCCCAAAACACTAGTTAGTCTATCAGCACTTCTGCCATTATCTCCTCTGCCACAAATCCAAAGTTTCAAGGTCAGCTGTAACTGTATTGAAAATCTGGAGATCTAAGGAAAGCCCAGTGAATTAACAACCTTTTTCTGCCTGGATTTTGTCTCTGATATGAGGCCACTTAGACACCTCCGTTTGGCTGGATCAGTGCAGTAGGATAAGGGTAAATATAAAGCCTACACAGATAAAGTCACTTTTTTGGAGGGGAGAAGCAATTTTTGAAAAAACATCAGGTATTTTAGACCATAGAAAGTACAAGGTCAGAAAGCATTTTGTGTTGAGGCTTCAGTAATTACCCATGTGAATAAGCATGCCCCATTAATTTTGGCACTGTGATAATTCGTTCAGAACAAAGACTGATTGAATCAATTCATTTAAACCTGGATTTAAATGCTCCAAATCTGAAGAAAAAAGGAGTAAAGGGAAAAAGAGACATACCTAGGTTAAAAATTCTACATTTAGGTATAAATAATCAACTCTAATATGGACCAAGTGAAGAAGAAAGCAGGAAGTGTGATAAGAAATCAAGACGTGTTGTCTCTGAAGAAAACTGGAGGAATCTGGGTTATCTCTTGTAGAAAAGAGGAGACATAATATGCAATGTAAGTGCTACTGCAGAGGGGGAAGAAAAGGATAATGGATGGGAGGCTGGTGACAAACTCAAGGTTACACCTGATTTGTTGGCCAAACTTTCCTACTGAGCTCACATACACACAATCTTGCAAACTCAGTGCTTTATTGACTGCGTGGTGTAAACCTGTCTGAAATAAATTTCCCACTGGTATCAAACTCTAAGTCCCTCAGCAATGTAGATCATCTTTTGCTTTGTTCTTGTTTCCCTGCAATCTATTAGCATGAGGTTGGCACTAATGCTTTTTCCTACACGAGATCAGGGACTGTAAAACTATTGTATGAGTAAACTGTTCTTCTATTCATATCCATCAATAAATTTGGAGCTGAAGTGTACATGCTCAAAGTAGGCTTTAACCTTCATCTTAACTTTTTGAGTAGCTTTTTACATTAACATGCTATAGCTGTCCCATAGCCTCACATTACTCTCTGAATTTAAGACTGAAAGTCCATCCAGCTTCAGCAATTGCTTGACACTCACCTGTTGAAATCTGCATTTATATTGCTAATTACTCTGAGTGCAACTTCTTCCCTAGCACTGTGCCCACTACTGTACTACCCTCACCTGAACTGGCAGAAACCGTTTTCCATAATAAAGAGAATTCCAGAATAATATCCTTTCTGCTAATGCAAAAAGGGATTTATTTTCTTTAACACTGCAATGCTTTCAGCACTTTCTCTTTTTTGTGTTTGCTCGTGTTCCCTGGAACGTGGTTTTAGATGAAATGGAAGCTCACTGGATGGATACTTTCTTCCTTATGACCTGAAATTGGCTTTAAGCAGCCATTTAGGAGCAATTCTGATGAAACTTTACAGACTGTATGTGATTATGTGCTCATGTAACTTCTCAGACTGATCATCTGTACCATCCAGGCTGGGGGATGAGCAGATGGAGCAGCCCTGGGAGAAGGACTTGGGGGTGCTGGTGGGTGAGAGCTGGGCATACCCCATCTCTGAAATCCCCCACGTCCTGGGCTGATCCCCCAGCGTGGGCAGCAGGAAGGGGGGGATTCTGTGCCTCTGCCCTGCTCAGGTGAGACCCCACCTGCAGAGCTGCCTCCAGCTCTGGGACCCAGCACAGGAAGGACCTGGAGCTGCTGGACAGAGTCCAGAAGCGGCACCAGGATGATCAGAGGGATGGAGCAGCTCTGCTGGGAGGAAAGGCTGAGAGAATTGGGATGGTTCAACCTGGAAAAGAAAAGGCTTTGGGATGACCTAATTGCAGCCTTCCAATGCCTGAGGAGTTCAATAAAAATGGAGGGAGACTATTTACAAGGGATGTAGTGGTTGGACAAGGGCAAATGGATTCAAACTGAGAGGAGGTTTAGATTGGATATTAGGAAAAAATTGTTCCCTGTGAGGGTGGAGAGGCCCTGGAACAGGTTGCCCAGAGAAGCTGTGGCTGCCCCATCCCTGGAAGTGTCCAAAGCCAAGTTGGACGGGGTGTGAAGCAACCTGGGATAGTGGAAGGTGTCCCTGCCCATGGCAGGGGGTGGAACTGGATGGGCTTTAAGATCCCTTCCAGCCCAAACAATTCTGTGGTTGTACCTTCTGAACTTAATTTGTTATTTCAGATATAGGGCCTGAATAGTCACCCAGAAGATTGCCTCTCTGACAAATTTCCCCACAGTGCCACTTTGTGTAAGAGTCTGTATTGTTCCTTCTGATTTCTTATTTTTAGCTTTTTAGCACCACATATTGACACTACAGAACAGCTTGTTATCCCTCCAAAGAGACGGTCATATTTAGCATTTTCATGAAAGGGGAGAATCTTTATCCCACTCTTGAGCTCTCTATTTTAGATGAGTTTTGAATGACTGAAGCAATTCCTGGGAAAGGGACAGGTTTGTTATTTGCTTAAAGGCTGAGGCTGGGATCCTCTAGTGCTTGGACAATCTTTGGAGGCAGTAGAACGGTCCTAAAGTTATGGATAAAGCTGGACATTTAAAACATATTGCAGTGTCTGGGGTTTTCTTTGAGCACTTGAAGATCAGAGACTAGAAAAAATAATAATTTTAATTTTCTTTCCACTTAACTCTAAACAGTGTATTTCGATAGCAGCTGACATATGGAAAGCTGGGGGAAAAAAAGTGCTTTGAAATGTAAGTAATGTTTGTCAGAAATAGAAGCCACGCGATGATACGACAATATCCCAAACAGTTTGCATGGTGCCTTAACTACATTATTTGTTTTGGTTTGACTGCAATAGGAAACACCCATCCACAGACTCTGCCTGGCTTGTCAGTTATGTAAAATCACAAAGCCTAAATCAAAGCCATTAGCTCCTTCTTTCTGCTAAATATCAGCACAATCAAACACTACCACCTGCAGACACTGTCCTGTATCTCAGTCCACCTCTGCTCAGGCCAAGGAGCAAGAATGGTCTAGAGAATTAACTACAAATCTAAAGAAGCTGTTGTGTATGTTTTTGGGTTTAATTTGCACATATTTAATCCCACCTTTGGTTCACAATTTTGCATAGCCTGCGTACTGTGATCATACGAAACTTAGGTTGTGAGGGAACGTACAAGGTCTGTAGTGCAACCTCCTGTGCAAAAAAAGGATTAACTTCAGAGTCAGTGCACATTACTCAGGACTTGGTCCAGTTGAGTGTTGAAAATTTCCAAGGATGAAGATTTAAACCACTCATTTGGATCTCTGTTCTGGCACTTAACCAGTTAGTGGTGGCCTTGGCAGCGTTAGGTTAACAGTTGAACTCCATGGTCTTAAATGCCTTTTCCAACCTAAATAATTATCTGATTCTAATATTTCTTCCTCAGTTTTATTTTGTCTCCATGCTTGCTGAGAGACAGTCACTCCCCTCCTGCTCCTGTAATCCTTGGAACCGTAGGAAACTGAATAAAACCAAATTTCTATACCTGCAATGGCAATGAAAGGTCCATGTTGGAGTCTTGGGGTCCAAGAGAAAAACTTTTTGTGCTCAAACATCCTGTGGATGTCAGACTGTTAAAGAATGTTAAAGAATGTTAAAGAATACCCTCCATATCAAGGAAAAGATAGAATTCAAATGTCCTGCACAGAGAAATGCATGGCTCAAAAGCTGTCTGGAGGTGATGCCTGTGGAAAAGATTAAAATAACACCTATGAAGGAAAAGCAACAAATTTGGAATAGAAGCCCCACTCAGAGTCATCATGTCCTGGTAAGTCTGATCATGATTATCCCTGCTTCAGATCCAAGGCTCTACATCTGAGCTCCAACAGAAGCTGCATTTACTTGGAGAGAGGGAGGTGTCTTTAAAAAAAAAAAAAAAAAAGTCAAATGTGTTTTATATCAGATATATATTTGGAATGAATTTTCTGCAGAAGCTGAGAAAGCAACAGCTTTGCCTGATAGATCCTCCCAAGGGAGCTGTGGCTCAGAGCAGTGTCACACTTGTGCTCGTCTTCACAATGGAGCAAGCCTGGGTGCAGATAAAGTGCACAGAGTGAACACCTAGAAGAAAGGTTTAAGTTTGCCAGTGATAAATAGCATTCATCCAAAGCTAGAGAGAGTTGTTTCAGGTGGGTTTCTCTGCTTTATTTTGTTAAACCTCAGTCTGATTACAGCTCAAGCTCAAGAGCGGTTTAAAGGCTCTGAGAGCACAAAACCAGCCATCCTATTGTCCGGCTTATGTCAGCTTATTTTGATTCAATAGAAGCTTTGGAGACAGACCTGGTACTGCTCTAAACTCTTTGTGGGTGCAGTTTTCTGCTCAGCCCTCCTTTACAATGCCCAGACTTAAGAGCTAAAGGGGAAGAGAAAGACGAGGGGAAGGAAAAAAAAACCCCACAACCTTTTCACTTGCTCTGTGAATCCATATGGTTTCTGAGGCAAAAAGATGCAGTGTTCATGATGGTACATTTTTATTCCTGAAGAAAAGCATCTCCCTCTTGGATTGATCCCATGGTGGAAATAAGGCACTGAACTTATTTTTAGATACAAAGCAAGTGGTTCACAGACACCTCGTTTAATGAGTTTCTGTGATATACTGCAGCAGGGGCAAAAATCTCAGGTGCAGGGCCGTAAATGAAGTCTCCTGGCTGAGGAAGTAATTCTGTCACTGCGGTGCCCATGTAGGTTAATTCCTAAACCCAAAGCACTGAGGTGTTTTCAGAAGTGGATGTCTGTAGGAGGGCAGGCTTTCAAAAACAACTTCTGTACCCAAAGCTGTGAGGAACTCCCTGTTCACTTCCCGATGCACTATAAAAGATTTCCTAACTACTGTTAAACAATAAAACATTGTCTGCCCACTCTTTGATACCCTCAGGACCTGGAATATGGGGTACATCCACATGGTGACCTGAACCTGGGCCCTAACTTGGTAAATAACTTCCTGTGAAGCAAATTCCCAGCAAAATGTGGGAGTCATGCCATTGCTGAGATAATCCCCAGCAGTTTGCAATCAGCTACAGCCACACATCCTTTCCAGGGCTCTTAACTTTCAGGGCTGTAAATGTCAGCATTGATACTGGATTTANCCAACCACGTCAAGTCCCGACAAGTCTGTTTGGCTATGTCTGGGGCTCGTGAGAGAGGTCTCTAATTATTTGTAGACATTTTTTGTCCAGGATTCAGACTACAGCTGCTTTCTGCACATTTCATCTTGCTGGATGTTTGTTGACTAAGCCTCTTAAAACATTCGACACGTCAGATGGATGATTGTGAAGTCTAAAAAATTTGAGTAATACCTGGTTGTTTGAAGCCACAGAATAATGAACAGAATTCTGAAAGAAGCAGAAGGTCAGAAAATGCTGGTATCTGATGTTTTATACATGTAAAACCATGGGCATAGCAGAATTAATTTCTTTGGGCAGCAAGGCAAGAAGCAAAGGAAAGAGCAGCTTAGATGGGAGAAGGATGGACTGTGAAATAAGCAAGCTTTAAAAATTAAAAATATTCATAGGAAAGATGTTACTTTTAACATTTAAAAAAAGCAGAAAATTGATATATTTTAGTGTTGTAGGGATGACTGTACTGCTACAGAACAAAACACCTTTCTGATTAAAGGGTGACTCTTAAAGGCCCAAATCCTCCAAAATAAAAAGTAATAATAATAAAAATAGCACATTTAACTTATTTATGCTGTAGAAGTTACACAGATAATGGCCAACAAAACATTGCCTGCAGATGCCTGCAGAGTTTTAACTCTGTCCTCCTGCACACACATTAAAATGGAAACTTAACTGGCAATTCCTCTTGAGCCCAGGTTATATGACTATTTCTTTCTTATTTCATACAAAAGATATCAGAGCTTTGTATTCCGCAGGGAGCAGAAGATTACAGATGCAGCCTGTATAACACTCTCCTCTATTTTGATCATACCTTAAATTCTGCAGGCACTAAATGAAGGGATGAAAACAAAAGCTCTATATGTCTCCAGTTGCTGGAATCCATGATCAATGGGATCTCTCATATCATATTCAGCAGCACAATGTTAATCAAGGTCACTGTCTCTTTTTTTTTTGCAGTGATTAAGGGTCATGTCAAAGAAGACATATTTCTTTGATTGTTTATGTTATTCACATCTGATAGGGACTAAAATCACTCATTTCCAGTTAGATGTTCCAGCCTGAGGCAGTTTAAATAGATGCTGTGACTTCAGCAATGTTTTCAGTTCAACTTTTGCTGTACATACACATTGGGTGGGATTTTCTGTGAGACACACTGGAGTTTTAAGGATTATATGTTGCCAGTGGGCACATTCCCTTGATTTGTGAGTTTTGATCTTCCTTGTCTGCAAGAATCCAAAATCAGTTTGAGGGTGATAAACAGAGTTTTCCAAGCATCCTTTTCTTCACCTGGCCTTAAAGGAAGGTCTCTGCTACACAGAATTTCTGAGAGGAGATAAAAATATGGCCGGTAACTGCCTAAAAACTTTATTGTTCAAAATTCTCAGCTAATTGGCAGCAGCACATCACAGGGAAGATGGCTATTTTAACTGCTACTGAGGACTCTATGGAAAACCTTTCAGAGTCCCCCAAAAATGAGAAATTTTGGTATGAGGGTAGCAGAGAGGGCTGGAGGCTGGAGCACAGGAATGAGAGAACTTTCAAGGGGAATTAGAGCAACCTTCCTTCCACTGCCTACTGCGACATGGAGGGAAGACAGAATAGAGTCCTGGGGTTGCACAATGAAAGGTCAAGAGGCAAAGGCCACATGTTTCAGCAGTTGGAACTCACACTGGATTTTAGGAAATTCATTTTCCCTTCAGCACAGGAGCAGAGGCTTAGCAGGTGGGGAGCAGAATCACAGAGCCTGCAGATGTTCCAAACTCCAGAATTGCTCAAGAAGTAGAGACAGGACAAAGGGTAATGGCTTCAGACTGGAAGAGAATAGCTTTAAACTAGGAAAAAATTCTTCCCAATGAAGGTGGTGAGGCACTCTTACAGATTGCCCAGAGAAGCTATGGATGTCCCATCCCTGTAAATGTCCAAGGCAAGGTAGGATGGGGATTGGAGCAACCTGGGTCTGTGAAAGGTGTCCCTCTCCATTGGCAGGGCATTGGAACTACATGATTTTTAAGGTCCCTTCCATCCCCAACCATTCTGTGATTCTGTGACTCTATGAATTCTGATTTATCTTTGAGATTGCTCCTGCTTTGAGCAGGAGTTTGCAGAACAGACCTCCAGAGGTTGCTTCTGGGCACGACTGTTGTCTGATTCTGTGATTCTGGTTGTGTGTAATCTCTCCTGGGGAAAGGGAGATCCCCTCTGAAATAAAGAGTGACATTGGAGAAGCAGCGAATGCAATGGGTTTTAATTATGAGGATGAGATCAAAGGGCTTTCGTCAGCTCAGTTCAGAATAGTTATATATGACCAGTTCAAATGTCGAGAAAACAAAAGTTGGAGGGATCTATAAACACCTTGGAAATCTCCAGGAGCTTTCCAAAGCATATCTCTTCTGTTAATAAACTGAGCATTTCTAATTAGTGTAAGTGACCACAAAACTCTAACCAAGGAGCACAAATTAGAGAAAGCACACAGCCCAATTTAATGACTCTGGAAGTTATTACCTGCCTACACGAGGCCTGACATGAGGAGAGTGTTGAGTGAATTATGTGGATTGAATGAGAAATGTGGTGGGTTTGTGCCAAGTGGAGGAATGAGAGGGGAAGAGGGGGGAGTAGCTCATTTACCCCAGATCAAAAATCCATATGCTTGTTAACCAGGCACTGGCTACATCCCAACATGAAAAATGAAGTTCACATTTTGTGTGTGAACCAGTAATTTGCATTGATTTGCACATGATTTGTGTCTAATTTGCTAATCGTTAAACTCCATGTGATATGTAAATAGGTAGAAAGTTAAAACCTCGGCTCTAAATTCATTCACTTTGACAATTTAATCTGGCTGGCAGGAGTTGCCTTCCCTCACACAGTCTGGGTACGATGAAGGTCACACTCCATGAAAGACTTGCAAAAAGACCTTTCACTCATTGTTTCCTTCTATTGTTCCTGTCCAAAGACAGAAAACTTTTCCAGCAGTGACCTGTTTTTTAGGATTTTTGAGAGGCTTAGATTATTCCACAGCCATTTATATGACTTGTGCTCCACCTGTGTGTAAGACTGACCAATACAGTTAATTACCACTTTGAGATCCCCGAAATACGGATGGGATGCAGAGCAGAAAATGTAGGAATGACAGAAGTAAAAACAGCTGCCTGAAAGCCCTTCAAGACTGGTGTTAATGTGAGCAGGACCGGGCTGAAAATCTATGATCAGACCTTCTAATATTTCAGATAAATACAAATTGGTTTATTTTAAATGTGTTTAAATGCAAAGTTTCATTTGCAAATCAGATGCAAATCATTGTATGGCAACATTAAAAAAAGGTAGGAATTTGGTAGAGTGTTTTTCTGAGATAAAAATAAGAGGTGACTAAACTGGGATATTTGATATTATCAATGCCTCGGCTATCTTGGGTGATTTCAGGATCATGAGAAATGTTGATATCAAAGCTGGAACAACAAAAAGTATGAACAGGTTTCAAAGATCAAATGGGGTTTGACCTCCTGTTAAAAAGAGCCTTGTCAGCAATGTATGCACTGTTAATACATTTAGTTGGCTGTAGGAGTATGTTAATGTTTCCTGATGTCCTAGGAGACAAAATGGTATGTAAATGAAGTTGTTTCATGTGTGGGTTGTTTGGTATTTTTTCTTTAAAAAAAAAAAATTGATCAAAAACATTTTAACAACACAAAAATTCGCAAAGTGTAACTCAGTGAACGGAGCACTGGATTATAAAATAAAATAATAGTTTTATTCTCACTTGTTTGTCATGAGTCTATGACTCCTCAAACTGAACAACAGCAGTAATTAAGTATGACAGAGGATGGAGAAGATGTTTCAACGTGGACTCTGCAGAGCACATGAACACCAGTCAATAGATAACTCATCAATAGATAACTCATCAATGGGCCTAATTCCGCACCAGCAAAGCCATTGGAAATATTTGTCTTCCCTGGGTGCAACACCAGACCTTGGGGAGCGAGGTCAGTTTGAATCCTGCCAGCAATGCCTTGAGAGTCCCTGGCTGTCCTTCCATGTCACTGCCCTGTGCCCTGCAGCCACCAAATGTTGGACTATCCATTGATATAAGACTGTTTTGATTGTCTTATAATGCAAATGCTGACCTTAACAGGAGAAGGTTTTCATTTTTTGACTTTTTGTTTTGCAGTTGTCAGCACAAAAATTAATACATACTTAGTAGAATCCAAAATTAGTCACTCCTGAAAGTAATTATGTGCTAATTATGCAATTATTTTATTTTATATAGGCAGCAAAAAAATTTTAAAGTACTTCAATTAAAGTTTCTTCAAAAAATCAAGTCAACTACTACTTGACTTAAATAGTAATTTATAAAATAATTTGTCACTTGACATTTTAAGACTTCAGGGATTTTTACAGGATTCTTATTGTGTATCTAACAAAACCATTTTTTCTTTATCTGCTTTTTTCCTCCAGTATTACAAGTTTGATGTGGCTTCACCTTACCCATCTGTCTGAAATTAGCAGATTATATGTTTATATAAATTATTTATTATCAGATTAGTATATGTTTGCCTGACTCCTAGCAGTTTTGGTGGAGTTGGAAATAAATCTTTTAAACAGATCTGAAGAAGGTGGGCCAGAATAATTTTGTGTGTAAGTGAGGCTGATCAGATCAAGTTCTTTGTGTACCTGATGCTTCATTTCCTCTTTATGCTTTTTGAATCTGCTGGCTATTGTTGCTCCATTTGTCAGAAGTGGCAAATGGAGACAGATAAGGGTCAAATGTTTTGTGACAATTCTGTCTGAATAGGCAAACAACCCAAACTAGTGCTTCCAAGCAAAGAAAACCATATAAGCTCCACCTGTTTTGGTTGGCCAGCCAGTGTTTCCAGCAGCACATCCTGGTTGATGTATGGGGCAGCTTAAACCCAGGTACAGCTGCCCAGGGAACAGTCCAGATCCATGACAAGGCAGCTGGAACATCACAGTGGCTTTCCCTGTACTGACTATTGCAACAGGGAAAAGATTTTGGGAACAGATGATGAGGGAAAGCTGTAGGAGATGGAACTCCACAGGAACACAGGATTCCCTAGTTCAGCTGCTTGTGAATTGTTTTAATTCTCCTTTAAAAGATGTCTCCACAGTGCTTTATCTCCATAACAATATTGTTCTAGGCAGTATCTGCTGCGCTCAGAGGGAAACTCTCATTTGTGTACAGGAAACAAATAGCATCAATCAAATCACACTTATGACCCTTTCTGCATAATAATACAATAATAGGGGTCGGATTTAGAGCTACTCAGACTACACTGGTAATTAGGAGTTCAAGTGAATTTGAGTCTTATTATTGTAAACAATATGGAAAGACATTCACAGAAGAATTGCAAAATAATGTTGTGCTGTTTGATAGCTTGGAATTTAAGGGCAGGGAGGGGTGAATTAGAAACCCAAGATTTTTAAGTGCTTGTTGACTCTAGCACTGAGTAAGTCTTTGTTGATACTAAATGAATTTTTACCAGTGTCAAAACTCAAGCAATATTAAGGTGTTCACATTTACAAAAAAGGATTTTGCCAAAACCTTTGTAGATCCTGTACAGAAAATCCCATCTTTACAAGAAAGCTGCACTCTCTCTTCCCAAAGGAAGATTTTTGATCACCCTCTTGAAATGTTGCCAGTTGCTTGCATCTATTTGCTCTGGACATGGTCACTCTTTTGAAAGCTTTAGGCCATACTTGTCAGTAAAAGTACAGCTGGGGAGAAGAGCGAGATGTTCCTGGAGTCCTTAATCCCTTGTCAGTCCAGACAGTGCTCCCTGAAGGGCTGTCTCCTGAAACCCAGCATTGCTTCTTGCTCTTCCCTGAAGTAGGTTGTGGTGGGGCAGTGGGGATGTGTGTGTATGTCTCATCTGAGCTTTAAACTGAGAGAAACAGGCTATAGGAATTGAATCTTTATCAGCTGCTGCATGAAGAGTTGTATTGTAGGGAGTCTGCTGATACTGAAATACAAAAATATTCTCTAGCATTTATCTCTTCCTTCAATGCCTTCTGCAGTCAGCTCCCTTATTCCGTTTTTGCCTCCCTGAGTCGTGCTGCTGTCATTGACGGGCAGGCAGAGACCACAGCATTGCCAATTTACGTTTGCAATCAATACAGCACTTTGGTTTTCAATGAAGTTATTAGCATGCGTGTGATAAACAACAAAGTTAACTTTCAGCTGACATTTATGACTATGTACTGAAGCAGAAACACTTAAAATCTGATTACACAGAGCTGTTCCTGGATGCAACTCTCATATACACCTCTGCTTCCCACTCTCCTTCTCAGACACCACTCAGGACTCCTCCCCTGCTGACAAGCTCCAAAATGTTTTGCCTTCTCACATCAGTGAAAATATGTGCACTATTTTAATTGGGAGCTAGTTAGCAAAAGACCAAGGGGCTTGGACACACACAAACATAGGGATGGGGTGCAATTTCCTTAGCGTGTATTGTCTGAGAACTTTGCAATTGAATTAATGTTGATGTTTGCCTTGCAAAGTCCCTCTCAGGGAGCACCACCCAGATTTGAGCAGCAGGTTAATCTGGCCTGTCCCTCAGCACCTACACCCTGAAGATGACACCCAAGGAACCTACCCTTTTTCTTGTGCTAAGCCACAGTGGGGTTTCAGCCTCCCCTTGCAGTCTGCTGGGTTGAAAAGGGAGGGAAGAGCTGCTCTCCAAGTTTAACTGAAGACAGCACATCTTTTTCTGTGACTCTTTGGGATGTGCCAGCTTGAAAAGTGATGGATCAGGAGACAGTGTGCCTGGCCAGGAGAGCACAAGGAAAAAATGGAAGTAAACAACTGGAGAGCTGTCAGTGCAAGGGGATAATTTTCCCTCCTTTCAGCGTGGGTAATTCTATTGCTTTGAGATCCAACAAACTGTCCCAAATTCGAGCCTCTAGCTGGGGTAACTGTGAAAGTACAAGTGCAGGCTGAAGCCTGTGCTCGATCAAGGGAGAGACCAAGAGCAATTGAGAGTGAGATTCAAGGTACACACAAGATGTGAAGCTCTGCAGTGAAAATACAGCTTTACTTTCACATCAGAGGAACAGAGGGTGGGGGAAAGAAGAAAAGAAAAGCCGACAGGCAGAAGATCACAGGATCAGCCCTCCTCTGTTACAGGCTGCAGAAGCTGTGAGAAATAGGTTGGGCTTACATGGGCAGGTTTTGGGAGCAGGGGGGATTCAGGGGTGGCTTCAGTGAGAAGCTCTGGGAAACTTCCCCCATGTCCAAGGAATGAATTCCAGACAACTCCAAGCCAGACCCACTGCTGGCCAAGGCCGAGCCCGTCAGTGATGGTGGTGGTGGCTCTGGAATATCAGACTTACAAAGGGAAATAAAGCCCCTAACCCCAGTAACTTCACTTGGAGAGAGGAGTGAGAATAAGAAAAAGAAACAACTCTCCAGATGGGGGGACTAAAACAAGTCTGGTTTTGTAGATAATATTTTTTTCTGTGGTTTTTTTTGGTTTGTTTTTTTTTTCAGATGGAGAAGAAAGATTTCACAGGAAAACTGTTTAAAATTTGGAGGTTTTGTCAGCTGGGATGGCACAACTGGGATTTCTTGTGAGGGGCATTAGAAGCAAGCTTAGGATGCAGTATGCTTATGAGCTCTTAATAAAGTATGACCAAATAAACAATTAAGGTATTTACATCACTATTTTTCGGAAGGTTCCACATAGTGTAAACCGTAGAATCCCAGAATCATAGAGATTGGAAGAGGCCAGTAATGGAGACCCAAAACCCCTTTGGGCAACCTATTTCACCATTCAATTCCCTTCACAATAAACTATTTTTTTCTCGTTTTTAACTGGAATTTCCTGTATTTCTGTTAGTACCCATTGCCTCTTGTCCATTCAGTGAGCACCACAAAGAGCTGGCCTCTCTCCTCTTCATTACCTCAGGTGTTTGTCCATGTTGAGAAGATCCCCCTGAGCCTTTTCTTCTCCAGGCTGAACAGCACAGGTGATCTCAGCTTTTTCTCATGTGACAGGTGCTCCAGTCCTTGAATCAACATTGTGACCCTCCAAAACATCCCTGAGTCTTCCTGGTGCTGAGTAGAAGGAGAGGATCAAATGTCTCATCACTGCTGTGTTTTCAGGCTTTTTGTATTTTGGAGAAGATAATTTCTCTTCCCTTTATTTCATGTTTTGATGTTGAAAGCATAGAGAAAAAAACCTGTCTGTTCTTAAACGGCTGTGGAAGGAATGGTGCGGCAGGAAGAGAAGCTTCACCTTAGGATAGCAAACTTAAATCCTAGTCCTGGAAAGAAAAAGAGTCTGTTTTTGTAGCAGAAGGAAGATTTCAAAGTTGTCAACTTGTGAGTAGCTCTTATGTATTTACATATTTAAACTGTTACTTCCTCTAATGACAAAAGAAAGAGTAGTGAAGGAGAACGAAAAACCCACCTAAGAATATGAAACATTTTTTAGGAAGCATCAGAATAAAACTTTAAATCAGAAAAAAAGTAATCCAGAGGACAAGAAAACCAAGCAAATTTGGTGGCATATGTTTTAAAAAAATTCTTTCCTTTTTACAGCAGTGAGCAAATAGAATTGGACTGAGTATTTGAATTTATTATGAAGTTTGGTGTTTTGAGGTTGGGAGATACTCCCTGCTGAATAAGGACTCAAAAAATTATGGATGCATGTTGGAAATATTAAACAATGTTCAATACTAAACACACTTTAATGAAGAACAAAATAGAATATCTTGCTAATTCCTTCCGGTATTCTTTTCCCTTTATAACTTTTTTCAGTGCTGGGTAGACCAGGATTTGAATTGTGTCACAGTGGAAATAAGTTACTATGCTGTTCACTAAAGGAGGTTTGTTTAATTTTCTGAAATTAATCATTCAGATGTGAAATCAAACATTCCACCTGCAATTCCTGTTAAGATATTTGGCCTTTTTCTGCTGTTAAACTTTTGGGTTTTGTGTATTCTTAACAGTAGTAAATAAAAGGTTAAAGAAGTGCATTCCTTGGTTTTGAAAACCAAAATAAAAATTGGTTCTGTTAACATATAGCAAAGGAGAGGAAAAAATGGCTGTTGTCATACAGATAATTTAGTAGTTGGAAAATGTGGGCTTATTTTCATGGAAAGAGTTTATGGCAAGTCCAAAGTATCGGCCACCTGACTAGGAAGGATGCACACTATTACTATTGACATTTTGGAGTCAGGAATGGCATTATGGAGTAATTAAATTGGCCAAAGGTCTCTGAAGATGTTGGCAATAACCTCACCTTTGCTGAATGTTCATTTCCCGGCTGCAAGATCATCTTTCATCTCAGAAATGAATTGTCTCTTTTCATAGAGTGAAAAACAAAGACACATTCAAATGTGTGAGTGAAAAGAAGCTCCTTTTTGTACAAAACTAGATTTTTCTCCCCATGATCAGATGGTATCTGAACCTTCTTCTTTTTTTTTTCCCACTCTATTTTTAAATTAAAATATGGAAATTTAAAATTTATTGTACTACAGGGATTTATACCTAAAGTGAAAAGGAGACAGAGTCTCATCCTTAGAAATTGCTCTCTCCCAGGATCTAAAAAGACCCCATGCTTTCATGACCAATGATAATCTTTAAGATATATGTCTGTTCTGCTGAGTAACTTCTGATTTCTTTAGCTCGGTCTCTTAATCTGTTTTTTACTGGATATTGATTTCAGTTCACTTCTTTTCTGGAAGTACTGTACCAAAGATTATCTTTCAATAGACTTCAAGCATGAGTGGCTTAGTAAAAGTCTCTCATCTTATTAGAGGTTTATATTCTTACAGCAGGCTCCCTTTCTCTTGTACCACACAGGCTGCTACTGCAGACAGATATATCTGTAAAGTCCCTCTTAACTCTTCAGGTAATTTCTTGCAATGACACTGAAATCTGCACAGTGTTTCGGTAGGAAATGCAGATACTATCTTCATGCTCACATTTTTGCTTCAAATTTTGTACCAAGTTTTCATTAAGATGATTTCTATCACAACAGTTTTGGAAAAAAATGATGCAACTGTTGTTTGCAATCTGCTGGGAAAGGTTTTCCTCAGAATAATGTAGAGTGGTGGACAGTGGAAATTTAATTAAGAGGATTCAATTACAGCCAGGCAGACTGATGTGTGATTAAACAGATAGTGTCCAGGAAAGCATTCTAATTACAACGCAGTATTTCCTTAATCCCAGGTAAATATAATTAATTTCAGGTTTGTGTTAGAGTGACTGTTTGATGACCAGTCCCACACAGTGGCAGAAAGGGACTCAGTCTCCAAATCAAATGACCAGAGATAACTATTTGGATTAGGGGTGAGGGCAAAATTCATGAAAGCACCAAAGTGTTGGTGTGCATTTTGTACCCAGTTGTGATCCTCAACACTTATGATCCACTTAAAAGGTTTGTCTACGTGGCTCATGTGTGATTTCCCTTCTGCTCAGGTCAGCTGTGAGATCTTGTCCCTCCAAGGCTGCCTAACACACAGCTGGAGTGAGAACTGCACACCTGGCCCTACTCAAACTTCAGCCACTTTGGCTTAAAAAGACTGAAAAGGTTAAAAAATTCATGAAATCCAAGCAAAGTTGAGCGGTGTCACTGTGCAAAAGAGATTTTAAGGTTCTTTGGAGGAATCAAACCATGAGCTTGTGACAGTGGGGGAAACACGAGTTCGAGCTCTCCTGGGAATGTTTTCTCTGTGTAATAGGAAAAGTCATCACTGGACTTCCTGCAAGGTGATTTAGTGCAATGATGTTTCTCTCTGGCTTCCAGAGAGTTTGGGCAATTCTTCAGCTTACCTGTACTAAGGTTTGGGTCCGTGGGGTTTGATCTTTCCAATGTTGAACTCTCAAAACACCAGGAAGCAGCAACCCTGGGGTAAAGTTGGGTGTTGCTGTGGGACAGCGTTCCAAAGAACATCACCCAGCTTGTAGGTCTCCAGTTTGCTGTATGGACACCTGAGTCCCACACACAGACAAATCAATACCTATCAATTGTCATATCTGCCTCTCTGCTAAACCTGGAAGCTCTTAAAATCACTTTATAATTAGGACGCAGTGGGATTGTGATAAAGCCTCTGCAACAGCATTAGTCTGAGAAAGCAGTTTTCGTGTCTGGATCTTCACATAGCCCTTATACTGCTCTTATCTACATTTAGAAAAAAGAAAATTACAGCAGATGTGAGGATCTCCTTTCTTGGACTGAAATATTGGAAGTCTGAGAGTCTTACAGAGCAAGAGCTGGAGCACAACTGTGGGACAGCTGTGTATCAAGTAAACTCAGAACATCAATTGTCATGATTATTAAATCTGATAAGGAGGAGAAAAGCCACTGTGCAGCTGTGAAGAAGGTTGGACATTAAACACATGCTCTGTATGTTCTTGGGCAAGTTCTTCTGTTCTAGAAATCCCAGGAGCAGCCTGAGTTCCTTGCTCTGATTTAACAGTTGCATAAGCTGAAAAGATCCCAAATGTCTGTGCCGTGATACCTCTGCTGAAAGACCCTGGAGGATGCTAAGTCGGATTAAATTGATTTAGTTTTCCTATAGGCCCTTTTTTTGAGTCAGAGACTGAATTCTAGTAACAATACAACTGCAGAGCAATAAGCCCCCGTTGCAATGCAACCCTCCTGAAAGCCTTTTGGGAATGGCTTATAAAGAAATAAGAATATAAATTTCTTGAGAAGGAATAAAATACAGTTTACCCACTTGAAAACCCAACTGCTTAAAAAAAATAGAAGAAAAACCCCCAAAAACCTAAGGATTTATTCAGAATTTATGCAGAATCCTAAATTCATTTGATCAAAGAAATAGCAGTTACTCTTCCTTCTCACTGCCCTCCTCCCCCATACAATGAAGGCAAACAGTGGAGAGGAAAATCCTCATCTTTAATTTCAACTTTATAAAGCCCTGACAGATCCATCTGCTTCATTCTTTGTAGGAAAAAACACATGCTAATGATTCTGACTTCATTAATCATTAAAAACCAAATTATCTGAACTCTACCACATCACAGAATATAATACACAAAAGATTTCTACATGTGGTGTCGAGCTCATAATTAATACTCCTGTCTTTTGTGGAATTACATCAATCATGAATATTTCCCTTTGCCAATTTAGGTCATATTTCTTAATTTACAATTTAATTTTGTTTACTGGATTTTGGGGGGGCATTGGTTTTTGTTTTGCTTTTCATATTTTTGTGCTTTCAGCATAAACTCTGATTGCCTTGTAACAGTCAGTTTTTTGCAAGGCTGTGTAGCAAAATCAGACAAGTGGCACCTGATGAAATATTCCTGTTGTATGAAGAACCAACCTTTGCTCTTAAACTTTTTTATAAAACATCTAGTTTTTAACTCAAAATTCTTAAAGGTTATTGAGCTCTTGTTATGTATAACAAAAATTGTGATGTGAGAGTATCTGATATGGGGATTTAGAATGAGACTAACTCAGATTGAACTGAGATTCCCACTCTGCTTCACTGTGGGAACACCTTGATAACAAAGTTAACAATGGGTGCTGCTGTTCTGATTTCAGATTTGGTAATTTCTCAGCTTGAGAGTTCAGACATAAAATAGATAGGTTTGGGTTTGTTTGTAGTTTTCTGGTTGGGGAAGTGGAGTTCACAGAAAGGAAAACAAGCACACGACCTCTTATCTCCTACCTGCTAAGTGTATTACAGTATATAGTAAGGAAAAAAATAAAGCCATAGAGTCACAGACAGATTGGGGTTGAAGGGAATCTTAAAAATCATCTGGTTCCAACCTCTCCTGCACTTTTCACTAGACCAGGTTTTTCCAAGCCCCATCCAACCTGGCCTTGGATGCTTCCAGGGATGGGACAGCCACAACTCAGTCAAACATCACTGTGTTTCTTTTCCAAACTCATGAGGCCAAAAATCTGGCTTTGTTCTTTCAGAAAGAATAATATTTTTGAACAGAGGACCAAAGATCTGGATTTACTGACAAGCTTTTCAAATTTAGGAAGAATTTGAACTGTGAAAAGTAAGTCATCACCATACATTAAGAGAGGAAAAAGCACTTTATGACATTTGTGCTAGAGATGATTGAAAATTGTGAGTAATATTCACAAGCTTCATTGTCTGGAATATTCAGTGTCTGGAATCTTCACTACCAGCTCCTCCTCTTCTCATGCCCTGGACAAAGTTTTTCTTACTCTACAATTTACGTCAGAGGCTCCCAGTAGGAGTGCTTCCTCCCTCATTCCTCTGATCTTATTACCCATTTTTACCACATGTCCATGAGCTCTCCTTTTCCACATCAAACCTAATCCGTTTGTTTGTTTTAAGGTCCTTTCTGATCTGGCTTCTACTGAGCTTCTTAATGTCTTTTAATATGGTGCGAAGTAGTAATTCCAATCTAATTAATTTTCCTATTTCTTCCTTTTTAGTTCTCACTCACAGGCAGTTTGCACACAGAAGCCAAATGAGCTTAGAATATGTACTCTGGGCTGTGCACTGAACTGTAAATCATTTCCAAACTAATCCACATAGTGTTCGTACCTGTTCATTTTTTTGTCAACTAAGTCTCATTTAGTGAACATAATGTTCTAAAGGTTCGATATTTTAAAGGAGTTCAGGTGTTTTATGTTCTTGATCGTGTTCCATATCCTGTGTCCTCTGGATTGCTCATAAATCTGGGCTGGTTGGTTGCCATTTTTGCAGTGTTTCACTCCAGTGAAACTCCAGCCTTTGTGGGACAAAACTGTATAGTTCATCACATTTCCAGTCCATTTGAATGTAACATCTGTCACTGAACATGAGACTGTTTGCTGTCCTCAGCTGAATAAGACATTCATAATGGGGGAAAAAAAAAGATTTTATTGAAGCTGAAGGAGCTTTTTTTTTCTTTTAATTGGTCACATTAATCGTAGACTCCGTTTTGATTTCCTGATGGTCTGAGACTGCCTTGGGAGTAGTAGCATCAGCTATTTCCCCCTTACTTCTGCTTTTTGGAGGGAAGAGACAGGAGGAGTGGGAACACCAGCATTAACTCATGCCTATCTCCAACAACAGTCTGAGTATGGGGAAAAAACCAGTAAAGGAAAGTGCTTTACTGCCCTTGATAAAGAGACCAGGGCATTTCCTGAAATGCTATTCCAGCTCTTCCCCTGCTGCCCAGGGGGAAAAATGTGCTCCATCCAAGAAGAAAGTTAGTTGGTTGTTTTGAACATCCATTGCTTTTGAGGCTCCAGTTGGGAGCATTTTTTTCCATTTGATGTGCCCATGGGATGTAGGGTAGGTAGATATTTCCTGGGACGTTGCCCCAAGCCCTCTTCTTCAATAGGCAAACATGAAATTAACAAACTCCATTTTGAAATTAGTGAAACTCTTTATCCATACTTTGTAAAATTATTCAAATCTTTCTCTCCATGCTCAAATCTATTACCTTTAAGATTCCACATCAACATAGTTTTCATGCCATTTATTTTTCTTGAAGGCATTTTTATTGCGTTCCAATACAGTTAAAGAGTCTGCTAGCACAGTTGATAGATCATATAACCTGGTGGTCACAACTGCTATTTAAACTCTGCTTTAAATATTTTTATTTCTAAACCACTTTCTTAAAATGGTATCAGAAGTGTGCTTGAAGAAGCCTGCGTTTCACAGATTTGTATGTCAGGAAAACGGTGTTACGGTCTTTGACTGTGATGTTTTTCATCTCAGAGGCTGTGGATCCCTGCGTGATAAGAGATAAATCATATCCATATGAGAGTACCAGGAGGAATTATCATTCTCACTGCCCAGAGTCTGACCTTTCTCCTGACACAGCTGTCCATAATGTCTAAGATGTATTCAGGCAATCTGGTTTCCATATTCAAGAAATAATTCTTTGAGTTCTTTTCATATACTTTTTCTCATTGTGCTTTTTAGTAGTCAAACTCCCAGAGATTTCACAATCCCTTTGAGAAGTTCAGTTTGCAGACAAATAGCCATTTGATATTGAGCCCAAAATTACCTTTACTGAATTTCCAGCTGTGGTTTTCTTTTTTTTGCTTTGCTTTTTTGGTTTATTAATGAATTCTGTCCCATCTCTGCTACCTTAAAAATTAAAAATCCTTTTTTTCCTTAATGTTCAGTTTTCAAATGCACAGAGATAGTTATCATCTCTCTCCCCCCAGCCATCATTCAACCACACTGTACATAATTAGTTCTTTTAATCTTTGCTAATAATGCATCATTTCATTAAAAGCCAGCAAGACACTTATTATGAAATGTACTTTCATTCATTTCAGCAGAGCTATGTCATGTCCTAGAAAAGCACATGTCAGAGCAGCTTTAAGTGTCCTCCTCGCCAATTTTGAAGTGGGCAGTAGCTCCTGCAGGTAGTAGAAGAGGTTTTGAATAATGACAGTTCAGCTGGAATCACTGATTAGTTCAGTTTAGATTTCCTCCCTGCTTGGTCTGTAGCTGGACAGACAACCTGGGCAGAGAGAACGAGCATTAATAAAGTGCTTGTTCTCCTTTTCATTTTTTTGGAGAAAACAAACACAGCACCAGGTTTGACAGTATTTATGGTATGAACTGTAGGCTTACCTGAGCTGTTCTTTGCCCATGTCATTTCCTCATGCCTCTTGGCAGAAACACTCTCCATGCCACATTGCATCAGTTGTCATGGAAGTTTAATGTGTAACTGCAAGACATATGCTGTACCTTTCTGCATATACACAGGATGTTCATGTCAGAAAGAAAATAAAATACTATTATATTTAGAATCCATTGTGCTTATATGCAGGAGCAAAACTAGGAAGCATCACAGAGACAGGTTAAGTGTTACTTTTGTAGGTGGGAAAAAAAGTAATTCTTCTGCACCTCAAAATACATGCCTGCATTCTTAACTCAGGGGGGTTTTGTGTTCAAGATCAGAATAAAAACAACCTCTGGAATTCAGTGTAAAATCATGGAATCACAGAACAATCCATTGGACAGATTGGAAGGGAGCTTGAAAGATCACCTGGTCCAGCTTTTGTAACCTGTTGGGATTATTAAGTACCCTGCCCAGTCACGTCTGAGAGGTGCCAGTGATGGGGACTCTATGACATTCCAAGGGAAGTTGTGCCAGTTGTTGATTGTTCTCAGTGTAAAAAATTTCTTTTGTGTATCTGGATGAATCCTCTTCTGGTACAACTCATGCCTGTTGTCCCTCGCCTTCTCCATGGGCTCCTTGAGAGCCTCCACCCTCTTTGTAGCCACCCTATAAGTACTGGAATTCTGTGATGAGGGTGTCCCAGAGCCACCTTCTCTCCAGGAAAAAAAAGACCCGACTTATTCTGTGTTTCAAACCCTTTGAACATTTTTCTGGCCTCTTTCAGACCATCTCCAATGTGTCCACAACATTCTTGAGTTGTGGGGACCAGAACTGGACACCGTACTCCAGGTGTGGGCAGTCACATTAAAAACTGGTTTGTGTTTCTTTATGAAAAGAATATATAGGGCGATATTATTGCAGATGTAATAGGGTGGATTTGCTCAAAAGGCTTTTAGGTTTTGGTGGGGGTTTTTTATACCACATCATTAATCCATATCTTTCTTGACTAGAGTGTTTTAGTGTTTTAAAGCTTCTCTCTTGTCTTCCTCAAACTCCAACTTTTTTTGTCCTCAGGGAACTATTTTGTTTCTGTGTTTTTCTAGCCTGCTGCTGAGTGGAATATAAGACTATAAAGTCTCTGTGGAAATTTTGCCTTGTTCATTATTCATTACCCTTGCCACTACTGATGGTGACAAATGTCATTACTTTAATGGCCATCATTACCCATTGTCATAATTAAGGGAGATCATTTGATGACACCAAATATAACATTCCTTAATGCATCAAATTAAGAAAAGATGTCATGACTAGGTACACAACTTCACCCATAATTTTTAAAGATGAATTAATAAATTAAAAACTTTCTCCTCATTAATATGACAACATAATCATTTTAAAAGTTCACAGGGGCAAAGACACAGTGTGCCAGATGATAGTTTTTTCTTATTTCCTCCCAGCTGGTGCTGATATAGGAAGCTGGATTCCTCCACCACTTTTGAGGGCTTACCAGAATGTTTCATGATTTCCAGTTTTGCCTGGCTTGTGTATGGCTGCACCTCTCTAAATAGTCTATTAGTCAAGTCATCCTCAAGTCGGTGTAGCTCAATTATTGTTGTAACTGACAGATGTATCCTTAATGTAAGTGACAAGGATCTGGATCCCTGCAACAGATGGTCGTGAGCCATGGACCACTGTGTATGGTCTGGCAGAAGCCTGAAGAAGTCTCTGGACAACTTCTAGACAGAAACCATGCTGTATGAAGTAGCAGTGCTCCACAATGTAAATGGAAATAATCTTGCATGACAGAGAAAGCTAATGAAGGTCTGGTCATGGTTTCAGATTCTTCCATTTCAGCAGGTGGGGTCCACAACTGAGAAAGATTCTCCACCTTTGTTGGGCAGGTTTACTGGATGGACACTTATTTGGGCTGTGTGCTGATGGCCTTGATGTTCTTTGAGATCCTGCAGGCCATCAGTGATTAGACATAAGAAGGAAGTTTTCTACAATGAGGGTGGTAAAACACTGTCACAGGTTGTCCAGAGAAGTTGTAGATGCCCCATCCCTGGAAACATCCAAGGTCAGGCTGGATGGGGCTGTGAGCAGCCTGGTCTAGTTGAGGATCATGGAATCACAAAATGGTTTGGGTTGGAAGGTACCTTAAGGAAAACCTTGTTCCATCCCCTGCCATGGGCAGCGACACCTTCCACTATCCCAGGTTGTTGCAAGCCCCATCCAACTTGGCCTTGGACACTTCCAGGGATCCAGGGGCAGCCACAGTTTCTCTGGGCACCCTGTGCCAGGGCCTCACCACCCTCACAGGGAAAAATTTTTTCCTAATATCTAATCTAAACCTACTCTCCTTCAGTTTGAAGCCATTCCTAAGGTCGCTTGGGGGTGTCCTTGCAGGGTGGTGGGGTAGATGACAGGTCCCTTCCAACCCAAACCCTCCCGTGCTTCTGTGCTCTGTGCTGACACAGCAAAGAGTATGTTCTGATCATGGGAGTCTGGATTTCTGTTTGATGGTAGAATCAGGAAGAACGCGACATATGGTAAGTGGGCACAGGGGAAGAGAAATTTAGAGACAGAACAGGAAATGAAAATAAAAGATTGAAAGACGGGAAATGAAAAGATCCATAGAGCGTGGGTCAACATGTGAGGAGAAACATTTGGCAGGCATGTGGAAGGAGGTTTAGCCATGGATTATTTTGGCTTTGTGACAGATTGAGGACCTCTAGAGTCACTTGTACAGTCTACAATTTGTCTAAGCAATGGAGAACAGGTCACCTCATCTCTTTGCAAAAAGAGAAGGCCTTCCTTCTCAAAGGGGGTAAAGTTCCACTGGCAGCGAGGATGTGACACACAGATCTTGTCACAGACTGAGAAAGAGCAGGAGGATGGATGATAAGCAGCAATTAAGAAGAGGATATACTCTTGTACAGCTCTTGAGAGAGGAATCTCCTACCTCAGAATGAACACAATTTTTGAGCATTGACATTGTATGTAACTCATGTAGCTGTGTGTATGTTAATAAGCTGGAAGATTTCTGTCTGAATATTAACAGGTACTGACTTTGTTTAGCTTGTGAATCCAGTGAAATCAGAGCAGTGGCACAGCTGCAAACTAATTGGCTACCTCAGTCACATTCACTGATACAAGAGCAAAAATGTCTGCAGGTTTGCAGTTCTGATTTAATACTGAGCCTCACTGCTGACAGTAAGGACTACTCCAGAGTTTAAAACATTAAAAATTATGTCCTTCAGGACTGAAAAATTCTGGAGAGTATTTTTTTTTTTCAGGACATGTAGTAATTTCTTAAAAATTTATTAGGGCTTGTCAGTAGATCAATGGACAGTTAGACCTACTGATTGGGATTGATAAACTGTAAAAAGTGTTGCACTTTCTACAGATTTTTTTTCCTTTGAGTAACAGGAAGAACTCTTTGAGAACACTTTCAGCCTCAAGGACAGAATGCATAATTGTGTTCATGAGATAAATCTATCACAATAGGGAAAGAATTCCCTTGTAACTATTAAATGTGAGATATAGGGAAAGAAATCTTAAAACAAGGAAAGATTAAAGCACATTCTACATCCCCATCTCAACTTTTAGATTTCAGCTTTCACTATGACTTAAATCAGAAAGCTGCATAGTGAGTAATCTGTGTCCAGCCATTTCACACATCTCACTGATTCCCAATTCATGCTAAACCACGACAAACTCTGCATTTCTGGTGTTCCACAAAAACACAAGAATCTCATATACAAAAGGAAACAGACAAAAGAGGCAAAACAAATAACCTCCCCAAAGTATTTGATGACAGGGAAACCCATCCCTCATTTTCTCCCTCTACCTTTTGGAACTGAGGAATGCATCAAAGTACAGCTGTGTAATTTACAGTGAGCCTGAGATGGTGTTGAGTTCTGCACTGTTCACACCCTAAGTAGCACAATAAAGCAAGAAGCTTTAGATCAAAATGCCCCATTTTTCTGCACTGCCATTCAATTAATGAATATTTACTCTTTCTTGAATTAATTTATCTGTCTAAATAACAGCTTAAAGAAAAGAAAGCCACCAAACCACCAAAAAACCCCACAAAACCAAAAAACCACCATTGCCAATCAGTGAGAAATTCTCTTTGTGGGCTATGTACAGTCCATGCTTGGAAGTGTTTTTAGCATTTTAACCATGATTGAGGACGAGTCCTGTTTTTAATGCTAGAGATTCAGTTAGAGACTAACTGAATGGACATCAGGGCTGTGAACCTGTGGAGTGCAGGAAGAGGCTGTCCCTTTCCTAAAGAACTACTTTCCATTAAATAAAACAGGGTGATAATGAGGGACAAATTAGGTCCAATATTTCTTTATGTTTCCATCATTTTGCAGTCAGCATCCATAAAGCCATGTGAAATTTACTCTTGTCTGCAGTGTAGCATATTCCATCTTTCTCAGTGGAATTCTTCCTTCTTGGGTTCCACTTCTCAGTACCTCAAAGTTAATGCAAAGTTTTTGACCAAATACTCTGCCACTACACTGAGATACTACAAAAGAATTTCAGCTAAAGAAATGGAAATCTTGTAAAATTATCCCAGTTTCATTCCATGTCAGTGAACTTATAATACATTTTAAACATTTTATTTGTGAACCTCTTTGATAAAATATCATTGTGTGACACTGAACATTCAGTAAACCTGAGGAAATGACCTCACCTTGCACCAGGCAAGGTTTAGATTAGAAATTAGAAAAAAAAAAATTCACAGAAAGTGTTGTAAAGCTTTGGTACAGACTGCCAAGAGCAGTGGTGGGGTCACAATTCCTGGAAGTGTTCAAAAAAACGTGCTTATGGCACTTGAGGATGTGGTTTAGTGGGGAGCGTGGTGGTGGTGCTGGGTTGAAGGCTGATTTGATGACCTTATAGGTCTTTTCCAAATTTAACTATTCTGTGACATAATGGTTGTAACACCTGCACTGAAAAAAGAGTGGAAATCAATTGGATATGCAAGTTCAGATTAGTATATATTGAGACATAAATAGTTCTGGATACTTGCTTTTCAGGAAGATTCTCAGGATTATCTGAATTTAACTTCCCAACAAATTCTCTGAATGTCTCTGTGAATCTGTATTGAAATGTCCATTTTAAGACGAGACATTTGATGAGATGAGCCTCTATCTGTTCAGTTCTGAGAACTGTAACACTTCACTGACTGTTTAGAAGGAATGGCAAGACAGAAAATCAATTAATGCAAAACATCTATTTTTGCAATTGAATAGAATTTAATATAAATATGTCTTTCAGAGCTGCCAGGGTGTCTCTGAGTACTTGTTGTTATAGGCAGCTTAGGACATTTTTATTCAGGACTGAAGGGAAGGTGTTAGATGTGTGAAATTCTTTCCCCAGCTCTAGTGCTGAGTTGTCTTTTAATTTCAGTGTATCAGTCTGTAAAGTGGCAACTCATGATAATTTACTTCTCAGGAGTTCTGTAAGATTTCATAAATATTTTTAAGAGTTTTGAGATGCTTGGATGAAGTGTATGATAAAGTGAAAATGAGAAGATGTGCAGAGTTCAAGTGTGCTTCTTTGGTGACGTTTGCTGCTGTGACTGCTGTGTCTGGCTTCGTTGCCCAATATTCTGCCTGGCTTGTGTGCTGGAGCTCACAGCAAGAAAAATGCCCACTTCAGTTTAGTGTCCAGTGTCTCTGTGCTTCCCTTTCCAAGATAATGCAGATTGTGAATAGAAATAACATTTTCTTGTTTGTGAGGAGAATCCTTGTATGACTGAGGAAAACAGGGAATGATGGGAACAGCTGCGAACTGAATGCTGGTAATGAGTAAAAGTGCAAAATCTCTGACCCCCTGCAGGAGCTCTACTACATCTACTAGTGCCTAACCTGTGTAGCCTTGGGAATATTCTTCATGATTTTGCATTTCAATTCCTCTTACATTAAATGGAGATCAGCTTTTTGAGTGGGTTTTTTTTGGGGGGGTGGTTTGAGTTGGTTTGTGGGTTTTTTATATTTAGATGTCCCAGCTTTGTATTCTTCCTCAATGATGTTTTCCATGATAAAGCAGTGGTCCTCTTGTGTAATTCAGGATGCTGCCTCAAGATGGAAAAAATCTTGATTTTCCAGGTTCTTTCATAACAAGGGAGCATAAGGAACCTACCTGAGAAGGCAGTGCCAGTATTTGTACCTTGTACCTGCAGATTTGTGGCTATTCTGCTTTGAACTTTTTTTTTTTTAAACCTCTTTTCCCTGCTTCAACAATTTAACTTGATGCCAACTTCGTAATATAATTCATCTTTTAGCTCCAGATAGATTTATTCTTGAGTGCTTAGAGTGTGATCTTTAAGCACTCTCAATAACAGACCTGAGAAATGCAGTTAGAGTGGTTCTGTCACTAAAAGTGAAATTGTGAGTAATAGGTTGCTCTTGGCACATAGAAGTAAGACCCATGTCCAGTGATATTTGTGTTTGAAGTATTACTGTGAGCTGACAATGGGAATGCTGGTCTCCTCTAGAAGGAGGTGCTTCACATTTGTAACCTAATATTCTCTTTCTAAGGGCTTAATATTTTAAGAGTTTTGAGCTGTATAAGATTAAATATTTTTTGGAAGCTGCCAGCCTTATTGTGATTCCATCCCTATAAAGTACTCTGCAATTTCTTTCTCATTTTATGCTGCTCTTTAGTCATTTCTCAGACAATAACACACTGATTTTTTTTTTTTAAGTTGATGGCACACTTAGAACAATTGAGTTTACCATGGCATAAAGCATGTTAAAATTTGGCTTGAAATTGAACCTCAAAGGCAGTTTTAAAGAAATTGCTGTATTGCCACATATTACTGATGGTCTGTTCATCGCAGTCCTCCAGGGACTAGTTATAAATTCAATTTTATCCATATATTTTATGATAATTTTTCTTGTTTTGGCTGGGGTAGTTAATTTTCTTCCCAGTGGCTGGTGTGGGCTTTGCTTTATTAAACTATCTTTATCTCATCCTAGGAGTTTTGTAGCTTTTACCCTCCCAATTCTCTCCCCCATCCTCCATGGTGGGGGAGTGAACGAGGGTCTGTGAGGGGCTTGGCTGCTGGTTGGGTTAAACCACGGCAATAATCTAACCTGAAACTGTAAACTTTGTAGTATCCAAACAGAAATACAAGTTTGGATATTTCATGGAATACCAGAAATTGCTCAAAAGCTTGGAGAGTTCTATAGTATCAGTGCAATTAGCTGTAGAAGACATAGATCAAGTGAGAAAGTATCTGATACTGGAAGGGTCTTTGAACCAACAGAAGCATCTTAATATCCAGAAACTCAACAGCAGGAGCCGGACAAGTCATGGGGAGGATACAACAGAGCTTCTTATCAGCCCAAGAAAAAATTGAATGCTCTCAGTTTAGGATCATTGCGAATCAAGAGCAAGAGATTTTCTTAAGAGATTTCACCATCCAACTGTGAAATATTGAGGTTGGTGCTGAATTTGGACAGACTCCGAGGCCTATACTAATCGCTTGTTAATAATTCACTGTCTGCTTGGATCTCCTGCGTAAAAAGAAGACCAGAAAGATTATGTAGCATGTTCATAAACTGAATCAATCTTACTTTTAATAGGTTTATATCAACATGTCTTCTTCAAAGATTACACTCGGATTTGAACCCCTTCAAGACTTAAATTACTACTTTATTCATTTTAACCAATTTCGGTATGAAACCTTGCCTGTTGGAAAGTTTTTGAATTCATGACAGGAACTTCCATATTGAGCAATTTCAAAGCAGGTAACAGAGATTCTTTAGGGTTTTTATTGAACCCATCACCAAACTTTTTAAAATTACAGTTGTACCATCAATGCAATGCAACATGGCACACAAAGAGTGTTTTTATTTGTCATGAAAGATTTCATAACATATTGTAGATCTTAGTTTTTGCATATTCCATTAATGAACCAGCTTCAGGTATGAAGTGCAGCACTTCTGCTTCAGAGTAGCCATCTGTTACGGTGTGGCCATCGTGACAGTGACTCATTCTGGGTGGATGAATTCTGTGAGCATTGGGATTCTTGTGATCTTTCATCTGCACGGCATTTCGTTCTTTTATGGAACCCTACCAAGTGTCTGGAGCACAGCAGTACTTGGACGCCTGTACTGTTTTCAAAGACACTCACAGATTTGCAGAACCTCAGGCACATTTTACAATCCTGCTTTCCCTCTGGATTTGTGGGAGGACTGAGAAAAATGTTGAAGCTATCCCTCCTTCACACAGAATCACATTCTCCTGTTTCTGCAGAACAAACCTCTTGCATATGTTTCCTATATGATTTTACTTCTTCACCCATGATCTATAAATTTGCAAAAACTCTACTTTCCTTTTATCCTGGTGCTAAATGTCATTCAGGATTCCAGCATTTCAAACTGTGGGAATGGTAAACGGAGCTGAAAAGGGGGGCTAATTCTGATGTCTTAAAGTGGTTTTGTGGTCTTTGAGTAATTACATACCTTGTTGAAACCAGTAGGCTTGAAAATAAACTGTCAGGAGCTCTGTGCCCCGACACATTTTACCATTTCAACCTTTTGATTATCACCAAATCAATGTTTTGCTCACTGAGGCTTATGCTATTTGATGAAAGTTTGAACCTGATAATCTACTATCAGGAGCAACCCTGCTATGAGCTGGTAAGGACCTCACTGAAGGTCAGGTTACCTATTTCTGGTCACTTAATGCTCAGTGTTTGAATGAAAAAATGTCTGTCAGGTCTTGGACTCATGGATTTTGGAGTAATGTAAGAAAAGCATTAGAAGGTAATTTACCTATTGCTGCACAGGCAAGCAGGTACAAAAATACCACAGAGTAAAATTTTCAAGCTGAACTTAGTTGGTTGAATATGGTAAAATCCAATCTTTTTCTGTTTCCCTGCATATTTTCATAATTTCAACGTTTTCTTCATTAAAGAACAGTTTAAAAATACAAAATAATTTCAGTTATCTCAATTCCCTCTGATAAGAATAGCTGTAGTATTTAAAGGAGAACAGTGTCACTTCCCATAGAACTCTTTCTACATTTTGTGCACAAAATGTAAAAGGTAAAGTTAAAAAGGAAAGTTCACCTGCAAGTTTTAGGTTGGACCATAAATACTTGGTAGATTATACCCAAATCTGAAACAGCAGGTTTTTTTAACAGGCATAAGGCAATGCTACCTAAGAAGCTCTGTGCAACTTCCAAGGAAAAATGAGGACAACAAATCCTTAAATTACAATAGTGAATACACTACAAAGCAGGGAAAAAAAAGCTGCATTAATGTCTAGTTTGTCAACTACCCTGTTCCTTGGTCATTTTCCATTTCAAA
Source organism: Edolisoma coerulescens (assembly GCA_013397115.1). Lineage (NCBI taxonomy): Eukaryota > Metazoa > Chordata > Aves > Passeriformes > Campephagidae > Edolisoma > Edolisoma coerulescens. The sequence continues at coordinate 113,549 of VWZW01002516.1, read as the reverse complement.
GCAGGAGAGAAATCTCTTTTTCTTCTACGCTGTAATTTAGCTGGCTTAAAAAGGGTTCACCTTCAAGATTAGACACCTAAACCAGTTGCCAGTGTGGGCACGTCTACCAGTTTAGGCTGTCTAAGTTTGTATTGTTTGTCCTAAGTAGCAGGAGATAAAATCAACACAGTGCAGGCGTTCAGGTCTCTCACAATAGATTTGGTGAGCTCTGGAGCTTTTTATTTTCCACTGACTGATCTCTGGTGACCTGTGATAGGATCTGAGGGAACGGCTGGAGCTGTGTCAGCGGGAGTTGATGTGGGATGTCTGGAAAATCTTCCCCCAGAGGGTGCTGGGCACTGCCCAGGCTCCCCAGGGAATGGGCACGGCCCCGAGGCTGCCAGAGCTCCAGGAGCGTTTGTACACTGCTCTCAGGCACAGGGTACGATTGTTGGGGTGTCTGTGCAGGGCCAGGAGTTGGACTGGATGGTCTTGATTGGTGCCTTCCAGCTTAGAATATTCCATGATTCTATAATTCAGTTGCCCACACACACATTCCCTCAGAAAAAACCCTGAGATGTCCAGGCCAATATCCAATTACTGGTCCAGAGGGACACGAGTCTTTTCCAGATGCTGCATCTTATCCTCCAACCCCACCACCAAGCTAAGTTTTAAGCATGTTGGTCTGTGAGCTGAACCTCACCCTTAGTTTCCTTTACTCAGTGTTTATGTAAATCTTTTTGTTGCTCTACGTTAGGGAACTTTGAAACTTCAGAAAATGTATTTCAAGTTGTGATGTAACACGGGCAAAAGTGGGCTAAAGGATAGATGTATAGTCTTTCAAAATACTCCTTGTCTTTGTACGAGGTAAGCAATAATGTTTAGAGGATGAGGTCTTCATTAAAATAGCAAATACAATGCTGGGTGCAAAACCAAGGCAATACTGACTAAAAATATAAAAATATTATTGCTTATGGATAAAGTAGTAAAGAATGAGCATTTCTGGATGAAAAAGGGTCAGAAAAAGAAGAAGCTACAGTTGTTCTGGGAAAGCAGCCTAACAGTAATAAATGAATAAATACATAAAATATCCAAGCATTTAACTCAGCAAATGAAGGTTAAGAGAGGACTTGCTGATGTTCTATGTAAATTCATCCTCTGAGACTTCTGAAAGTAAAGGGCACTTTAGTCCGTCAGAAAAAAAAAGAAGTGTAAGAAACTGTAAAATGCACAAGTGTAACAATTAGCATCATTAGTCATTAGAACAACAACTCTATCATTTATCTTTGGATTGAAAATTAATGACTTCCTAAAAGACATTTTAGGTCAAGTACAAGTTTTTAATTTTGAAGTAGCAATAGCTTGGAGAAATCTTCCAGTAAAATATTCAAAACATGGAGTTAATGAAGTGGCTAAACTGTGATCATTTACAGAAAAAAGGGGGAGAAAAGATACTTTTATTGTCAAATAATCAGATGATCTCCTCTGCCTGCATCGACACATGACAGAAATATGCATTAGCTAGATTTTTAAGAACTAGATAAGATTTTACTTTTTGCCAAGAGATATTCTTTCCTTGTTTTCCTGAGTTCATTTTTTTAAATTATTTTTTAATCGAAATGTCAATTTTCTACATAGAATCTGTATTTGCTTGAAAACGTCTACATGGTAGAGTAGCCATCTTGTATTTCAGTTTAAAACCAATTGAGGAAAGAAAAGATAAGCAATGACTTACTCACTTATCAGACCTGAAATTGCAAGTATTGTCAATTATACATATTTCTGGCTTTGAAATAATTTTGGGCTAAAAGTAGATGAGAATATAGTAATATATGGTGTATATTACTACAAAATAGTATTTTTGCTATTTGCATATGCACGTTGACCACCAATGTATTACTTTGGTTATTAACATTTGCAGCAGCCAATTTACTGTTTTAAAGTATTATTTCATAAAACCACAGTCAATTTGTACATCAAGAAATTGGGTGGCTGGCACCAAGTTTTTATGTACTGCAAGACTATTCTTATCAATTTTCACCTTCTACTTTGCAATTCAGTGTCGGAAAATGCAAGAAGGAAAGAATTAGGTAATGCACTTTATCTATTTTTTAATTCCTGTGTACAATAAATCACACACAGTGAAGTGTCTTCCTAAAGAGATAATTAAAATTGGAATTAAGAAGTATGAAGGGCCTCTTTGGAGAAGAAATGAGAATAGCTGGAAAAATAGTGATTCATTAGTGTGATCCATAAGGGAAAGTGGAACAAGAGGGAGAAAAAAAACGTCTCAACATCCTCTTCTGATATGAGACTTATTAAAAAATCTACTGACTAATGGTGGTTTGTGGGACAGATGGATGGAATTCACTTACTATATTTCTTGCAATTATTAAATGTCACAGGCATATATAAATAGTATGTATTTATTTTCCCTCCTGCTCTCTTTCCCTCATTCATAAGCTCCAGCCCACCTCCAGTTTTGACTATCTGAAACCAAAACTGCAAATTGAGGTTCAGCTGCCACTTTACCCCAGATGCTCTTAAAACTTGTTTTTCAACGGTATTTCCCTAAGCCTCTGGAGTTCTGCTTCTTGGCATGACCAGACCTTCTTCTGTCAACAAAGATGTAGATGTGAACATCCTGTCTCTGGGATGCTGTCCTGCTGTAGGAAATACAACTTCTGGCATTATTTTCCATTTTGTGTTTGAGTGTAGATTAAAGAGAAACACTGGATTAATGGTCGTGGATCAATTTCAATAGCAGCTGGAGAGGATATGCACTCTCTTTGCTACACCTATAGTTGAAACTATCTTCCTTTTCACTCTTTGTTTTTAGTGAGAATCTCACTCTACAGGAAGTATTTAAACCTTATCAGGAACCACAATTAGATGTTTATCCAGGCCCCCACAGACCTTAGTTGGCTGGATAAGTGTCCACAGAGAAAGAACAGGTTCATACCCCAAGGGTGAGAGCTCTGGTTCCTCTGGAGCAGCTTGGGTGGATATCTATTAACCCACAGGTGAATACCTTAGGGAGAGGAAAGCTGCTGTTCACTCAATCTTCACTTATTCCATGAGGGGCAGAGTGGGTTCAATGAGAGGGGTGGGAAGTCTCCTCATTCCCTGTACAATAGTTGCAAGCCACTCACTAAGCTTTTCTTCACAATGAGATTTTTATCACCACTTCCTTCTATTTTTTTTCTTTAAAAGAGAGGCACATCTGCTGCTGTGATATTGAAAGGTAGATCACAAAGACCTTCCTTTAGTAAATGGTTTGTGCTGTTGCTGCCTAGTGACAAAAAAAAATTCTTCTATTTGAATACCAAAGTTCTGGAGAGTGATTAGATTTAAAAGGTAACCTATTTCCAGTGCAGGACTGAAAGTAAGCTGGGTGTAGAGCTGGCAGGCAAAGAACACGCAGAAAAACTTAAAAGTTAAAAACTTGTCAATTTTTACTTGCACTCTGATAAAATGTAACTTGAATTGTCTGACTGCTTTTACACAGTGAGACAATGGTTCTCTAGAAACTGAGGGGAAAAAAACCAAAACAAATAACAAAACTGAAGACGATTGAAGAAAAAAGAGCAGGGGATATGATAGTCCAAACCACAAGAAGTGAGAAATAAAGGTTGACAAAGGTGAATTAGAAAGTGCCTCTATTTCAACAGCGAAATTCTTTCCACAGTTGTAACTAGGAGTCTATAACAAATTAGTAACTAGAAAAGAAAGAGGAGAAGGAAACCGAAGGAAGCAGGTTCTGACCTAATAACATCAAGAAGCAACACAAGGACCTACAGTCCCCTGTGGTGAGGCATAATGTTTGAAGTATCTTGCTTAATTATAGCTCTGCTAATTTGTAGTAGTTGTTAAATAAATTTACTGTATCCTGTAGTCTTTGATAATGAAATACTGGTGAAGTGGCATGAGGCTTCATTTTTGCTTCAGAGTCTCACAGTAAGCCAGAGCAGGCATTTGCCCTCATGGCTGAGGATGCCCTGCTTGCTTTTGTTTAAGCTCTCCTTGGTGAACACATCAAAAGGCTTCTCTCAGTCGGCAGGCCAAGCAGATTCCTCATGAGGGTAATGAAGGTGAAGTCCCCTAAAATTAAGGCTTCTAATATTAAGCATGATGGTACGTAAATCCTCGTCTGCATCTGAGATTTCGTTCTGCAAGACAAGAACCGTTTTGCAGTAGTTGTGTACTAATTTTAGAGTCACTTTGGATACACCCTGGAGTCACACTTGATAGCAGCATTTGACTGCCAGTAGCATAGACTTAACTGTAGGAATTGTGAATGGGGAAGTGCAATTAGGTCTTGGAGAAGAATTGTTCCCCCTGGTATCTCCTCATTTTAAACCAGATTAATTTAAGATGAAGCTATGCCTCATTGTTCTTCAGATGGTCTCGAGAGGCTCTGGCAGCTGGACTAAGCAGAAATTCATCCTGATGGTAACACAGCAATCAAAGCCCTCCAGAATGGCTGCATGCTTACCAAATGTATTTCTCCAAAGCATTATGTGTGTATTTTATAACCAGAATAAATGTGCTGGCAACTGAAAACTGGAAGCTTGTTACTGGAAATTATTTTTGCAAACTGTACTTATCCAGCGGCAATAACGCATTTTAACATCTGCTGTTACCTTCCTGAAGTGCATGGATTTAGCTGTTACTAGGAGCTTAATAAGCCCAGTGCCTTGATTATCTGCTTTACAAATCGCTTTATCATAGGAAGAATTCTTTAGGGAATTTCAGCCATGGTGTGTCATAATGCATTTAGCAAATGACAAGTGCAAACACGTTGAAATGTATATGCAGAGAAGGAAAAAATGCATTTCCTGGGCTGGATACTCTTTGGATTGTGAAAACAGTCTAAAACAAATAAAGACCTAGAAAGTATCCTGTATAAAACCCCACCAAAATCCCTGTCTGCGGAAGCAGATGAAGTAGGTGATGGTTATAAAATATGTGCAGGAACGGGCTGAGTTCATCAGTACCCTCCAGCTGTTTTACTCTGAGGGCAAGAAGCAGCAACCGCAGTTAAATCAGTCTCATGGCTCATTTGCATTGTTTGACTGAGACAAAGCATCTCAAGCAGCAGAGTATTGCTTAAAAGTTCATATCTGTGCAGTGCCTTTCTCCTTATTTTGTATTGTCCATCACAGAAGTCCCAGTTTTGCTCTTTCATAAATTATTCTCAATACCAATGAACAAAGGCAAACAAAATCCACTTGACTCTTAAGCTGATTGTTGTAGCTCTTATCTAAGAAAGACTTTCTGGGATTTTGGACTTAGATGCTCCTCAATTGTGCCCTGGTGCCACGTTAAGATAAGCCTTAGAAGACCTGTTTTGTTGTAAGGGAGTCTTGGTTCTCATGTTCTTGCATCCTGTTCCTGCCCCTTGTTGTGCTGTTTCTCATGTTTTTTAGAACTGTCTGTTTTCTTCACCTCTCCCATGCTTTATCAGCTATTTTTAATGGCTATATCAGTAACAAGCAGAGATAATTTCATCCAGAGACTTTATCACATCCTCCCTGGAATATTAGCTCATTTTATATTTCATCCACTTGCTGCAGACTTTAATATAATTTACATTATCACTGAGTCACTTGAATGAAGATAAAAACATTCTGTGTTATAAAGTCATCTTCTCCTCATGTCCTTGCTTGGCAGCTCTTTTGGGGTGGGCATGGCAAAGGCTCCTCCCTCTGGTTATACAAGGAGTGTCTGCAATGCTTTTGAGGAACCTCCTCAAAGGTAATTTCCACAAAGAGTTGGTGTAGAACGCACACATTTTCAATTTCTGTCTTCCATTGCTGTCTATATTCTACAAACTTCCAACTCAAGCTTCCAAATCTTGATAGTCTACTGCAGTCCTAGGGCAGAGATTCTGGTCTGTTTTCTGTAAGACCCTGACTGTACCTTACATCAGAACTGTGTCCTCTTAGCACTTCCTGCTCGTTGCAGTGATTCTGACATCCAGCAGTCACAATGAGAACACTGTGGAGGCCTCTTCAAGAGGGAAGGAAGGAGCACTGTCCTCTCAACCTTGACCAGCCCAGCTGCTGCTTCCATGACCAGTCCTGTTGGTTTGGAATAGTCATCAGAGGAATAGATTGTTCAAAAGGGAGAAAAAAGATTGGCTCCAACCTGTTTAGTTTGCTCAGCGTGGTTGGGCTTGTATCTCTTGGATAGGCACCTTCTGCATGATTCTGGGAGAAAAATCAATGACTTGTATGGCTGCTGAAATATCGATCAGCCAAGGCAGAGCAAATGGGTTTCATTGTACAAACTCCTAAAAGGTAACAGGATACAAGCCTGCCTGTGAATTACAAAATAATGACATATATAATAATAAAAGTTGACTGCAGTCCTGCAAGGATAACTGTGAAACAGCAGCTGTAGCATCTTATGCACACACTCATAGGAGAAGAGTGAGGCTGTGGCTCTAAGTACAAGCTGAAATAACTTCCAAATATTTACCAGTAAGTCTGTGCTAGCATTTCATTAAGAGTGTTGTGTTGTCCTTCTAAATAGAGCATGCAACTATTATTTCAATTCCCTAAACAGCCACAGTTGCTGCTGATTTATGAAGACCAAGTTGATTTCCTTTGTATAAGTAATTAGCAATCTGTTCCTAGATTGCTGGATTTATACTTCATAGAGTTTATATTTCCAAATCACTTTTTCCTTGGAAGATGCCAATTTATTGTAACTGTTTTAGCTGACTGTAACTGTGGTATCTGACCTTTTACCCTTCCAAGTCTCTCCCTCTGATGCCTTTGGTTTTAACTTTTATATTTTCAAATCCTGTACTGCTTAGTGTGTAACTCTGAAGTTTCTTGTGGCCTGTGAGCTGCTGTGTTCTCATGCTGGTTGGACAAAACAAACCCTCTCTAGGTTTGCTCTCCAAGGACGCCCAGATTATCCTAGGCCCAAAATGTGTAAACCAACATCTTTAGAAAGGGGGTAAGCTTGGGGAAATTACATCATTAACTGAAGTTATAATTGGAGAATTAACCCTGATATGCAAATGAACCAAACTTATAAAAATGTGAAGAACTCGTGACTTGGGGTCCATCTTGGGTGTAGCCTCTGGCCTGCCCAGGGTGTACCTTTGAATGCCCTTCAAATAAATACCTACCTTTGTCCCCTTACTACTGTCTAATCTCTATTTTTTAGGTGGCCACTTTAGGCATCACCTCACTGATGAGGAATGAGCTGGTGCTGGCTGGGGTTTCATCACAATACAGATTTAGGACATGTAGCAGGAAGCAGTCAAATGTTTCAAGAGGCAGGTGCAAAGCAAAGCTCTCTGTGCAATGTGTTAAGTGTTCTAATGAACTTGAATTTAGATTAATCCTCACTAGCTTTTAAGTTCAAATAGGCAAATGAGTGTGAAATCACCTGAAATCAGTTTTTGAATATCCCTTTTTCACCACTGTAATTTTGCAGGTCACAGGCTTTAGCAAAGGAAATTGAATCCTATAAAGCATTAAAACAAGAAGACAAAAAAAAAGAATTTCAATGGAACTATAAGGAAGTAGTGAAAAGTATCAAATCAAAATAGTTTATCTATCAGTCCTCAAAGACAGCAGGGAGGCAAAAAAATAAAGACCCTATCTCTTAGATATAGTGGCAGATTTAATTTAATTAGGAACAGACATTCTCAGTGAGACAGTGGGAATTAATGTCTGAGTGCAAAGAATCAGGCTGGGGAAGAGACCTTTACATGAATGAGTAACTGAAGCTTAGCCCATGACTGTACGTTGCTGAAAAAAAGGAGTTTGGAGACAACCCTTATTTCAGAGAAGCTCCGGGAAGACAAATCCTTTGAAAACATATACACAAATTAACCTTTTAGAGGACATCAGTAGTGATGAATTCTAAGCCCACAATCTCACAGACCTGATTGCCTTGTCCATCCTGATGGTTATGTTCTGCAGGGTCTTCAGGTCAGGTCCTGATTGAGTGTGTCTCTGTTTCATGGTTAATCATTTAATCTCACATCTGCATGTTTGGCATCTGGGCTTGAGTGCTGATATCTGTCAGTGGATGTCTGTTGGATTTTAGGAAAAGTTTCTTCTTTGAGAGGGTGGTCAGGCACCGGAACAGGTGGCCCAGGAAAGTGGTGGAGTCCCCATCCCTGGAAAGATTTTAAATCAGTCTAGATGTGGCACTTGGGGACATTGTTTCGTGGTAGGTTTGGCAGTGGTGGATTAAGGGTTGGACTCAGTGATCGTAGAGGACCCTTCCAACTTAAACACTTCCATGAATCTATGATTGTCTCACAATTCCATGCTTTCTCCAGGAAATCCTCACTCCAGACCTTCCCAGCACTGTCTCTGTGCACCATTTTCACTCTGTAGGGTTAAACTTGAAAACACACTGATGGGACAGCTCTTCCTGTGATGCTGGAACCAAAGACATGGATCTCAGTAACAGCATAACTGAGGGAAAGACAGAATTAAGCAGCTCCAGGCAAACCAGAGCTGCAGGTTTACCCAGCTGATCTAAAATACGTTGTGATCCTTTCTCAAAGATCATGAATTTACTAACAGTTGGATATGTCTTCAGGTATTCTTATTAGGAGTGACAAGTGGCTGTTGAGGACAGAATGACTCAGTACACACCTCAGACTCTTTATGCAGGAAATAATGTTTAGATTGTGTGAGAAATATGCTTTATGGTACATGATACAATTTGATCATTCGCTGCAAACATTGACTTTTTTAAAGAGGTTGAAATCAAACTAGAAGGTAAAATGCTTCAGTTACTTAAATACCCATAGCGTAAGGTGATTATTGTAACAATAGGGCACTGGTCTCCATAAAAAAACCTTTTGCCAGGAGCTGAGAAATCCAGCTCTGCCATCACCACTTCTTAGGATGGAGCCCAGTGTTCCTGGAGATGGCTGAGCACCTGCCTGTCCACAGGGAGCAGTGAATTAATGCCTCGCCTTGCTTTTCTTGGAATATAAAAATAGATATATTGGAATACATCTATATTGATTTTTACATATGCTGTGTTCCTATTCAGCCAAGAAATGCAGTAATTGGAACCTCTATTGACATTTACATGTTGAAAATGTTTTTCCTGTCAAAGTTAGCAGCCCAAATAGCTCATGGCAGTGCTACATTCACAAAGATATCGCAGGGACTGCAGCTCAACACACTTTGACATTTAACTCAGTTGCAGAACCAGTGTAGATGACCCCTTCCCTTCTTAAATATCTTGGGAATAATCCTGATAGTGTGTCTCATAAAAGAGAGGTTTCACCAAAAAATGTTCTCTCCCATTCCCCATGGTATAAACAATAAAATAAATATGACATAATGTTGCATTTCTGACTGTTTAATATTTATGCTGAAAGTTCCCTCCACAGATAAGCCTGGTTATCTTTCATCAGTGGCTCTTGGAACTTTGGAATGGAGTAGTTGTGAGCAGGCACATTTTACATTTGGTGTGTAGCAAATCAGGCACTGAACTGATGAGGGAGGGAAGATGTGTATTTAGCTTGATTAACAACAGGAACATACTGTCTCCACTTTCTGCTTTGTCTCAAGTTTTTAGTGTGACTTTCATACAGTTTTTTTTCCCTGTGCATGCTGTACTTCATCCTCAAAAATGGGCGGAGTGTGGCTTGATTTCTTTCGCTCTTTTGTTATTTAAAATGGGATGCTTTGTTATAACATTTGCTGCAGTGAAGCTCCAGAGTTAGTTCCTATCACTAGATAGATCCCAAATGTCATTTGTCTAATGTGGGAAATGTGGCATAAAGTGCTGAATTATGTCCCCTTTCAGACCCCCACACTGGAACTACAACTCTGCTCTTACTCCACCTTTGGTCCCTCTCCCAAATCCTTAAAAAGGTTTACCTTGGAAGCTGGCAGGAGGAGTAATATGAAGAATGGACTATTAGAGCTTCAAACTAGGGATAGCATTAAGCATATTGAATTCTTTTCTTTCATTGCAGCACATTAGTAAAGAGTCAATTATTAACTCTGCTACTTGATTTATTTCAACATTTTGAACATATTAGAGGTCAATGTATTTAAGGGTTTTTTTAAAAAATTGTTATTTCAAGTGGAAATTAGGTTCTCAGAGGGTAAGTAGATTATAATAGATCCCAGCTCCTGGGCCCATGCACTGCTATGTCAGTAGGATTTATTGTAACTTATACCTTCAGAGAATAAGAATTAAGTGTAATTTTCACTTTTAGTTAATGAGATTATGTGCTGTTCAACAGGTATTTTCAGTGTGATTTGATAGTGTATTCTTACTGAGAGATTCAGGCTTTGGCTTTATCAGTATGGTTTCTTAATTTCTGATCACTTCTTTTTATGCTTTTCCAATTTGAGCCCATATTCCCATTTTGATATGCAAATTTATCAGCAGATACAGTCTTAGTGCTTCACTTATAAGAATATCAAGCTGTGTAGGCTCAGTGAAAGCTCACTGGACAGCTGAATAAAGGCAGGGAGTTTGCAAAGTATAAGTTTTATTTAAGAGTTAAAGAGGTGAATTACATATTGTCCCTGGAAATGTTCAGAAAACATTCAGATGTGGTGATTAGAGACATGAATTAGTGGTGCATTTGACAGTGTTGGATTGATGGTTGGATTTGATGATCCTAGAGATCTTTTCCAACCTAAACAATTCCATGATTCTGTGGCACTATGATTCTATATGTCATAAAAGGGAGTGGAATGAGACAGCACCACTTGCACTGTTGGGGCAAAATTCAATGTATAAATGATCCTGAGAGTATCTAGAACATTACAGAATTCGTTGTTTCTTAAATCAAACTTTTGTAACCTTATAGGACTTTTATTCTCCTGATTTCTTTAAGAGGAAATGATGAAGGAAGCTTGAATTAATTCAATTTATTAACTGATTTACTATTTACTCAGAAACTGAACTAATATGCTTACTTACTGAACTACCTGGTTTGTTTTTTTTTTCTGAATTCAAGCAAATGCAAACCAAAGCAGCTGCAGAATTTGCTGTATCTGCTGTCAGAACATGATATGACAGTTCAGGCAGAAGAAGGGATCAGATTGTTCCTGTGTCGTGTTTAGGCACGAAGTGGGGAGAAAGCAGCAGCAAAGAAAAATTACATTTAGAGTTTTTCCATCTGTGAGTTATGAACCAATCTTGCTTTGCCTTTGCCATAAGTGTGAAATTATTGTCCTTACTGCCACTGAGGACCAAACAAAGTTGCTTTCTAACTTAGGTGCAAATCATTTTTTGATAGGTAATGCCCCTCTCTGGATAAGTGAAAAACCTCATTCTGGTCATTTTTAGGAAGAAAAGGTTTGTAAAAGATTTCTGGTTTCCTGCTTTGGCAGTAGTAGGAACTGCTCCCCCCTTGGAGTAGCGGGTACAGAGACAAGTAGAAAATGTCTATTAAAAAGGCCTGTTCCTCAAGAGACCTGAGTTGGAAATACTGATGGACTTCTTTGTGTTTGTGTGAGAATGGCTTTTTTGGGGAAAGAGGCAGATATTGAAGACATGGGTAGTTTGATTTTAATTTTTTTTCCCTTTGGCTGATGATTCCCCATGAAAGCTTTGGTATTGTGACTTTTATGATCCTTGAATCACTCCCCACTGTGCACTGTTTTGTTTGGTTTTTTTTTTTTACTTTGTTTATATTTTCAAGTTGAGACTTTCCCTGATGGCTTTCCCAGATAGAGATATATTATTAGGAAGATAATCTGTATATTCCTGCAGATGCACATAGAGTTCAACAGCCAAAAAAATGTTAGAACTGGAAATATCTTCCCACTGGTTTGTTTTGTCCTAATGACCTAATTTTGACCTGTTTGGTCAGTGTCTGACAATCTTCGTGATCCAAGAAACTACAGTATCAGAAGACTTAAAAATCTTCTACCTGTTGATTGATTTTAATGTATAAAGCAGAAATTGATTTTTATTCACAGTTATAAATGATTTTCAGAAAACTGAAAAGGCTGTTTTGAGAATCAGTATGAAACATTCTGACAATCTGTAAGTTGGGGTTTTTTATGAGTAAATATAGACCTGCCAAATAATGGGGGTTCTTTGTCTTCAATTATGATAAAAGTTCCAACATTGAAGTAAGAATCAGACAAATCTATTTTCCTGAATTAAAGAGAAGAGTAAATAAATTACTGCAAATATACAGTAGAAAACAATTTCCTCGTGATATTTAATCGAATTCGGTCTCTGGGGACAGCAGTATCATATTGTCTCAATTTAGGAAGAAACGAGATCTTCCTTTGGAATTTCAGATCCTGCCTTTGCAGTTTAACTTTGGCTCTAGTACAGAATTGCATGAAATCTTGGAATTTCAAAAAAATCCACCTTCCTTATCAGTTAAATCACCATTATCCTACTGTAGTGCACTTTTCTGTACCATGGATTCATGGAAGGGAAGAAGGAAATCTGTTGGTTCTGACACAATAGGGAGGTTTCTCCTTGTGTTGGGTTTGAGCCCTACTAAAACTGTAGGCTGGATCCTCATCTGGTGTTATCTAAAATTAGCTTCAAGGAGAAAGAAATCTTGAGTTGCATCAGGTAAAGATCTCCCTTCAGGATAAGAGTAGTACCTTAAAAGCATCCAGGACACTTCAATTTAAATATTGCATTGTGCTGCAAATGGAAATTCCATCATGCAAGTGGGAGCTGCAAAAGAAAAGGCAGGTTGCAACTTGACAATTTTACAAATTATTTAAATAATTATTTGTTGCTGGGGAAGTTATTGCTGGGATTGTTTGGTGAATAAAGTGGTTTCTTATGTTATTAGTGGCTTCTGTCACAGTTGTCAGCTCAAGGAAAGAGCTGGGGTAATGATGGGGTTCTTATTATCAATACTTATTATTTATTAAGACTGTCACTGCAAGTGGTGCATAAAAATACAAGGCAGGGCAGGTTTTTCCTGGTAAGACTTGGATGAACTCATTAAATAAATCCTGGCTGAGCCAGAAATTGAAAATAAGAAAGGGAAATGGGAAAAGAGAGGTCAGGAACAGTCAATAAAATGGTTTATTCAGAGTCTAGGCAGTATATATGGACAGGTGAAGAAGCTCTGCCTGGGCCTGAATGGGGGCTGATAAAATCCCAGGCGATGAAGAGGAGAAGGGAAGAAACAGAGATGATAAACCAGGGTAGAGATGCTTCTTCACTGTGTCCTGAATTGGCTGAGGTCTTGCAACATGATTTCCTTATTAGCTATAAACAACAACAACAAAAAATCATTGCTTAAATTTACAGGATCAGAGAAAAAATAAAAATACTTCCATTGGTGTCTGATGGAAAAAAGAATTAGAGCCATAATTCATCTGTCTATTGGTGGTGTTTTAGCTTTTTTTATTGCTGTATCTACAGATAATATTCAGACTGAACTCTTGGATTCATCAGCTGAAAGCTTTTGGGAACGAAGTTTCCCAGAAGCATTGTTTGGAGTAATCATCAGACTCTATTAACAGAACTCTTTCATAATGAATTCCTGTGCCCCATATAATTTTGAGTTGATTTTCATGGAGAAATTGTTCTTGAAAAAGACTGTGAAATGAAAATCTTATTGTTATTCTGAAACAATTTCTGAATGATGATAGCTTTGTTAAATAGGTTTAATGCAAATTAACTAAAATCAAGTATTCTTGAACTTACGTGACTGTACCAAGCCATGTATGTGCAATTCTGAAATAACATCACTTGTCATATTCCTTATGAAGATAAACCTTGTGTATAGTAGCATGACAGGGCATCAGAACAATTATAATTATTAGAATATCTTATCTATTGTCCCGGGGGAAAAAAAATGCCAGTCATTTAGAATATAATAATTACTTCTAACTGCAGAGTGGTCTGAAAATTTTGACTATTGGGCTCCATTCCCCTCCCAGAGGTGGGAAGATGCTGCCAGAATTCAGGCTGTTTAGAGAAAGCAGGTTTAGAAGAAAGGGCTGGCCAGAACATATTTGAAGGTGATTTTGAGTTCCTTTTGAAAAGGCCCCAGGGAAGCTCGCTGAGGACTTTAAATAATTCACACGGCAAAAATGCATCCGGAGAGCTCGGAGTCAATAAAGCCTCCAGCTCTTTATGGTACTTTATGACTGAGTCCTAGTAGATTAATTCAAGCTCTCAGAGGCAAAGACACCATACTCTCAATGTGCTTGGGTGCAAATGTGAGATACCATATGGGACTCAGCCCCGAGAGGGAGGACACAATAAACCCACAGTCAAAAAGCTGAAATAAGAAGTGGGATTGGTTCCTTCAGCATAAATAACACTTTTGCTCCCCTGCATTTCATGAGCCTGCATTTCTGATGTGAACAATTTTGAGTAGAAAAATTGGGATAGAGTAGAAATCTGTGTGGGATGGAAGATAAATTTAGGTCTGTAACGAGGGACAGTTTGAATTATGAGCCCAGTGTATCAGCTCTTAAAGACGTTTTTCTTTGCTGCTCAAAATGCGGAAGTTTCAAAATTTTTTTCCACCCAACAGTATTTCTTTCACTTTCTGTGGATATTATGGGTTTCTTAAAAGGAAAAATTCTGCAAGTAATGTAAAAAGCTTTAAACAGAGCGCATGACTGGTTTCCTACCACCTATATTCAAGGGAAATGAAGCCCAGCTCTGACCAAGCAGTTATTTTATACTAAAAATATAACACTTCAGCAGATGCAAGGAATGTACAAGATAAATCTGTTCACACAATTGAAAACAATTTCTCTTGTTTGGGTTAAAGTTAATATCCAATTTTGTTCATTTTAACAAGCTTGTCCAAATTCACTAAGAAAAGATGGAAATTTCTGACTTATCAAAAATCTAATCAGAAGATATGGAGCCTGTTTATCCATGGTTTCACCATTTTATCTGCACAGTGTATCCCAGTTAGAAACACTGGATGTTTGAACATGGATAAGGGCTTTTTTCCTACCACTGGTTATTTCAGTCATCCAGTGACCTCCAAATTTTGGGAGGAAGGAAAAAACCTCAAGACAGCATCATGAATTAGGGTATGGAAAATGTGGTTGTTGCTCGTCACCTACTTTGCTGTGTTCTGATAGAGAATTTCTTAAGAGATTGTTCTGATTTAGAGATGGAACTAGAAATGTATAAGGTGTGGTTTCCTGAAAAAACCAAACACAACCAAATAAACCAACCAGCCCAAAAAACCCCCCAAAATCCAAATAAAAACAGTGATTTGACCCCTACCCTTCTTGATTTGAGCCCTGGTCCCCCCAAAGGTGGCATCTTCTTGGAAGAAATTACAGAAAAATTCCCTGTCAAAGGAATTCCCTTTCCTGATATAGTGAAATATCCTCAGTGCTGTTTCTTATACAGCTGGGAAGATTTTCCCCCAAGTTAGCAAAGAAATCCATGCTCAAGCCTAAGATGTCCAGTAGAGAACCAGTGTCCTGCAGAACACAGTACTAGATATTCCATAAGAAGATAAAAGAATTTCACACTGGGCAGAAGTGTGATGATCTGTCCTTTACATTGTGTCTTCTGTTAATCTCTAATATTCAGCTATATTAAAAATAAACCTTTCAGAACTTATTAATATTAACATTAGCAGTTATTAACATTATATAGCAGTTATTAACATTAACTGCTGTAACTCTACACAAGTTTTGTAGTCTTGCTGGTGTCCAGTCTTACCAATGTCCAGTCGTAACAATGTCCAGTCTTACCAATGTCCAGTCTTTATTTCAGTCTGTTAAACTAGAAGAGATTTTGTTTGGCTGTCAGTAATGCTCTGACACTGATGCTCTGTGTCAGAGCTGAGATGGGCTCCTCTCATGCTTGTAGGAAGTCCCACACTTTATCTTTCAAATGACTTTTACCCATCACGCTCTTCATAAATCCTTTCAGTAATTAGAGTCCCTTTTAATAATAGGAATTTTTTTTTTTTTCACCAGCTTTTACTATCCTTGTGTGCGGGTTCACACTACTGGCAGAGTAGAGAACGGAAAGTGTGAGAACAAGGAATGTAATTTCATTTCACTTCCCATCGAGTAGTGCCTGGGAGAGGTCGGAAGTGAAAGAATCACGGCTGCCAGAAGCCCCACAATCTTCTGTCCTGAAATTTCAGTGTGAGTGCAACATATTGATGGGTCAGGTCCTCAGCTCAGCTGCCAGCAGAGGGTATGAAAGCTGGGAGATAGCATGTGCAGAAGTTGTCACTGGGACTGAGAGACTCCTCGGTCTGCTTGGCTCCATCCATACACCCACTCACCCTCCCAGCCACCCATTCCCATCTCCTTATGGTGCCAGCAGATGCTGGAGTTAGTCAGAGCCTGCTTCCCCCTTGAAAGCACAATTCTGGTAACGAAGGGATGCAGGGAGCACTCTTGGCACAGAGGTCTTTAATGGCTGATGTAGGCAAAACCCAACTCCAAGCAGAATGAAGTGCAGATATCACTAAGAGCAGCCACAAGTGGCACTTGCCACGGAGGAGAGGATGCTGGGGGAAGAGGATGGGGTTTGGTGTAAAGTTGGGAGGATATCAAGTGGATTTGTTCCCTTTTGGGAGTGACAGCAAACACCATGACTCAGGGATTGGCAGGATTGTGGGACTGAAAACAGGCTACCTTTGGCTCCATCTGTGTTGGACTCTGACACAGCATCTGGCTCTGCTCCTCACAGTCTGGAAAGCTTGACTGATGTGGGTAGAAAGACGAAAGTTAAAAATATCCAGACTATCCATGAATTTCCCAGAAAACCTATTATCCTGCAGTATAGAGAGGAAAGCAGTCAGGAGATACCAAAAAAGGAGTGTTTAAATGGCACCAGATGGATAGTTTTGATCAAGGCGTATTAGGTCAAGTATAGAGAGAGTAGACTGCATAAATGTGGTCATTTAAATCTCTCCCTAGTCAAGAGACCTGTAAACAAACAAGACAGAGAAGGCTAAAACTGGACAGGCATATCTGAATTCTCGGGCATGAAATCTAAGCTGGAAATCCTTTATGTGTGAAAAAGAACCCCAAATTGCCTGTCAAGAACAAGCCTGTGGGCATTGTTGCCAGCACCATACTCAGAAAGGAAATCTGATGGAGCTGGTGGTTGTTAAAAATCAGAATGCAGGGAAAATTGCTGGGGTCAGTATTAGATGCTCATAAATCACAGACCACTGAGAGTTACAGGACTAAAAATACTAATTCATTAAAGTTGTATGTAACGAAATTGCTGGGCAGCAATTTATTGTAGACTCCCTATTCTCAATAAGGAATGACCTCAACTACATCAAAAATTGTGTCACACTGAGCAATTTTAGCTGAGGAGTTTTAATCTGACGTACTGACAAAACCCACTTAGATTTCAAAACATCAGAAATACAGCAAAATCTGTAGCAAGGGAACATTTTATATTCTCAGTAAAAATTTAATCATTAATTTAAAATACAGCAACTCAGGAACTAACCCATGATTGCTGCCTGGTCAGGTTTGTTCTGTGCAAAGAATTTATGGCCAACAACAAAATATGGGAATGCTACAAATGAAACCAAAGGAAGTGGGGAACTGCAACAGGCATTATCCTTAAAATCTACGATACAGGACATTTTAAGACCAGATTTGCCTTTCCCCAAGTCTGGAGTTCATAGGAAGGGGAGGACTGCTTGTGTTTATGAAGAAAATTAAGACAACTGATGGGGTGGCAGCTTCTGTCAGATGCAAATGAACTGCAAAAGGTGATGGCAAGGGCAGGTTATTGCTCAGTTTAGGAAGGGGGAGAACGTGTCCAGGCAAAGCTTGAGAAGTGGAAATGGGAAAACAGCTGGCACTGCTCATCTAGGGAGAGTGGAGACTTGGTCGCCAATGACAGGCACCTACTGATACCACCCTAAACAGAGTGAAAATGAAAAATAAGCTACAGATCCCTCATCCTGTGCCAGCTGCAGGCTGCCTATCCCTGCTGTAAAAGATGGTCGAGCTTTCCTGGTCTTCAGGATGGAAAGAAAAATGGCAAACCTCCATAAATTAGCAAACCAACATAATGTATCATAGCGTTAAGGGAGTTAGCCAAAGGGCCCTGTGAACCATGAGTGTTTGTTAGCAACCGAGTCTCAATTCCAGAGTTTGGAAGATTACTAATTTCAGTATTGAAAAGTAATGAATTATAAAATGAATTATATGGGGAAACACGCTGCATCAATCAGTTGATTTATTCTAGATAAAGTAGCATAACTAGTAAAATATGGAGGCAGACACCAGCAGCAAAGGACTGGAAGAAAAAAACCCCGTAAGATTAATGTCAGAATGGCTTCAAAGAAGTTTTTGTAAAACAAGAGTGTGCTTTATTTGACAGAATTTCAGGTCTAGCCAAAAAGGTCTGTTCGTGATAGAGAAACTTTGGCTTTCTCAGAGCATTTGATGTATGACTGGCTGTCATTTGAATAAAAGAAACCTTCCATACATAGAATGAACAAAGAACATTAGGTGGATTAATAACTTTGTAACAGACAGATCTCAAATTAAGTTCTTAATCAGGACATGTCATTAAAGAAATCATTCCTCATGGGTTCCAGTCCTATATCCAACAACTTAGATCTTGTCAAAGCATGAGTTCAGCAGACAGACTGCTGGGGTATAAACAATGTTGGCGCAGTCTGAGATGCCTGGAAAAATGGTCACCATTCACCAGAATATATTCTGATTTATTTTGGATGCAATGATACATTTGGAAATACACAACTCAGTTTTTTCTGCAGGATAGGGAAGTCTCCTGGAGTGCAGGGATGTAGAGAAGATTTAAGAGTTGCCCCAAACAGTCTTCTCATTTTTCATTTCATCAACAGACTGCAAAAATTGATTTTTCAACAACAGACTGCAACAGCTCTCCTTCTGTGTTTTGTTTTGATTTTGTTTTGTTTTGTACTCAGGAGAAATTTTCAGCTATCAACGAGTTCTCGAGACCTTGGGGTTAACTATCCAGATAACATTTCAAACAGCTTTTGTGCATTGGATCTTTAGATTGTCTTAGCACTGAAAAATTCTCAAAAGGAACTTATTTTCAAAATTAGCTGTCCCCCATTCTATTCTGTTATGCTTTGTGGTGTTTTATTAGATTAGTTATCTGTGTGTAAGAGAGAGGAAGGGAAGACTGGCTTGAGAACATTTTACAGCTAAAGAGAAGACCCACTAAATTATTTTCCAGTGCTACTCTTTATGCAAAATGGGGCTGATGGAGAAACAGTAATTTGGCAGCCTCTTACAGCAGTCCATACCAACTACATTGAAGTAATGATCAGTCAAATTGCATGAATTATGCTTTTCTTTCCACAGACAGATGACTGCATTATTCCTTACCACCCATAAAAAATAACCTATATACTCATTTCAAAGGAAAAGAAAAGAAAAGAAAAGAAAAGAAAAGAAAAGAAAAGAAAAGAAAAGAAAAGAAAAGAAAAAAGAAAAGAAGCCTGTATGTTGTGCAAAGAGAAATGATCCTGACTGTCAGAAAAATCAAACAGGAGGCACCAAGCATAGCTAAATCCCAGGCAGATGTGAGAGCTTTTTGGCTGGCAGGTGAGCTTGACTCATACCTACTTCCTAATGGAAATGGTATTTATACTCCATCAGTCCCTTCAGGTGTTCTGGTAGACTTATTCCTATAATTCTACCATTATAATAAATTTGGTGAAATCCTATTGAGTCCCATCTTTCTTGCTGAGAGATGCAGAATGGGGTAGTTATGGCTGAATGGTAAGCTACCAACTGCATTTCTGTTATACTTAGAAGGAATTTTTTTCCCTGTTCCTGCATTTTCACATTAAGGCTGACAGGTATTCAGCTTGCAAACCTGTGGGAGTGAAATGGTTGTGTTTATGCCTTTGATCCATAAAGGATATCTAAACAGATATCCCAATGGCAGCACTACTGCTAAGATATCCCAAGAAGACAAGAACTTCCAAAGGTGTTTTGCAGTTATAACCTGCCATTGCTGCTTTTAATTGCTTCTGTTCAGCATTATGAGGAAGATCCTCCAGTGAAACCACGTCAGGACCTATGAGCATGGCAATTCTTTAAGCCTGTGCTCATCTAATAAAGCAATGCTGCTCTCATGCGGGCATAGATCTGAAGCACCTTTATTGATTGCAAGTGCTCCAAATTTAAGCTTGGACACCTGATCCTCATTTCACTAATGCTGGAACACGACAGGCAACTTCTCTCTTTAATTTCTTTTCTGTTTGAAGGATTTGGGTTTTTATCTGGCTGATTTCAGTGGCAGTGATTTACCTCACACAGCAGGTAACAGTTATCAATTCTAGAACAGAACCAATAAAAATCAGTGGAGCTTTGATTTCAAACCAAGTCTGTCAACACAGGAAGCCATACCACAGTAGAAAGAAAGAAAGAAAGAGAGAGAGAAAGAAAGAAAGAAAAAGAAAGCTGATAAAAAGCTTAAACATTTTTTGATATTTACAAAAAAACTGGAGAGGGTAATGCTTCAATATTGTGTACACCCAATTTTGCCAATATCTTTGAGCTTAATTCAGTGCTTAACTCTATTTCTTTGACAGTGCAATCCTGTAGGAAATAATGAGATTGCGACAGGTAAAGCTGGATGTTCATAGCAAGCAGTTTTTATCCTGTTCCTGTATTTCAAAATGACCGGTGTCAACCTACTGCACTTGCCTTTGCTACTCAAAGCAGAATGCTAATTAAGGGTGCTGACTTACCTTTCCCTAACTATTTCTTTATTCAAACATGGAAGCCAGTGCTAATTAGTCTGGCTATATGAAAACAACAGTTTCCAACTGGTTTGCTTACAGCTCCATTTACTCCCTATGCAGAGAACTCTTTCTTACCTTGATTTTAGCATGTGCTTAAATGTGGCTTTGCTTCCAAATAATTGTTCTAATGGCAAAAATCTTCAGTAATTCCCAGAGATTCCCTTGTGTGAGATCTCTGTATGTTCTGCCTAAACATGGAGATGTGGCTGCACATATGTTTAAGGGGATGTTTAGCTTTTTGCCTTTTTTTTTTTTAAGACCCAAACCTTGCTTAGGGAGACTGTGCTGATTCAGTTTTATATTCAGCTTCTTGCCAGAGGCAGATCAGGACTGGAAGCTGTTTTTAAATATTTCCCCTGAGCATCCTGTTTTCAACAGGGTGAAGATTGAACATGCTGAGGAAAACTTTCTTCCTTTCTTTTCCTCATCCTGTAATGCTGGGGCAATATCAAGAGTCTTATTTTATTTATTCTTTCGAAAATTAAGTGGTGGACATGCCTGACCCAGCTGATGGGTTTAGAAGTCTGAGAGGCAAAGCTGCTCTCTGGGACTGGTGCTGCAGCTCTCCTGGTGTCAGAGTTACACGGGGCTACAACTGGGGAAGGGGAGGTGGAGGTTAGAGCAAGCTAAGAGAGCAGAAGGTGCACAAAAGAGAGAGAGAAAAGATGAAAAGCAAGAGGAATTGGATTTTCTATAACCTCATTCAGCCTCTGGGGTTCACTTGCCCTGATGTCTCCGTTGACATTTCCATTGGTGGCCCCCAGCTTGGACTGTTCAAGTTGTCACCTCAGGCAGATGAACTCCATCTGAACTCTCTCCTAATGCCTCTATTTCCTTACACATCACCAGCTGGGAGGCAGCAGGAGTTGCAGTTCCCTCCCTGAACAGGGATGAAGTGGAGGTGCAGCCCCACAAAGGGCACGGTGGGGTCAGTTGGGGTTCCAGGCCAACCACGCCACATTTCCATGGGCAGCTGCCCAAAGGCCACACTGGATTTTGAGGATCAAAGTGTCCTTTGAGAATGCTGATGATAAATGCAAGAGGTTTGACAAATTGGCTGTGAGACTCACACTCTCCCCCCATCTTCTTCCCTTCCCCTCAATGAGAGTCCGCATCACAACCACTTAACATTTTAGGGTTATTTTCTGTGAGGCTTGGCAGTCACTATTGGTAGTCCTCAAGCCTTTCATTATTAACTGCTCTTTTGTAATATTGGGCGTATTTTTAAGCAACAGTTCTGACATTCTTTCATTTTTTCCTCCAGGTCTGTTGCCTGAACTTGACATTTTGTTTAAGCTTTGCTTTTCTTCCTCCAGTTCTTCCTACAAATAAATTAGCTTGGAACAGGTTTAATGTTATTATTATTCACTGGATACCGGCTGCTTTATAAACTCCATCTTCTGGCACTATCCTGCTTTTACAGAGCCCTTTTCATCACCTATCTAACACTACAATTTAATTGGTTTCCAGCTCACTGCACATCCCTCTCCCTCACAAGCACACACACGAGGCACTGACACACAGGCACACATTTCCCTCCCTGCTCAGGCTGCAGACTGAATGTGAGAAATCCAAGCCTGCTGCAAAGCTGAGCCTGTTAGAGCCAGTGGACCTGGTACTGATGGGGATATTGATTTTCTGCAGCTTCCAGGGAGGTAGCAACAAACATTTTATCATCGACTGGACTGTATGTTCTTCTTAAGTCCCTGCTGCATGCTGCAGTTCAGATAGGGCTCTCTGCTCAGCGTGGGGCTGCAGATTGCCTCTTCATTTTTGGAATTCAGACTCTTACCTGGAGTCTGAAGAATAATGTCTACTTTCTGCTGGAAGCGCAACAGAGAGTTTGAAAAATGCATTTTGTCACAGTTCTTACTTAGAATCCACTGTTGTACTACATAATTTCATTTGTAATCTTTAGTGTAGTTATCCTCAGAATTCATGGGACTTAGGACATCACCTTTATACTCCAATTTCCAGGTAAAACAAAAATACCTTCAAAGTTACACAAGCATCTAATTCCAGTGGGAAACCCCACTTAGGTTTAAGCTTTAAAATCTGGGATTAAATTATATGTTCAGGGGCAAAATAGCAGCCTGTAGCTATAAGCTCAAAGCTACAGGTGACAAATTTTCTGTCTGGTCAGTGTCTTAAAGCTGCATTTCTATAGGACAGATAATTTCTAAAAAAAATTACCTTAAAAATAATTTCTGTCATTGAACTCCTAAATTTTCCCACATTTGCTGGATCCTCACCCTGTTATTGTTGAAATGTTTTTAGATGTTAGAAATAAGGAATCTGGAACAGAGACTGTGGGAAGGCTGTTTTGTCCCTTTGCAGTACTGCCATTTTGCCCAAGCGCCTTCAACATCTGCCCTTCTCCTTCTCCTCCCATGTGTAATCAATCGTGGAGTTTGAGCAGCTTGGGGCTTCCCTCTCTTGTTTCTCATCTTATTTTATACTTAACATGTCCTGTGGCTCATCACTCCATAGTGGGATATCTGCCTTGTTCTGCAGGCCCTGGGTACTGCTCTCTCATAGTCCTGGTGGCATGGCTGGGATATTCACAGGTCCTGGCTGGGCCTGAGCATGATGGAAACTTGTAGGTTATTCCTGCAATTTGCACCTCTTTCTTTAAAGGTCATGACTTTTTCATTTCTAAATCAATAAATCACATCTGGAGCACCTGGGTTTTGCTCAGTCCTCTTCCTCTCTCCTCCTGGCTCCCACAGCACCTCTGATTTACTGGAAGCCCGAGGATGTTTTATGATCCCAGGAGACAGACAGGTCACAGCACTGCTGGCAGCACATCCCCCAGCTCAGAGAGTTTGGGTGCTGAGGTTTGTGCCCCTTCCCCAGCCTCAGCATGAGCTCAGCACCTTTATTCCCTTGGATAAGGAACTGCCACAGCAGTTAAATCCCACTGGTGAAAGACCCAGTGTTACTTGAAAGGCTCGACTGCCAGGGCTGAAAAACCCTTTCTCACCTATTTTGCATGGGTTTGAATCCTGTTCCTGTTCTACCTCAATGTGGTGCTGAACATGACCAAAAGCTCCTTGGATCACACTCCTTTTTTTTTGCATGCTGGCAAAAAATATCAGATTATTGGGGTTTGGTTTCTTTGTTTTTGTTTTTATGCAATATTGGTTGTTGATTGGGAAGATAGAATCACTAAGGCTGGAAAAGATCTTTAAGATCAAGTCCAAGATGGGCTACATGGACCAGAAGCTGCAGGACAGGTAGGTTTTTTCTTCTTGTACCTTTCTTGCACAGATGAATGGAATTTCTGCCTCCTGATTTCATATTTGCCTTAGCAAATTCAGAATATAAATATAAGCCCTCACTTTCTCAGTCATTGAGATGGGTGAGTCAGCAACCATAGGTGTTTTAATTGGGCAACTGAATCAAACATGGGTGATCTGAAATGAGTAGCAAGAGATCTTCTAGGTATTGGCCTGTATCTGTAATGAGTGTTCACAAAGACATGGAGTTTAAAAAGGACCACCTTTTCTTGCTCATGTCCAGTTTTCTTTCTGATGGAGGATAAAAAATTCCTTCAGATGTATGTAGAGAAGAAGGAGGCACCACACACATAAGAAATAATTCATTTTCTTCCTCCTAGAGACCAGTGTGGGGCAATCAGAGGATGTGTGGGTTAAAGGAAGACAGTTTCTGCCAAGTACTCGATCAGGAAACAGTAACAATTAGAAATAAATGCTTTACTTTTGCAAGCCAAATATTAGCACATTTATTACTTTACAAAATTATTATGCAAAGGCTGCAATTGTTGCTACTAATAAATATATTAAAATTAATGGGGCATGATGCCTATTACCTTAATAATAATTTTTGGTGTCAGACTCCATCTATGTTGCTTTTTTGCATTGAAGTCCATACCCTTGTTTAGTGAAAGTCTAAACTGGAAATGAAATCTTTTGCCAGGAGATGAATTCACTTGGAGAGGTGGCTGCATTAAGCCTGATTTATTTTAATAAACACAGGGAACAATAGGTGAGAATAAACATTTTTTTGTAGCAAATGTAATTACCCAGCAGAGTTTGTCATGGAGAAATTTGCCTTCTGTTTAAGGCAAAGTGAAAACACCAAGGAAATTTTCATGGTGTGTTTTTTAAAGGTCAGGGTGTCTGTTTTGCCAGCTGTGTGTGTGTAAACACAGAGAATCCAGAAAAGATGGACAATGGATTGTGTTCAGACACCCAAGTCCTTCTCTGTGCCATAGCGGGGGGACACTTCTGGCTTCTCTTGGCCTCAATCATTTCTCTATCCATAAATCCAGGGAACCTGGAGATTGTGTCAGGTGTAGTTCATTAAGACTCATTAATGAGATCACAGTCACTGATTTGGAAAAAGGGGCATATAAAATGTAGACAGCAAATTCTGCAGAGCTGTCGTTTTTTTCCAAATGCAATTTTTCCTCGATCCAGCAGTTGAAGAACACACATTTCCTCCTCCTTTCCAGGGTAATGCAGATCCACAGTCACTTGCTGTCAGCTGTGATGCAACTTGAGTTTTCTGATCATTCTTTGAGGTTGTTTTAGGGAGTACTTCTGGGTTTAGGAGTGCTGTTAAATGGGTGTTATGTTAAATGTTAAATGGGTGACTGGCATTCTACCAGATGATACATGAGAGAGAGTCTTTCATAACCATGGTAGGATGTAATTAAGATCTCTGACAGAACATGCAAACCTCCAGGTGTTACTGTTCTCTTATGAGCTCTTTTTTAGGATAATGGACTTATGCCTTGTGAGGCAGAGTGTGGGCAGATACCTCAGGCAGATAAATGCTAACATGGCAATTGTAACAGCTTTTGTACAGGTCCCGATGTGAAGAACTGAGAGACCTGGCTTCTTTCATTTTCCTTCAGAAGACTGTTTAGTCAACTTTACTAAGACCTATTTTATCTTTTTGCTTTCACTTCTGTCTCAACCAACACCCACTAATGAGCTACAAGCATCAATTCCGTTGATGTACCATTAGGATTTTGCACATTAATATGAGACACAAGGTTCAGCGTACAGAAAAAATTTCCCCAAGGAGATTTACTCCTTGTCTGCCCAAGTGGGGGAGAGCTGTTAATATTTTTCTAATGCCTACTCAAGTGCAAGAGATAACACCTATTTTTTCTGAGGGGCCATTATCATTTCCAAGGCAGTAAGGGCAGTCAATATCTGGAAGAAGGAGTGCTGAAACTGCCTCCTAAATAAATTAAGGATCAATAGTGTGTGGTGGGAGAAAGGAGGATTTTAATCTAAATGGAACCCCAGGGAGGTTTAAGAAAAGGATTGGGTATAAAACCCAGAACACTTTGCCAAGGAAAGGCTGTTTCTGATACAGCAACTTGAGTGCATGGAGTGGGCAGGGGAACATGTCACCGGCCACAGGAATAAAGAAAATGTAGACAGTATGTCAGATGGACACAGAGGGAGAGAGAAAAGTTTGGAATTTGATCTGAGGATAATTAGCTTATTCATTCCTAGTTCTTTTATTTTCCTTCTGCCCCCTCCCCACATACCTCTTACCTTCGTCTCCATAAATCTTTGCTGCTGCATCATTGGTTTGATGCTGGAGATAAATTTTAATTGTTTTCACCAAAAATGGCTCCAGATGGGTCATAAGTGGAGATTTTTGTGGTCAGGAAAGGGATGAATCTCCTGTCTCATACAAAGCCCAGCTCCCTGACCCCCTTGTGGAGTCTGCTCAGTCTGCATCCATCTAACCCATGCTGGACAGAAGGAGGCCTAGAGCAGGAGCTGGAGGTGGATAAGGTTTCCTATGGTCAGCGTTACACCTAAAAAAATCTTCCTGGGTCTGAGAACACATCAGAGAACGGAGTTGTGACTCGCAGAGCTCAGCTGAGTCTGCCAGATCTCATGGGAAATCTCTTCACAGTGAAGGGTCTCAAAGTCACAGACCTTTGTTTTGATCAAGGATAAAGCAGCCAAAATCCATGGGAATTCTCCTGGAATGGATAAAACCACAACAGATACAAACAAGTCACTAGAGAAAAACTGACCTTCCTGTGTTTTGTGCCCATACCCTGAATTGTGACATCTGCCTATCCCAGGAAGCTGTGAGATTATTAAAGGGATTTACAGAAATCCTTGACTAAATATAATCTAATTTAAAATTTGAGACTAAATTTCACCAATAGATAGACCAAACGTGAGCATGTACATGCTTTAATGAACTTACATTATGCATACCTACTTTCTTGAATTTGACATGTTAAATTATATCTATTAAAGTGAAAATTTAAGACAATTTTTTTTACTTAAATTCAGAATCACTTTCCTTGCACAGTTTCTGTCATATCATTTAATCTTTACACATTTTGATGTGTCTAAATTAAGAAAATAGAACCTTGATCTTTCAGATTTTTCTTCTTTTCTAAAGAAAAAAAGTTTAAATTGAAACTTTTTTTTTCATATCTGAGAGTTAAAAATTCACTTTTTACTGAATTGCAGCTGGAACTGTGTTGGTAACATATTTTTATAATGATAATTTAAGTGACACATTATGGTTATGTGGTTTCCTTTAGTTTTGGGCTTTTAAAAATAAAATTATATTAACTTATTTAAGTAGAATATTAAGTTTTAAATAAACATTTTTTTAGATAATTTGAAAAAAATTATCATAATGAAAGTCTAATACTTTTTACTCAGATAAAAACTGAGACAAAAATATGTTAAGGTAGAAAAACGGCTCTATTGGGTTAAAACCTCAGAATTCAACTTGTCAAAGAAAATCAAAAGTTTATTTTAATTAAGCAGTTCATCAGGAATTCATAAGATTTAAATTAATCTAACCTTCAAAATACTTATTAGACTCTTGCCAAGGAATTTATACCCAACTTTATCAGACTTTTCTGTTAATTTTCTTTCTCACTTTATGCATTTATTGGTCTCGAGAGAATACCTGTGTCCAAAGCAAAACACAAAAATGTCTTACAACAAAATGATCTTTGCAGTTGCAGAAAGACAAATCACTTGTGCAAATGCAGCAGTGTTTTCTGAACACCCATCCATCCTCTTCCATCAAGAAAATGAATACTAAATTATGCATTTCGTGAGGCTATTAAGTAAATTTTCCTCATAGATTCCCCTCACCATACAAGTAAAAATTCTATTGCCCCTCTTGCAAAGCCTCTAGGAAAAGAGGAGCCCTCAGATCATCTATGTCTCAGTAACAGGAGTGTACCTCCTTTTTCACAGTTCTCTATAGCACAAAAACCATTCAGTCAAAAATAGTCACACCCTTAACTTCCCAGTGACAAATATTCTGATGGGATACTAAGATTTCTAACAAATATTTTCTCACCAGAGATTAGAAGTCTTTCCAAAAGTATTCAGAATGAGGAATTTCTTACTGTGTTACAGTATCAGACACCTTTTTTGTTTTTTGCCAGAACATTCCCATCTCGCACAAAACTAATAGAAAATTTGCCTTCAATCTTTTCCTTCCAGCTTCCAGTTATACATCAAGCTGTTCTACAGTTTTAAAAATTAGAGAGCAGAGATATTGTTTCTGCAGTCTGAAACTGTCAGTTTTGGCAGTTCATGATGAATTAGTATAGTACAATATAATGCAGTAAAATATTTATTTTTAGCAAGGCATGGGATTTTTCACCTGATCTTTTGGCATTTTTACAGACCTCGATTTTGCAAAAAGCAGGGAGGGTATACCCTCAAAAGAAGTCAGGTATTTAGGGTATAAAATTATATGTATTTAAGCATTATAGAAATGTGAATTTCTGTGTCTTCAGATATGACAAGTTA
This sequence comes from Edolisoma coerulescens, assembly GCA_013397115.1. Classification (NCBI taxonomy): domain Eukaryota; kingdom Metazoa; phylum Chordata; class Aves; order Passeriformes; family Campephagidae; genus Edolisoma; species Edolisoma coerulescens. The sequence continues at coordinate 85,049 of VWZW01002516.1, read as the reverse complement.
GGTACTTTATTCCCACTGAAAGTAAATGGGAGAATAGCTGAAAATTTTGTACTTTGTTGAGCATTTCCTGTTTTCTATAGGGTTTGTCTACACTTATCAAGGAAAGGAGAAAAAATAGCACAATGCAATGTGTCTGCACAGCTCAGTGGTTAACGTAGGATGAATATACAGGAGTTCACAACATTTGGTACATAGTTAGAATGGGTAATTGATGTATAAAATGAACTGGCAGCTTGTGGACTTATGGACTGTGAACTGCAACGTGAAAATCCCCTGTCCAAAGGCAGTTCTACAACTGTGGAGCTAAAGAATCTGGATCACATTTTCATACAGGTAGATTTTCTTCCTTCTTTCTTTTCTTCTTTTTGGCCTAGGGATTGTGCCTATCCTATTAAAAATATGTTATTTCACCTCCAATATTCCACTTCATAATGTAATGTAGGAGAAAGATTGCATCTACCCTAAATATTGGAGATGTGACCTTGTGAATATTCTAAGTGAAATAAAAAATGTGGAACTAAAAACTGTTTGATTTTGAATTGAGGAGTCAGATATATTAGAACTTCTAATGACATATCTGCCTTTCCCTTCAGAAATGGTCTATGACAAATAAAATAAACTAGGAGTAATCACTTCTTTAATATTAAGACAACGTAATGATTATAATCAGCCCAGCTTCAAAATCAAAGGTAGTTAATAAAAAAGTTATTTAAAATAAAATGGAAGTTATTATTGATGGGTCATCTTTTAATTACGCATCATGAGGGAAGAATTAATCTTTGTAATATCATGGTCTGGTTTTCCAATCAGGACAAGCTGCTCAATAGTCTGCTATTTAAAAAACACAGTGGGACCAAGAAAAAAGAGTGAGTAATACAAACAATAAATCCTCTAATCCAGAGAAAAAATATGATACAAGGCAAGCATTGCTCTCTGAAGTACAAGGCCTTTCAAACATATGTTAAGTCATTTTACCTCTAATTCTGTAATTCTAATTCTTACTCCCTGTGGGTCAGTGATGGGTCAAAGTAAATTTTGACTGTTCCTGTAGCTTTCCACAGAGAGGCTCAGAATTTCATACAAATTCCGGTGACGAACTCTCTATGCTTCAAAGCAGTACAATCAGGGTGTTGGGGATGGCATTAATTTCTATCATGTGGCTCCTTTTCCAGTCTATAGTAGATTCTTGAAGATATCTTCATCTTTTCCTGTTATTGCCTCTCACTTAGACCTGCCCAGGCAAAGCTGTATCAATGGATTGACCAGCTTTGTTCCTTGCACCTTCTGGTCCTTTTTACATCTCATTCTTCCCGTTTAATAAGGGAAAATGAACTGTCCTCGTGACATAACCTGCTGGGTTTGCTTTAATCATTGCTTGAGGCTCAATAATCTTCATTCTGGGCAAAACCAGAATGAAAACCTCATCGTGGGTCTCGCCCTATAAATCTTTACTGTGATTTTAGTCCCTTCTACTTCCATAGGCACCAGCTGCACGAGAAACCTCAATTGCCGCGGCTGAGGATTTGCAGATGAAGGTTCACTGCCCTCATCCTGCTGCTGAGGTGGTATTGATTTCCTTCCCCAGCTACTTCTGTGTGCAGCTAATGAGGGCTCTGATTAGCCCGCGTGCTTCCTGCATCCCTGCTCAGTCAATCATCCCCCACCAATGGAGTGCTAAACACTACTCAGGTGGCACAAATACATTATGTAATTTGTATTTCCTGTCGCACTGCGTTAATTTGTGGCAGTCCACTTCAGATTGCGCACACTTTTACTTTTGTGCTGATGTATTGAGCTCACATGAATGTAATGAAATGAGAGATGCCTTGTATATTTGCATTTATACAATTTCTGGGGGAGTATGAGCTTTGTTAATGCAGTGCACTTCAGTGTCTCACTGAAGTATTAGTGTGACATGATTGAAAAAACCCAAGTTCTGCTTCTGTCCCTGTCAATCACTCACAAAACAAGCCAGCTTTGATTACACTTTGATGACATACTCTTCCTTCAGTATTCATTTGCATGGAAAAGCGGGAATGCCATTATTGAAATTGAGAAACAATTAATTATTTCCCATTATACATCAGGCTTTAGCACAATTTTAAGAATTCAGAACTTTTCTTTCAGTTTAATTTCTAAGTGATATATTTTTTTATTCCAAGTATAACAAATAGGTTTATAAATTCCTTCCCCATCAATATGATAAACTGCTTTTCTGCACTAAGGAGCAAAATTACAGCGATAATTGGATAGAACTGTTTTGATTCCTCTTTACCTTTTGAATAAAAGAAACCCAAAGTATTTTCTATAACTAACAATGACATCTAACAAAGTTGTCTTTTCTTCTCAATTCAGAAAAAGAAAACAAAGAGCTTGAATTAAAAGGACTTTTTACCTTGAATTTGCTCTGTAATAGATACATTAGGGAAAGTTGCAGGATGAAAAGATGCTTTTCTCTGTTCCTTAGAAAAGGTGATGTGCCTTGCCACCTACAGTTTCTATTCCTGTGTCTGCCACAACCTGCCCTGTAACCTTGGACAAGTAATTTCTTTCTGTATTTCAGTTTCCTGAGCTGTAAAGTTGAAATCTCCCAGAGAACAGGAATATAGAGAAACCAACAGGGACTTGGGGTCTCATTGCATTGACATGAAAATGGATCCCCTGGAGCTTCTGACAATGGAAAAAAGGTTCAGCAGTCCATCCATCCCAAATTAAGATTCTGGTGGTTTATCTTTACCGGTTGACTTTACTAACAGAAAGAAAATGACCCGTAAGGAATAAACCAGCATCTATTCTCCCTGAAGAGAAGTTAGTCATCTTTTACCTCTTTTATTGTAGAAACTAGTATTTGGTGTGCTGGAATCATGGTCCAGCTCTGGGGTCTCAGGGCACCGTGATAGCCACGAATATTAACAGCAATAACAATAACATATTGTGTGGCTTTTTATGTCCAGGGTCCCTCCAGGTTATCTTTTGTTCCTTTATTCTTTCCTTAGACCTTGGTGCTCTGCCAGATTCAGAATCAGCATTCCTAGAAAGCAACTGGGATTTAGTGCTAAATTATTTCACAGCCAGGTGAAATGGAGTCAACCTCTTCAGCTCCAAGCACAACAGAGGGTCAGTGTTAGAGGGGCTGAAGAACTCCACACATGGAATTCTTTCTGTTTCAAGATAAATCCTCTAGGATCGTTGGGAAAAAAAAAATAATTGGAAATTTTTGCGTTCTCACAGTCTTTTCTGAACTTGAATTCCCTTTTGGGGATTGAGAGAAGTGCCTGGCTCTTGAGAAAAACCTGATTCTATATGAATTTACTGTTGTTTTTATTCTTTACCTTCTTCTGCAGGCAGAAGGCAAGGAACTCTTGCTGTCTTTAGGATCAGTTTTATATATGGGAAAGAAATCTCAAAACCTTCTTAGGGCTGGCTGGGAAATAATTCTCTGCTGGGAAAGAGTTTGCCATAAAACAATCCATGGTTTTGGCATCTGCTTTCCAGTAACAGCAGTCTTTGTAAGTAGTCCAGAATTCCATACTCTTAGCCAAACTGAATGACTTGTCTTGCTTGCCACGATCTGAAAGAGTTTTGGCTATCGTAGAAGCTTCTGACATCTAATAAAGGTCTTAATGTTTGTGGATAAGAATCTGTATTTGTACTATTTTAATTGATGATATGGCTGGGGGTGTCATTTTTTGGTGAGAGAGTAGAAATTATGAATGATACCATCGTGCTCCTCCCTCCTTTGTATTCTGGAGGCCTTTATCTTTTAATCACCGATTTTTTGAAGCTGAAAGAGTGGAGATCACAGAAAAGATTTTATCAGCCCCTGGATGTGGTGGGGGGTATGACTTTGTTGCAGACTGTATGTCTTGATATGGTAACCAAGGGGTTACCATATCAAGATTATTGAGAAATGGGCATCAACTGAGACTAAATAAAAAGCTACAGACTTTTATGTTATCTCAAGGATACCAATAAGTTCCTCATAAAGAAACATTTCACGTTATGACATGTAGACCATAGGACACCTATGGGAACTTGTTACCCTGAACCCACCTGTGATAAGTTTAATTTGATGCCCCAAGTCTTCCAGATCAGCCATGACCAAGTGGTGGCTGCAGGAGAATGTTTAAATATTTGCAGTGTTTCAACGAGCTGGAGCTGCTTTGACAATTCAGACATACCCAGGCCAATGTGCTGGTCTATTATGTCGGTTCTTGTCGTGCTGATCCAGCATTTCATAATAAATTGTGCACCTTTGTGGTGTGGTTTGCCATCCCACAGCTCTGCAGTAGAATGTGATGAATAGCTGAAAAGCTTTTTTTCATCAAGAAAGTAATGGGGTTTCAGAATTAGCAAAACTAATCACAAATTCACAGTGAATTAATCTAATTGTTTCAGCTTGGTAGCAGGGGAAGGGGAGAAGATGAGGAAATCAAAGGGATTCATGTCACCACTTCTGAAATAAAAGGTTTTGAAGCACAACACTTGTGTTTGGGAGTTTATCTGGATTTAATTAAAATAATTCATTAGTATGCATGGAAAATATGAAAAATAGTAATTTCTTTCTGTGCCACTCCTGCCCTTCTCTGTTGGTATTTTAACTACTCAGCTCTTTGAATAATCCTCAACCAAGCTGAATGCTGCGCTGTGGAATTATCACAAGGCCTCATGCAGACTTTTTGAGTGGAACCAGCCCCAGGCTCCCACCCCAGGCTGGGCAGGGACTCAGAACATGGCAGTGGCCAAGTTTCTTCTCAGCACACACCTGTGGGGGCTCCCAGGAAGGAGGGATGTCCTGCTGGGCTCCTGCTGCCAGGTGAAAGCACCATCCACCAGCCACAGAGGAGCACTGATGGGAATGGAACCTCAGGATCACTGTGCTGGTATCTTCTTTCAGGTAACACACAGAAATAGAACTTCGGAATATTTTTGTCCCATCTTAATGCTTCTGCCAGGCATCTGCTGTAAAAATTAGCATAACAACGTGTTTCCAGTGGTCAGTTCCATGTGATCATGCCTTGCCCAAGGCTACACAACTTTAATTTTGAGCCGAGTCAAATTACTTGTGGGAGCTGGCCCTGCTTAGCTGCTGAGATCTCATCTGATCTCTGCTTGAATTACTCCTGGCTCTTTGGTGTTGTATGCACAAAAAAGTGTGTGTGTGCATATATATAAACATATATATATATTTGTGTGAGTGTATATGGGCATCTTTTTTTCTCTGAGAAAAGACCTTTGGTAGGGTTTCCCTTTGTATCAGTGGTTATCCCTTTGTGTATGATATTTCTGCTCCTGACTGCTGTTAAAAAATGTCTCCTAAGGAAGATTCTTTCCTTACTTTTATGGAGACCTGCTATAGCAGGTAAAAAATGTGAGGTGTCAGGAGGAACAAGGAAGAAAATTGACCTGAATTTCTGATTATTCTGATTCCCAGTTGGTATAATATTACTGAAGGTTGATTAAACAAGAGTATTTCATGTGTTTGTTTAATACAAGGGAAATGATTCCCTGTAGACTCAGTTACCCTTTTCCTCCTCTTATAATTACTAAAAAAATGTTGTTCAGACCTATTCTGTATTTATCTACTTAAACAACAAATTAGAGATATGCATGCACAGGAGTAAAACAACCCATCAGTAAATCTTTGTTAAATTCATTGCTAGAATATATGGAGAGAAGTTCTTCAGGCTGCTGTACGTGAGGCTGCTGGTGTGGGGCCAACAATTATCCATGGGGTGGGACACTGTGCATTGTGAGCAAGCTCTTCTGAATCTGTTTTTTGTCTTGAAGTCACCATCTATCACTCCTCAGACACATAAAATTTAATCTGTATTTGGAAAAAATGAAACAATTAATGGCAGGAGAAAAGAGAGAGAGTCAAGCAAGTGAACATCTGTCCTTTAATTGAGTGATGGTCCATCCAGGAAACCCTTCAACAGTCCTTGCTATTCCAAAATGGTCCTTCTGGCCTTGCCCAGCGGAAAATGTTTCCTCTGATGGAACTAGGAATGTAAAAAGGAGTTCAGCAGAAAAGTGTTTACCCAGCTCTGCATATTGTTAATTATCTCAGCTTCATGCAGTGCCCTGCTGAAGAGCTTCAGATCCAATCTCTTATATGGATCTGGGAGTCTTCAACCACTGCAAGGCTGCAGAATCATGTTTTCAAAGAAGACAATTGGGTGTGTGAACCAATTTGTGAGCTTTTGGCTTCTTCTGTGGCCTTGACAGTCTTCCCACTCAAACATACAAACACCAAATACATATTCTGGTGGGCAAAACCCAGATATGGCAACGAGACATTCTGGATTCTGTTCCCGCTTTAACTTTTTATACATTATTTGGTCTTGCATAAATCATTTACTGCCTGTAAACCATTTTATGTCTGTAAAATGAGAAATATGATGCCACAAACTCCAAAAAAGCCACTCTGAAACAACACAATTGCTTTAATTTGGTGCTACAGAATTCATGAAATACCCACACACACGAGACATCTTACAGCACCTTGTCCAGTGGTAATTTATGATCATATGGTAACAGTTCCTGGGGGAGAAGACAGAAGGAGTTTTTGCTATCAGATGGCAACTTCCTTATCACCAGAGCCGCAGCATATTGTGTGATCCACCTTGCATTTTCCTGAAATCCCTCTACGACAGGGGCAAGCTGGACTTGGAAAACCTCAGAATTATGGGACAAAAGATGCATAATGATACTCCTGTGAATTAATCCCCCTGCAGGATAATGATTTAACATGGGTAGGGGTTTTTCTGTACATTTAATTGCAGCAAATGTAAGTGTGTGAAATAAACCACATACAGCTTCTGTAGGTGGTGTCCAGGCAGAGGATAACTGAGAATGGTTTAAGCCATAAGTGTGACAATTTTTTTTAATTTTCCAAATGACTCTAAATTTCCAAATTCAGAACTCTAGATGACCAAAGTTAACTCTCACTGCTTCTTTCTTCTCTTCAGTACCCACCACATCATCTCCAATTTTCCCTACATTTGCAGTTAGGGAAAACTTTGCTCTCACTGCCATTTGAAATTTTCCTACTTTGCCTCGTGTCTTGTTTCATGCTGAATAAAAATACAGCAGCTTAGAAGTAACAGTACTTAAAACCCCTGAAAATCTAAAGATTTTCAGTAACTCTGGTATTTCTCTCTTAAATGATGCCTTCTTTTCCTGCTTGCAGATCATGGTTGAAATACAAAATGTTTTACTTGTTTTTCAAGGGCTAAGCAGCCGTAAATGTGATGGCATAACTGAGAACAAGCAGGACTCATTCTCACCTTGTTATCTCTGCATGGGTTTCAATATTGGATAGGATTTATGATGTGCTGTGATTTCTCACTCACAAGGCTGTTTCAGGAGTAGCCCATAAGGCCAGAGCTGTGATTTTCACTTGCACGGAGGGCAGTGTTTATTATTCAAATGACAGCAAATGGAAAATCTCAATTCAACACATGCTCTCTACTAGGTCTATAAAAAATTAAAAAAAAAAAAAAAAAGGAGTGAAACCAGGATAATTCTTTAAAGTGTACAATCTATGGTGGATGCAGAGCAGCAAATGTTGCTCTTGCTGGGATGTCTGTGCTTTTGCAGAGCAAGGTGATAGTAAAGATGGTTCATTGAAACTCCTTTGAGAACAACTAATCAGCCACATATCATCTTTAGTGCTCTGTCTTCCGAAGGAAAGTGGAAGGGATCCAATTCAGATTGGGGGACGTTCTGCTGAGATTTCTTTAATAACTTTGTAGTAGAAGGAAGCAACATATGGAGTCAGAGTCTAATGCCAAAGAAGAAAAATAGCAGAAAAGAAGAAAACATCTGATTTCTGGGAGATTTTGAAAAATACTTCAAAACATCACCTTCAGGAACTCCTTTTGGGGGTTAGGAAATGCGGGCAGGCTCAGGACAGAAGGCTGCCCTAGGACAGAGGGGACAATTAACTGATCACCCAAGGGTCTGTTCAACTTTGACTTTTTCCCTGGTCTCAATTCCTCAGGCCAGTGGTGATCAGGTGCAGGGGTGTCACTCAAGGACATAAATGCTCTGTTGGCACGTGGTGCTTCAGTGGCTTCACTGTCATGGTCCTGAGTGAGCATAAAAGAGATCTGGACCATCTCCTTGCCCCCGGCCTGTACGACCCACAATCATGTAGGGATACATCAATGGGAGGCAAGGAAGGATGGAAAGTGGGAGGGTATGGGTATTTAAATTGAAATTTTGAAAATAAATTATAAATATTCATACATATTTAAATTTAAATAAACATTTGATTTATCTGGGTTATCTGTTTTGTCACCCAGACTGAGCCCAGCATTTAGACCTGCTGTACAGCGAGGGGCAAACCACATAACCTCTGCCTCAGTTTTCCTCCCTGTACCGTAGGGATGAAATTATTTTCTCAAGTGTCCTTTTCTCAAAAAATTAACTTTTAAATGTGCTGTTAAAAAAACACAGCAAAACAAACGGCCTATCAGTAAACCTAGGCTGCACAGATTTGTTATCTGTCTAAAGAATTTGATGGGTGAAACTGAAAAAAAGAAACCAACCGAACAAATACTTGTGTTATTAATGGGGCTTCTCAAAGTATATTTTCTTGGCAATATAGGTATGCCAATAACGGTTAATTAAAATGGCTGGCAATCATGATCAGATTAAATGGGGTGTGCACTAATCTCCTGCACTTGCACGAGAACCTAAAAAGCATCTGACTTGAGGATGACAACTGAAAGCAGGGTATTTTTAGCTGGATTCAATAGAACTTTCTTACACTCAATTAATTTCTGCATAATATGGAGATGAAACATTTGCTTTTCTTTCCATCATCTCTATAGGACGAGTGAGGCATAATAGCAATATTTCTGACACGAAAATATGTCTAGGAAAATTTGGGAGTATTTCAGGAAAGAGAAATGTGCCTATGAAAGAAGCAGTACACTGTTAGTATCTTTTTTCTTCTTTTTCCAGTGACAGGACCTGAGGGAATGGCCTGAAGTTGTGTCAGGGAAGGTTTAGGTTGGATATCAGGAAAAAGTTCTTCCCCCAGAGGGTGCTGGGGCACTGGCCAGGGTCCCCAGGGAATGGGCACGGCCCCGAGGCTGCCAGAGCTCCAGGAGCATTTGGACAGTGCTCTCAGGGATGCCCAGGGTGGGACTGTTGGGGTGTCTGTGCAGGGCCAGGAGTTGGGCTGGATGATCCTTGTGGGTCCCTTCCAGCTCGGGGTATTCTATGATTCTATATATTCCATTTTTGGATACTCCCCTGGATAGGTGAGCATGACTTCTAGCAGCAGAAGGTACAGGATGATTCCTTCTCCCGTTGCCATCACTGGTAGCTTAAACACTAATTTCATTATGTTTAGGGCATCACTCAGACATTTGGATGACATCAAACATTTTGGGGGTGGAGGGCTATATCTGGCATCTTTCACCGAACACCTCTGGTGAAACTTTTGGCACCTCCAGTTATCTCTTTTGGAAAAGAATTGCTCAGGAACTAAGGAGGGCAAAGACAGGTGCAGAATGAGAACTTAGATCCATAGGCTGGTGCTTGTTGGTGTGACATGCTCATTCTGGTCACTCATTAAAACAAACAAACCAAAGACCCAAAAGAAAATTTTTCTGTCCTCATCCTTGATCCAGAGCCTAAGAACAGCCCTAGAGAAAGGGGAAAAGTATTATTTTTTTCTATTTTTTCTTACCAGATGATTTTGCTCTTTGAAGATTGTCTGTAATAACCCCCTGAGAGCAGTACATGGTTGTTATGGATGTAAAATTATAACTTTTAACATCTGAAATTCAAAATATTATAACTTTATGACTGAGCAACCGAACCCAGGACTTTTCTTCATAATCAAACTGTCTTGACACTCAATGAGCAGTAGTTTTCAGACAGATTCAGATTCTCCATCTCCACCTGTTGGCAGAATTGTATCTGAATGGTACAAAATAGGTGTCCCTGCCCATGGCAGGGGGTTGGAATAAGATGATCTTTAAGGTAATTTTTAACCCAAAATTCTCTATGATTTTATAAATCTATGACAGTTACTTGAAGGGAAATGGTTGAGACGAGAAAAGTTAGAGCATGTTGTTGTTCCTTTTTTTTTTTTTTTTTAAATTTTCCCTTCACTACAGCAGTTTCCAGAAGCAAAGTACTGATATCTCAAAGTACCTGTGAAACTGCAGGGCTGGAAATGCAAATGAACCACCATGAAAACTGTAGTTTGCTCACATTAAGTGAACACATTGTAAAGATGTAGTAGTATTACCATAAACACAGTTTGTTTTAATTTATAGACTTCTTTTCATGCACACTCCTGTATCCCTGAGGGCCATAAAGCAAAACCTGAAGAGAAAATAGAAAATGAATAAAATATATCTTGTCTTCATTTGTGTCAAAATCACAATAAAAGGAGGAAATATAATCAACTTAGATGTTGTTTCCTTTTTATTTATAAAGCTTACTGTTTCACTCTGTTTTAATTATCATCATAGTGTTACTAAAGCGTGGTAGCACAGGAGAGGCTGCATCCCACCTTGGCAGCCAGATTAGTATCTAGTTCTAAATGGAGGACACTAAATTTAAAACTAGTTCTAGAAATCATTTCCCCAGTTTCTGTTTTTTGAGACCTTGCTCCTCCTTTATTTTATGCCCCCAAGTGCATTTCCCTCTAATTTTAGGGGTCTTGATGGGCAATTCTTTGATCTGGGTGAAAGGGACTGAAAATTTCATGTACAAAGCTGTGTGAGGCCAACCAGCGTTGTTTGTAGATGAATGGTGTATCGAGCTGTGTCTTCCCCAGGGCAGAGGAAAATATGTTCAACTAGATACAATTGCTGAAAAGCAATACCATCAGGTTTTTTATCCAAAAAATTGGTCCAAGATAGGAAAATGGAGAGGGAATATCAAAAAGCACCCAAAACAATGCTGGTATTTTTGTTTTATCACTGAAACACATCTAAACCTTCCAGATTGTTTTTTTTCTTTTAAATCAGAGAAACAAACAAACTGAAGTCTTTTCATATTGGAATTGCTCTATGTAATACTCTCTGAAGGACCATACAAATCTTGTTATGATTTGACTGAATGGCTGTAGTTGGGTGCATTGCAATCTGCTCATGGGTTTGGAGTTTATTGCTGCTTGCTCTGTTTCTGTGGAACAAGGTCCAGCAACAAAAAATACACCTCACCTTAAGAAATTCTCTCTGAAGAAAGAGCACACTCAGACCTCCTGCCACACACCCTGCTTTGGGATCAGGGCAGTGTTGCACTGTCTCAATTAAAGAACTAAAAAAAAGAGTTTAAAAAAGCCCTTTTCTGCTTTTAATTAACAAACCAACCTTTTTTTTTTTGCAAGGGTGGTGGTGGTGGAAAAACTTTTGTCATTGGTTAGCACTGCTTGAGTGGATTAATTATAGATACATTAATAATATATAGTGCAATTTTATATTGCTTAATGATTTTGATCTTTCATGGTATAAACCTATTGAGGTTACTAAAGCTGGGGTGGTTTTTTGTTATTTTTGTTTATCAGGTTATCTTTAAATTATTATAGGTAAATTAAATGCACAAGAAATGAGGGCATAAAAGCAGAGAGAAAAGTAACATATAAGTTGTAGAACTCCTTGTTTTAGAGCAATTCACCACAACATTCAGTAGGTATAAACACAGAAATATAGGGATGCATTTTCAATAGGATAGATTTCTCTTTTATTTACAATTATGTTGTGTAAAAATAACGAAAATTATATGACTATAGAACAGAGCCCAAATACTATTTTTTCAGGCACTGTTCAAATTCCATGCATATAAGGTAGGTGACATTTGAAACAAGCAGAATCTCCTCCATCTAGAAAAGCCCACCGTCCTCTAAGAATTTAACAAAAATGAACCTTGAAGTGAACCAAAGCATCTGGAATTAGTTTTCCAGATGAAGAGGCAAGGCCTTCTCCCAGGAAACCCCTCCCTCAACTTGCTGGCCAGACTTCTTTTCACATAGCCCATGGTACAAGTGGATTTCTGGGCTGCAGGTGCACGGAGCCAGCTCATGTCCAATTCTCCATCTACCACTATCCCCAATTCCTTCTCCACAGGGCTGTTCTCAATCCATTCACCACCCAATCCATACAGACACCTGTGGCTGCCTTGGTGCAGGACCTTGCACCTGGCCTGGCTGAATTTCTCAGTGTTCACACCTCTCCACCTCCCCAGCCTGTCCAAGTCGCTCTGGACTGAAACAATTCCCTCTAAAGAACCAACTGCACTGCTCAGCTTGGTGCCACCCACAAACTGGCTGTCATTAACTCCCACTGCCCCTGTCATTAATGAAGATATTGGACAGCTCTGGCCTCAGCACTGACCCTGACAGACACCACTTGCCACTCTTCTGTGGCAGCCATTGACTGCAACTCTTTGGATGTCACCATCCAGCCAATTCCTTATCCATCCAATAGTCCATCCATCAAAAACCCATATCTTTCCAATTTAGCAGCAAGGATGTTGTGTGGGTCCGTGTCAAAGTTCTTGAGAGACACTCGGGGAGGTTTCAAATAAGCACCCTGAGACATCTGGAATTAGAGATTAAATTAAGGATTAGGGAATCAACTGGGTTTGGATATGTACCTGAATTAAGAGTGCCTGTAGGTGCTTTCAGTCCACAGATCTTGAACAGCTTTCCCAGCATTAATGATTTCATCCTTGCCCAGAGCTGCAGTATTTTTTCTTATCTTTATTTTGCAAATAGGGAAAACAAGGGGACAGCCTGTGGTTTTGCAATAAACCCAGATATCCTCAACTGATTTCAAAAGAGAAGACTGCAAAACTGAGCTTGAAGAATCAAAGTTACAAAAGACCTCCAGGCTGGGGGATTTTTTGTGTGTTTATAGCCTACCATTTTTGAAGCACTTTTGAGTGTCTGTCCCCAGTTTTTGGCAATTAAACATTTTTAGAATGTCTCATTTAAAGGATTTGCCTACAGGAACAAGGCCAGCTTGTAATAAAGGGGGAACTGAAGCTGGTTCTCTCAGGAGCTTCCTGTGCTCTCAGCCAGAATAGCATCCTTTTCATGGTTTCTTTTTTTTTTTCCCCTCACCAAGTCAGACCTTTTGTGTGACCCTGGAAAAATAGCCATGGGGAGGTGTTCAAAGAATGGTGAGAATAACAGCATTTGGGGTTTTTTAATTCCACGTCTGCATGCTGATTTCAAAACAACGTGAAAACGTTTCAACAGAATCTGTTTGATGGGAGAACTGAGCAGCCTACAGTGGATGGAGAATGTACCTATTTATCAAGAGGGTGATGAGGATATTTTTTTTTTCCATGGGGGAAACTTTAATCGCTAAAATTGAAAATAAAGGAGAGGGAGATGTTATTGATGGAGATTGCAAATCTGTCTTTAATTGACTGAATGTTCTCAGTGATTTTGTAGATACGAATTTTACTAGCCCTAAGGGACACTGGAAACTAAAATATTTCTCTATTACTTAAATATAGCACTTGGCTGCATGTATTTAATGCTGTCTAAATGAAGATTTTAGACTGTCCATACTTTAGGCCTCACTGTTCTCCAGCATTATGGGGCCAGTAAATCAAATATCTTTGGACATCTACCTCAAATCTTGTGCATCAATTTGTGAACTGGTAGAATAATTCTGTAGTCTATAGGCAGTTTTTACCTTCTTCATGTCTTCTCCCTGATCAGTCTGCATTGATGGATTATTTTTAAATATCAAGTGTGTTATCACCATCTCTTTTGATGCTTCTGAGAAGTGGCTGGGGTGAGGTGCCCCCGAGCTGGGCGTGTTCCATGTGTTTCTGAGGACTTGGGTTCACTCTTAGACACCTCTCTGAGCGTGTGGCTTAACTGATGTTCAGTGGATCCTAACAAAAAATCAAAGCAGGGGAACGTGAAGCTTGCAGTAATTAGTTTGGTTTTCTCCCACTGGCATCAAACACGTCGACATCTTTGCACACCGCAGTGCATCCTGTGAGACCCAACATTGGTAGCAGCAAGACAGGTTCATTCCCTGACAGTGAAGGAATATCCCACACAGAAAAAAATCCTGTGATATTTTTGAATAGTTTCTGCAACTCTGTCTTGCCAAATTTTAGCTTACCTCCAAATTTGTTGAAGTTTTTTGTTCGGTTTTGTTATTTTAGTCTTTTTTTTTTTCATTTAGAAAGTTATTTGGTTTATTTCTATTTAAATAATCCTCCTTTTCCTTGATTTTTTTTTTCAGGACCTATTTCATTTTTATTTTATAGAGCCATGCACTGAAGTAAATTTGCTGTAAAACTAAATGTATTTTATAAAATAGTATGTTCCTTAAGTAACACTCCTCACTGTTGATTGAAAATGGAAATTAATAATGAAAAGTAGCAAGGAGACAATAAAAGGTAGGAGTGTAAGTGGAAGGGGTCAGAGTTTGCCATGCTAGCTGTTAATGTTACTCCGTAGTAGAGAAAGAAAAAATGTTTACTTTTTCATGAAAAGTAGTGGTAAAAAAAATCCTTTCTGCACTGAGATGCAAACAAGAGCTTTAGTGGTTTCCCATGAATAAATAAAAAGAACCCCACTAGTCAAGATGAATTTATCTCTATCATGGATATTTGTCCCGGAATAGATAGGTCTGATGTAGAACAAGTTTAGAAATGCAGTTTTCATAGCCCGTGATATTAGTATGTGAAATAGTTTGGTTTCTTTTCTTCTTTTACTCTCTATTTGTGTGAATATGTGTTAACATACATATATATCTATGCATATAGATAAGAAATAAATACACTTAAATGTATATAATATACATTTCTATATGTGAATATCTTTATGTTAGCAATTAAAATTTTGACAAAAAGTATGTATGTCAGTCTGAAACACTTTTCTTAAATGAAGTTCCACAGAAACTGCCATTTTCTTGTGAAATAGTCCCTTCTTAAAAGAATTGCAAAGACTTGTGGTATGAGCTTGTCTGAAAGACATGACCTAACTTCATAAAATTGAGAAGAATACACAGGCAGGAGGAATATGTACATGAGAAATAAGGAGGAAATTTACCTTGTCTACATAGATCTATTAAGGAGCAGTAAGAAAGAAAAAAAATCTGGTTGGAAACCAGATATTTTGCAATGATCTGATTACATGGAATGGAAAAGCCCTTTCCCGGAGGAAAAGCATCATAATATTTACATTAGAAGCCTTGCAACATTTGTGGCTGACTGATGGGGTGCCTTAAGGTGTTACACAAGGTGGCAGCTTGGTGAGAGGCTGATCAGGACCCAAACCCCAGTGGTCCTACAGAGCTGTCACTGGAAGCAGATATCACAGAGACAGCTGGCAGACAGGGAGATATTCAAGTGTGGCATTCATAGTTTTTTCATTTGAGGCGTGTATTCAGCAAAAACAGTCAATGAAGACATTGACCTTAACTGTTCACTGAAGATTTGGACACTTCTCTTCTGGGCAGGTGGGTTTTTTTGGCCATTCTATGTGCTGTTGAAAACTGTCTTCCTTAATTTACCAGTTCTTTCTCCCATTTTCTTGCCCACAAGTCTGACTTGTGCATGGGTCAGCCCAGAAGCAGACAAGAGATTTACGGCACTGTTTATTTTGGGGGACTTAGGAGATGATAACAGTTGTTTATTCAAACATATCAAATGCATCTCATCCTGGTTGGGTATTAATGGCATTTTGTCTAATAAAACAGGTGATTATCTCATCTTTTGTCACAAAGCAACTCAGTGTGAACTCTGACATGTCAAACTTTCCTAGCTGAGTGTTGGTTTATCAATAACTAAAAAGGTAAATATTTGAAAGGTCCTGGGGATTTGTTGTAATCAACTTCTTTGTTCCCTTGTCTTATCCTTATGTTTGGCAACAATCCATATGACAATCATCTCCAAATTCTTCTTCTCAGCTATAGGAAATTTTTGATTCTGGTTTTATTCTGACACCACTTAAGAATGTAAGACCTAAATTCCTGGGATCTAAATTCCTGAGACATGATTGCAACCAGCAGAAGTCCTCTGTTAGCAACACAGTTTTCCTCTCGTAGGTACACTCAGAATGCCTCTGACAGGGATTTGTTCTCTTGATATTTTAAGATTAAAAGTTCATGGCTACCAGTACCTGTTCTGTATGCAGAGAAGCCAGATGGAGCCATGACTCATTCTAAATATTTCTTTTGAGGTTAGCGTAAGTGAATTGCTTTTCAGGTGGAATCCATCAGGTCCCCAGAATGTGTTCCTGTCTACAAATTCTTCCTGCTGCATTATATTGCTCTTCTTCAAAATGTTAAATGTCTTGATTTGCATTTGCAGGAGATGATTGGACCCTTGCTCTTGTTTCCATTGCATTTTATCCCTTTTTTTATTGTAATTTTTGGTTCATGTTTCTTTCAGAGCCATTGTTATATGGGCTTAATTTTCAAATAATTTTACATATATATCTTTTTCTATTGTCACTGTGAATTGTGATAAAAAATTTGGCTTTATTTTCTTTCCTTCTCATTTATTACTTTGCTTACCTTCTGGAATCACCAGCTGCATCTTCTGATGGAGACTGAATGAAATGCTGTCTTCATTTAGAAAATTATTTCATGCAGTAGCTGTGTCAGATTGGCTTTTTCCAGGAGAAAGGAAAAAAGTAAAGAAGCTCTCATTTTTTACCAAATCATGTTCTAAGCAAAAGTTTCAATGGTTCCATTATACTGATCTGGGAGGGAGATTTCATAATAAAGGGTCCTCATTTTCAGTAAAAGATCCAAAACCTGTGATGACTAAAATCCTAATTCCTTACACTTGGAATTCCTCACACTAGGGGTGAAGGGAATTCAGGACCGTGAGCAGAAGGATCACTGTCTAGTGGAAGGCATCCTGCCCACAGTAGGGGAGTTGGAACTGGATGGTCTTCAAGGTCCCTTCCAACCCAAACCATTCTGTGGTTCTGTGTTTCTGTGACAACCCAACACCACATGAGACAAACCTGAACTCGGAATCACTTTGCAGAGATGACCAAGGTGGCTCATCCTGATTTAGACATAGTCTGTAACAATATAGTCATATTCAGGTGGTGCTGTGCCAGACAAACATATCTCTGTTTTGGGACAAACTTTGATTGCTGTCAACATCTGTGATTCATCACTGGATGAATTCTGAATGCAGAAGTCAGTGTTGAAACTACCAACTAAAACTCCATATCTTGCCTGTTACCTCTCTGTACCACCTTACCTTTCTCTACCTTTCCTTTCCTTTAGTGAGACTGGAGAGCAAGAGGGAAGATAAATTATCTTCATTGGCTTATATATCTAAGATACAGGGCCTTAAATAAAAATTATGGTGGATGTATAAGTGATTGATTAGAGCGTGTTGTTTGCATTGTATTTGGAAATGAAAGTGTAGGAAGGAGGGAATTTCAAGAGCAAAGTGGAAATGGTTGTCATCAGGATTAATGTTAAATGATCATTCATGTCTGCCTTATCTCACGCTAAGTTTTCTTCAGTAGAATTTTAATAGTGTAGACTTTATTGTGCATTATGGTGATAAAATCCTGCCAATGTTTAGTTGAGTTAATTTACAGGAGCTAATTTAAAAGGTAGCTCTTGTGTTAGGGAATCTGTCCTGTTGGATTGATAACCCAGCTTTTAGGATATTATTTCCACGGAAGCAGATCTTCATCTTTTCTCCCCATCTATGCTCTTGTGCTCCAGCTTCTAATTATTCAAGTGTGAAGGGAATTTCCTTCATTTTCAGACACAAACATCCTCACCACATGATTTATAAGGTTGTCTGTAAAGAGAACTGATTATTTAGGTTTGTAACTATTTCCATAGAATTTTGTGGTGTGTCAAGTGTGCATAGGGATAAATATAAACTCTATCTCATGTAATCCTGGCTTGGAGAGAGACTTTTCTTCTGAAAACATTTTTATGTATTTACTCACAAGTTTTATCATCAAATGTAACCATTTAGCATACAACTCATGCATGCTTATAACACTTCACAGGCACTTTTCTCACCACTGAAATTGAACCACCGATGTTGAATGTGGCAGCTCTTTAACAATTCTCATCTGTGCAATGTGAGAGTTTAAACAGAAAATGGCCTTACTACTTTCCCAGCTTTAATGCATATTCAAACACTTTCTGTCAGCTGTCATTTACATCCCTCAATTCCTTTGTGTGTGGCACTGGCTGCCATTTCTGTTGTCACTCTGAACTGAATCCTAGGATCTCCTTGAAAGATTTTCTTCTATATTGGCCTTCGTACAACTCTCAGCACTCTAGGACTTAGAGAAATTTCAACTCATCCATTGAAAACTGTGACTGGCAAAATTAAATTCTCTGTCTGGTTCTTGCAGACAGCCCTCGTCTGTTCATCAGCCACAGTAAAAGATGTAAAAGAGATTTAGCAGCAAAGGATTTCAAATTCTCACATGTCTTTTCTGCTCACTTTCTGCACACATCCAGACAATAAAGTTTTACTGGCACAAATGTCCACAGCAAATGAAAATCAAATCCTCATATGAGCATCTCTGGAAGGTGAGACTTAAATCTAAAAGGCATCCTGTGGGAAGTCCTTCTGTGTTCACCCATTCAAAGAGCAGGAAGATAGGAAACATGGCATATTTTCTAATTGAAAGTGATAAGCAACACATGTTGAATCTCAAGTATTTGCACTCAGTCCCCAGGGAGAAATACTGGGAGATGACAATGGTGAAATAAATTGATACAGCATCCAATCTAATACTCATTAAAATGAATGAAAAGACAGTTTGAAATTGGACTAGGCCTACAGGTCCCAGCCTAGTAAGGTAGTCAAGCATGTGAGAAGTCATTGTCTTTAAGCTTGTATTAAAAGTTATGCACATGTTTAAATGCCAAGTTCCTTTGGGACCAGAATACATTAAATAAGGAAACAGTAACTTGCCCTGCAGGGGAAAGAAAAAAAAAAAGACTAAATTTGCTTAATACATTTTAAATGGTTAACAAAACATATCCACCAGCTAAACAGAGATATTCAAAGAAAGTTTTCTACAGAGTTTGCCTTGGCAGAATGCTAAGGGATTCACCTTTTGGAAGTGGCAGTATAGCAGATGCCATCAGATAATTTCTCCAAATCCTTTGAGGTTGGGTTGTTTTCTTTTTTGAAGAAGATTCTCCTGTATTATTCAAGTATGCTTTGGTGATGAGAATTATAAACCCTGTGTTTTGTCTTTTCCCTTAGAAATACAGACTAAAGCACTTCAACAAAAGTCTACCCAAACCAAGTATACTTACATCTTGATATCTCATAACTCCATGCTCCACGCTGGATTCTAGAGGTAAAATCTATTCAGAACATATCCTCCATTTTTTTTTCCCCAGAACTGTGTTTTATTTTGAATCATTTTTATTAAAATATTAACCAGATCTGGTCTCCAGAAGTTAATCAGAGCTACGTATTGTAGCTGTAATTAAGTTTTTTTCTTTCTTAAATCAAATAGTTTTCCTCTGGATGCAGTTCCAGTACTGCTGAGTGTGACTATTGGCACAGCCAACATCAGGAGAAGGGATGTTGTTTGTACCTACTTTAGAAAGAAAGATTATTCAAAAACATTTCAGAGGAGTTCGGCATCTGAGGAGTACCAAAGCCAGGTTGTGTCTGGAATACATTGCTGAACTTGCATTTTAAATTACTTGAACATGAACAAAACCTGCATAAACAAAACCAAAAGAAAATGGAACTTTGTAGGTAACAACATAAGGAATGGGCAGAGGCAATGGACTGTATTAATAATGTAATTTTAATTTGAAGTTCTAGTCTACTCTGATTGCAAATCACTGCTTACTTTAATGCTTTAATGTCTCTGTACGTGAAATGTTCCAATTTCCAGGCTGTTCAACAAAGAAATCATATTTATTCTCAGAAATATGGAATGGACGTTATTGGAATGTTTCATTTTGCTTTGTTATCAACTTTGTCATAGAATGAAAGAAATTCAATTTCAGATTGCATTCAAAACAGAAATTATTGATACTTTATCTGCTGCTGTTATGGCAGTTAAAGATCTTTCTGTATTTCAATTCCAAAATCTTAAATTTGATACACTGCCTCTCAGGCATGTAATAAGAAACAAATCCTTAACAAACTTTAAGTTGAAAAATAACATCATGAATCTCATCTCATTACCTTTTCTCTAACGTGCTTCCTTTGTAACTTATCACTTTGTGGATGTGCACATCCAAACATTATAAATCAAATTTCATACCTGCATAAAGCACTGAAATAAATGTCTTTATGCTGGCATAAAAAAATCCAGTGATGGACTGGGCTCTGATCCTGCTTATTTTGTTCTCCTGGGAAATAAGAAAGGAAGACAAAGACAAGTAAAACATCAAGAAGAAGATCAAATGTGAGACAACATAAATGGCCTGAAATTGATTCCTTTTACTCTGGTGACATTTCATTAACTTTAGGGAAGTTCTGGAGGATTTTTATAGAGAGGCAAGAGAGAAGAGAATAGGGAGAAAGGAAAGAAAGACTTTTCTTCCAGACCCCAATAACCTGATTTGCTGAACTGTGATTTTATATAGAGAAGAGCAATACACTACTTTCAACTCTCCAAAATAAGCTTGTCTCTTATCTCTTTATTCACATGTGACTTTGCAGCTCATTTATACCAAGACTTTCTGGGGAAAATCCCAGCCATGCAGCATCCTGGCAAAAAGGCTCGTGCAAAAAATCCTAATCATTCAGGTATTTTTAAGTGAAAGTTCTTTTAAGCTTTTTTACTAATCACAATAAGAGGCTGTGACTATGTGAATATTCAGAAATGTCCCCGGGAAAATGGGTCATCTAAGGAAACCAAATATATTGTGTTTTCTATCTGCTGGTGACTATTTTTTAGTTAATACAACCAGAACAAAATGTGCAAACACAGAGCCACTGGGAAGTGGAGCTTTTCAATTACAATTAAGCCATTAGCAGTAGTCTGTGTTTGTAATATCCCCTGTTCCACATATTCAGTGGGGAAAAATGAACACTAAAACACTTCCTGACTAAAAAATCAAATTGCAGCCAGAATTAGGCCAAAAGTTTCTGCTATTTTTATCATTGTACAGTTTAGTACTTCTCCTGATTTAGGCAAAACGTTCAAATTTTGGGATAGGCCTCAGCTTGCAGATTCTGCTACATCTAAAAGTAGATGTCTTTGAGAGTCTGGAGGCAGTTGCTGCAAACCAGGGATCTGGAGCCACTCCAAACACAGCAGCAGAGCTGTGGCACCTCCTCAAGTTTGGATGGTGTGGAGAAAAGCACACGTCCTCTGGATTTGTGGCTGCAAGCCATGTTGGGTGGCCTACAGTGTCCCAAACGAGACAGGTGGTTTTGGCAAATGAACTGAATTCATGGACTCCATGGCAGCCTCAAAGAACTGAAAAAAAGAACATGATAAAAGCTGGTGAGCAGACACCTCCACCAAATAGCTCTTAAGGCTCTGTTAAGTTCACAGCCAGGGCAGACCTAATCTGTGTCATAATTACAGAAGCAAATGCAGGTTCAGTCTGATGGACCCCACTTTTGCTGGACAAATCAGTGCCATGGCAGTCAAGAGAGCTACTTTGCTGTAGCAAATGTAAATTACTCTGTGACTGCAGAGCAGCTGATAACAAAACATGAATAAATGTCCCAGAGAAGCTGTGGCTGCCCCATCCCTGGAAATGCCCAAGGCCGGGCTGGATGGGGCTTGGAGCAACGTGGGATAGTGGAAGGTGTCCCTGCCCAGGGTAGGGGGTTAGAATTGGATGATCTTTAAGGTTCCTCACAACCCAAACCATTCTGTTGTTCTATGATTTTTTCACTTTGCCTGTAACTCAGGCTGTGCACTGAATTCAAGAACTTGTCTGATTTCAATACTGGCATACAGCTGGTGCTCTTGTTCTTTGAAATCTGTCAATTTTATTTTCTATTTTAAAATATGTTTTAAAAACTTCATGACAGTCAGGCAGTGCCAGTATGAAAGTAAGTTTTATAGCCAACTAAAATCCACGAAAATCTGAATTCCTTATAGAGTTTAATGCAGCTGTTGGTGCAAACAGCAGTGCCCCAAGGTGTGCTTACATTATTTTGTGAATGATACCTGCTGTGGAGGGTGGTTGAGCACAAAGCTTCCAGCTGCTCTCTGTGACTTGCATATCTGTAAGGTCATTTGTGCATTCTGATGACTGAGGTGTAAATGATAAAATTACGGAACAAAGGAAAAAGTTTTTACCTGAGTTTCACCTTGTGACTGCAATGATAGAGCATTTGATGGACTTTTAATGCAACTAAATTTAATTCAGAAGAAACATAACTGTGTCATGATTCCACCAGTTTTCAGCTGCTGCTGGTGCAGTTTTCTCTCCCAAGCTTTTAAGGGTTGCAATGGTGAAGGAAATGTGCTTCTGTGTATTTATTGATGTCACACATAACTTCATCCAGGAGAGTTCTTGATGAGTTCAGTTTGTCAGAGCAGTGCTATGTGGAGAGGACAAAATTCTTCTTAGTCTTTATAAAAATGCAAATGTGAAGTTATCCATCACTGTGGTGTTATCTAGAGACCTCAACAACTGCTTCATCCCTTGTGTTGTTCTCCTGTCAGACCGAGGAGGAACTCCTGGAGGTCTTCTAGGTTAAATTCACAGTCAAAAAGATTGAGGTGAAAGAAAACACTGTGATGGAGATGTTCACAGCAAATATTCCTGTGAGATAGGGAATATGCTGATCAATCACCCCAAGACAGATCTGAATTTACTCCTGGTGTAATCTGGAGATGACCCACGGGTCTGTGTTCTATTAAATAAAAAAGGGTGCACCAATCACATGACAAACTTGGTTTTATTTGATAATTTTGGATGTCTCAAACAAATCATGTCTCAGCACAGCTGAATAAAGTATTAGAGACCATGGAGAAGTGAATGCCGGTCATGTAGAAGGTGTGCTGGAAATTTAAGGAAGTACAAAGGATCTAAGAGTTCTATAGTCAAGAAAATCAAGCTTTTTGTGAAAAAGTGTGACTATGATTCCTGATGTACAAAGCAAGGATTAATTCATTAAAAATGAAAGTTAACAGTAGCTTTCCTGTGACATCTGTGAGCCCAGTATTGGAATACTGTGTACTCAGTGAGAATGCTCAGTGATTTTAGTAGGATATTTAAAAGATTAAAAATGAGCAGTCAGGAGGCAAAAATAAAGGCTTTTGAAGACATAAGAAATGCCATAGAGTGATAAATATTTGGATTTTCACAAGGAGATTGAGAACTGACTTCATTAGAGCACATAAATACTCTCTCCAAAGAAAATGCCAAGTGCTAAAGGACCTTTAATCATGCATAATTGTTGAAATTTAGAAATGGATTGATATAAATTCAAACCAAAGCACAAATCCTTAACACGGGAAATAATTACAGCAAACTGCAAAAACTGTGGCAACTTCTCAATCTCCTGAAATCCTCAGAGTCGTTCAAGAGTATAGAATGGAAAGTGACTGCTGTCAGTCAGAAGATAATTTGATGACATTAGGTGGTCTGTGATATATCAGAATCTGACTGGGCTAAAAACTTGAAACTTTTAAAACTATGAAAAGACTTCGTGTAGGCTCTCCAAGAATACCAAGAATCAGAGGAACCAGGAAGTTTGAACAAGGAATTTCTCTTTTGCTGAGAAAGATGGATGACGTCAGGGTGAACAGCAGAGATATGGCAGCACAACCAAAGTTTGAGGCAGGCTGCAACAAGCACGTGGGTCCCTGACAATACACAAGCAGCTTGGAACTCAATCCCAAAGCCAAAATACTGCTTTGTGAGTGCTAGAAAGTGTTTCTGAAGGCTCGCACACATTCTCTGGACAAGCCTATTGACCTTTTCTTTGTTTTCTTTGTTCGTATCACTTCCAGCAATCTTAATTTGTCTTTCTTTCAGGAGCAAAGACAGGCTCGAGAATCCAGAGTAGATGGTCCTTTGGGACTTAGATGACTTTTTTTTTTATCGTTATGTTATGCATCTGTAACAATACCAGTGGGAAGGATAAAACTTCCATGTCCAAACATACTGATCTGTTAGTGTATATCAGAAAAAATTACTCTCCCGAAGGATTAAGTTCAAAAAGAAAATGAATTGAAGATATTAAGCATGAAAATTATCTTAAATAGGGCATTGCAAAATATATTAGGAAACTGAAATCTGAAGCTCTCCTGGGAGAGCTTGTTTATCATATTTCCAACCCAGTTTATGGATCAGATAATTATGGGCAGGTTGAACGAGGCTCAAATGTTTTTGCATTGTTTGCATCACTAGACCTTCAAACCTTCTCAGATTCACTGATAGCATTAATCACAGGTAGTGATAAGCAAACATGAAAAGCTACAGCCCTCTCATTCTCACTGAGTGTATTGAGATACGGATTCAGATCAATTTTTGGTTAATTTATCCATATTTCTGTAGTTTATGAGTACTTATTTATGAATTGTAAAAGACAGCACAGTGAGGAGATATTAATGCAGTCTGTCCAAAGCAAAGGCACTTGGGCAAATATTTGGCAAGAGCTACAAAATATTTTATGCTTGCAATTAAGTTTGGGGTCATTTTCCATAAGAGCAGGGCTCTGGTTTGTCAAAGCATCCACTATGATTAAGCCTTTTTTGTTACAATTACAGAATTTGAAGCTAGAATGCTCTGCTCATAAGATTTATTCAATGATGCCTATGTTAATTACCTAAAATCTTCTGGTTAAACCTGCTAATATCACTTAAAAAGCCTTCTAATCATGGAGACTTTAGCTCACGGAACCGATCATGATCTTGGATAAACTTTTGAAATGGTTGATTAACCTTCTTCTTAAACTGTGTGACCCATTTCTTATGTAAATTTATCTGTCTTTGGACCCCAGAGATAACATTTTGTTTGTTCAGTGATTCCTTTTGCCAATATAGACATTTCCCCTTCATCCATATGGTGCATATCCCTAAAACGTGACCAGACTGAGATCCCTTGTCTTCCCTGGAGGATATTTATGAGTAGATGATAATCTTGCAAATGACAGGGAAATTGCAAGGCTTGGGTCTTGTCTTCAGGGAAAATGATTTGGTTTTTTATATAGTTGCTTCTGCAGTAATACTGTTCACTATGGTAGCCAAGGTAATGATGACTTCTGATGATGTTTAAATTTTGCATGAAAAATTCCTTGCTTCCTAAGTTTTCCTGTACAGCTGATGGCATTTCTTATCAGTCATGAAGTGAAAAAAGAGAAAAGAGCTCAATTTTCAGGCTTTAGCCATTCTTTTCTCCTGCCAGAATATTTGAGAGTAAAGTTGTCTGAAGCAGATATTGCTTTATTATGGTATCATATCCCAATGCTACCTAATTTCTTATTAACCCTGGTTTTATATATATATATATTGATTTTGCAGATTCACCACAAATTAGAATGATCAAAATTCACCACCATTTTGCAGATTCACCACCAGAAAGATCAAAATCTAATAATGTTGTGCCTCTAGTCAATAAACTTTGGTTATGTACAGAATAGGCTTTGGATACAAGAAACAGAGGTTTTGCTTTCTTAATATTCTTAACACTTTTTTGGCAAACACATTCTTAATTTTTAGGTAAACTGTTCAAAGTCAGTGGCACTCTATGATTTATGTGCTGTACACATTCAAAGCATTATGGATAAATATAGTTTTGAACTTGTGTTTGTGGTTGTAAAGACAAGTACAGCTGGAGTACACAGTGTGACATTGCGAGGAATTTTGCTTATGGTTTCACTGCATTGCTTTAATTACAGGAAGTCAACATACAGACAAAACAAACAAGACAAACCAAATAATCAAAGAAGCAAATATTTCAGACCAGAAGAAAGATTTATAATTATGTTTGTGGATTCCCCAAGTTAAAGAAACCAAAAGTGATTAAGTCAAAAGGAGAAACCTTGAATTTGTTTTATTTGGGATCCTGGAAATTATATTTTTTCTAGAGGTCCTTGTAGCTGCAACAAACAACTCAACTTGCAGAATGAAGAGCTATTATCTCAACAAAAATTATCTGCATGGTGATGGAATTTTTACAAGAATAGGAGGTATCAAACATTTCTGCTGTGTAGGCCTTTTAGTGTCAATTTATTGCTTTTGATTATTTTTACTGCTAAACTAGTTAATAATTTATCCAGTATCTATTTACATGCAGAAATACTATTCCTGTAATTCCTAACTGCAAGATATATTTAATTCTAGGATTAAAAATCATGTTTGTGAATGATTTTACATAAATGTAGAATGAATTTGCGCTGTGAAATTGGTTCCTTTCCTACCAAAAAAGAAGGAAGGAATAAAACAGAACAAATAAAAATGAACAATAGCTTATACTTCCATCAATGGCTGTTTATAAATTGCAGGGTTGTGTCATTTCTTATGGAAAGATTATTGTTCTTTTTCTAAGTCATGATTTTAATTTTTTATATGTTTCTCCAGCTTGTCTCTCTTATGCTTTTGCCAATAGAATAATCAGCTGTACAGAGCTGTGACCCAGCAGGTCAAGGAAAAATATTTGGGTTTTTTTAGGCCTTTTGTAAGAAATTATTTTGGCCTTTACAGTGGGAGGGGTTTGAAAGGACCGGTTGGATCTGGAAAATGGTCACAGGACTGGTGAGCAATAGCAGCACTCACAGTTTTGTGAATTTAATGAAGTAAATATCCACAGTTTCAGACTGTAAAAATGTAGGTGCCCTTGTACAATTATTATCAGTGCTTCACCATGCTCCTGGTTTCCATATATAGAGAGTTATTTTAGTATATCAGGCATTTTTACATTTTCATGTAAAATCTATTGGCAATAGATTCTGTTGAAAGGTCTAACACCAGTCTGGCAAACAAAATTAATAGGTAAAGTTAGAAGTGTGGTTTCCTAACAAAATCCACGTTTATTTTTATCACACTGAGAAGCTCTTTCCCAAAGCCCCTCCTAAACAAAGTAATATATTATTGTTATCATTATTATTGTTGTTGTTGCTATTCACTTTGTTTTTATTTCTTTGCACCTCAGCAAAGATTTAGCATCACCTCAGAGACTCCAGCCTGTGAAGTAGGATGTAAATAACCATCACCAATTACAACTTGAAAGTGATTTTATATTAAATTTATTGATCATTTCTGATCAATGTCTGATAGATCCAAATAGCTGAGAGACAGACTGAAGGCAGGCAGAAAACCTCCCTTGAGCAGATCGAATGCCCAGTGATAAGGAAAAACTTGCACTTTTCCAGTCTCAGCATCCTTTTCACAGACAAATCCTTCAGAACTGTCAGTCTGGGAGCTCCAACCAGAATTTCCCTCACTCAGAAGAAACACGTATTACTCATTTTTAATTCATTATCCCTCATTTCAGCAACAGACTTTTGACTGCTTCATTGTGGTTAGATTAATTCTTTTTTCTTTCTAATATCTCGCTTCCCCAGCCATTCACCCACTGCCAGTTTCATTCCTCTGTAATGCCACAGGTGAGCTGTTTTCATCTCCAGTGTTCTTAAGAACATTAGTTTGCAAAAGGCTCCTTGCAAGACAGAATTATACAGACGAAAAAGAAGTCAGAAGCACTTACAGGAAAAAGAGATTACACTAGATGTCTTCATCCTGACACTTAAATAGAGCGTGACATTCTTAAAATATTAGTAGAACATGGGACGTCAAGAAAAGAGTAAAATATTTGTGTTCTATTAACATAAAAAAAAAGAGCTGTGTAGATGCATAAAGGGAGATTCAAAGCCAGGAATGACAGGGTGGGTTAGGAAAAAAAAAAAATATCTAGCAAGGCAGTAATACTATCATGTGGAGAAAACAGTATTGTACTTTATAACAGATGAAAGCTTCTGTCTGTGGCATGAAAGAGATAAAAAAGAAAAGCAATAAATTCTGCATAATCCAAACTCATTGTTCAAGCCATGCACTGCTCATTCCCTGGCACCAGCCAAAGGATAAACATCAGTGCTATGTGTGTAAAGGCTGCTTTCATAAATATTTAAAAAGTACTACACTGAGTCAGTGCAGTAAATAATACCATTTATTAAAATAGATAGAATATGTGAATTAAGGTCACTTGCTGGCACAAAGAATAGAGGCATCAATCTAAGCCTGCTCAACCCTGGGATCAGCAGATTCAGTTTTTTCCCACTCAAAGAAACATTAACTGAAATATGTAAAGAGAGAGCAGTTCAAGCCTGTGACCCTCTCAAGAGCTGCTTCTGGTTCAAGAACAGTTTATGGGGGCAAGGAAGAAAAAAAGGGAAATAAAAACTCCTCCCCAGAATAAGAAGTTCCACATTTGGTTCTCATTTGTTTCCTGTCATGTTTAGGGAATATCAAAACCCTTCTTTTACTCTGTGACATGTGGATTTCTGATCAGATATATAAGTAAATCAAGGATAATGTATCTTTTGTCTTTTGTGACACTCAACCTGAGTGCAGCCAGTTTTAATGTTTTTTACCCTGGTGTAAATATACACAGCCTTGTACATGGGGAAATCAACTACAGGTTGGGTTCAATTGTCCTTTTATTTTTGTGGGATTTCTTTAGTGTTGGCCAGTATCTCAGTGCAAAAACAGAGAGAATGTAAGAAAGAATAAACATTAAAATAAATATTTTATTTGTTACACATGAATTTTCTTCCATGTGTAACTTCACAGGCTGCAAATGAAAATGTTGCGTGCAGAGATTATTCAAATGCTCAACAGGAAGAGAGGCAGAGGGTCTTCAGTGGAAAAGAATTTCACCAGTTAATCATTCTTTGAGGAAGAAATCCAATTTTTCAAAGTGATTCTGCTGGAATGATATCCACATTCCTTAATTTTAATTACTGCAGATGATGTTTGCCATATCTCTACCTCCCAAGCCCATCCTACAAGACAGTTGCTCTCTATTGGAAACAAAAATTACATCCTCTAAGGTTTGTGTATCATCATCCCCAGTACTAAATGTCAGTTGCTATTTTTGGTGTCATGGAACAAACAGTAACCCCACAAAAAACCCGTATCCCTTACCACAGCTCCTTCATTTAACTACTGATGATGAAATATCTTCAAGAGAGTTGACAATTCTTCTGTTGCTGTAGGTAAGGAATGATGGAATAAACTCAAAACCAAAACCATGGGCAGTTGTTCTCATGACTGTAATGAGGAAAATGTACAAGGAAAAGCAAAAAGAATTGGATTAGTAACAGGATGTTGTATTTATGAACAGATACCTAACAGATATTCCACATCTGCCTGTTTGTTTTCCTCCTCACCAGGGCGATTCCTGTATCAAACTCATGATAATTTGTAAATGTCTGAATGCATTTCTTTTAGAAAATTACTGATTATAGAATGTCAGGGGATGGAATATTCACTGTCCACCCAAGTATAATGTTCCAGTGGTTAATTTCGTTCATCCTCAAAATGTTTCCCTTATTTCTGTTCTGAATGTCTCCCTCCAGCTTCCAGCCATAGTGCCTCATTATACTTTTGTCTGATAGATCAAAGGGGTCTCTTCCCTCAGAAATCTTTTTATGTTAATACTGATCATCCATAATTCTATAAGTTGAATTTTGATGTTATTGAAGCTGATTTGAGTTTTCATAACTTTTTTTTTTTTATTCTTGCACTTAATGAATACAGGAATGTTAAGTTGCAGTGCCTGACATATTTCATATTGCTTTATTTTAGTCTCTGCACCTGTTTGACAACCTGAATGACTATTGATAGTTATGGGGATTTCTAAGTGTCCCAGTCAGTATATTTGTTTTTCTAAAATGTTTTCCAAAACCTGCAAGACCCTGGAAAATCTCTTTGTATTGCCATAGCCAATGACCTTGTCATGGGATAATGCTTTAAATCCTCCTTTTTCTGCCTGAAGTGATATTATACTTTTAGAAAGGGATGCACTTCAGAAAAAAAAAGGCCAGTCCTTGAGACTCGGTGTGTAACAGGACATGGAAAACAGTTTAAAGTTAAATCACATTATGAAATGTAGCTACTCAGCCTAATTTTAATTTTGAAGAAATTGCTTTAAGGCACCCTCACACTGACCCACTTTCTTGCTGTCATCCCCTCAATAAAAATTGATAACACATTCTTGCCCTTGCAGAATTTCCATATTGACAGAGGAAATTTAACTCCCTGCATGATTAATGGCCGAGGTGGTGCTCTATCAAACGCGCAGCACGCACTGGGATACTCGATGCCTCTGACAGCCCAAGAGTGATGATCCTTGGGAGGGATGGAAAACAGACCGTGACAGAATTGCTCTTGCTGATGCTTCCTGCCACATCAATAAAATGGCACCGCGCAACAAATGGGAATCTTGACCTCATCACTTACAGTGGAGCAGATCATTTGTATAAACAAGTTATTTAGGTGCTTTAATGTACTTTGTGGTTGATTAATAGGGCTTCCCTTCACCTGCTGCACGTCAGATGCTACAGAGAGCTTGAGGTGGGAGAGAAGCACGGGCCTGGGGGTGAAGCAGCACACTGGAAATTTCAATTCTGTGCAGAGCTTTTCTGCAGATCTTTAGTTCTAAATTGGGCAAAGGACATATTTGCTAAGGCTTCACCTTAAGGAAGTGTCATGCATGAATATGCCTGGAGGTACTACAGAAATACTCCAGAAATGCCAATTTCATGGCAGACTTTCTGTATGTGATAGTGTGAGACTTGTGCCAAGCAGCACAGCAACCTAATTTTTAAACCAACTCAGCTCGTATTTGCTCTTCTGACTACAGATATCTGCTCTCCTAGCAAACCATTAAGTAGCTTTCATCGTGCTTTAGGTAATTTTTCTCTTTTCTTCCTCTTATTTTGGATTTTGAAGCCATGGGAGAAAACAGAGCAGTTTCTGTCACAGCCAGAGCTGATCTGGAACGTTGTGCTGTGTGCATTCATAGGCAAACAAGGATTTGCAATAAAGGGAATGTTTTATTGAAACAATGATTTAAACTAATGTTTTCCGAAATAGCAAAGTGTTCTGTGCCCATCTGTTTGACTTGTAAGGAATGAATTTTTCAAAGGTCATTCCAGGTATGCCAGGATTTCAAGTTGTCATCGGTTTCTGAATTATAAAGCAGGGAAATGATTCAAAGGCAGGGCTGTCTGATTTCTGGGTTATTCCCATTATGCAGGGAAGTCTTTTACTCCAGAGGACTCTACCTAAGCCAGTTATAGAGCCACCATGCACCAGGCAGCCTGTGCCTGTTTCTTTGCCTGAAAATAACACTTGACTGAGTTTATTTTAATCTTCTAAGGAAACTTTTAGGTTTGTTTTGCCTTGGGTTTGTTTCTGTTTGGTTTGGTTTCGGTTTTTAGAAATTTTGAGTCTCTGTTTCAATTTAGATCAAACCTATTTAGATAATTTCTGATTTTGTCTACAGAAAAAAATACAGTATTAATGAGGTATCTAAGATTCTTTATTCAGTTTTCAATCTTTATTTCTGTCCTTTTCTTTAGACCTAGATTTTGGAAAGTCTGGCTAATTCTTGCTTTTGTCTTTCTTATGGCTTCTTGGCACCATTCAAAGTCAAAAGAGGACATTGCTGAACAAAACAATAAAACCTGTTCTTAAGTTCAAGTTCCAGCTAGAAAGAGAAAGAGCTTAGAAAACTGTCAGGAGTACCTGTTCATGTCCATTATAAATTATAAATCTTGTCCAATGTAATTATAAAATTAATTTAAAAATCAGATTGTCCAAGGCATTTAGGGAGTCTCTTTGGATTCACATCTCTTAAAAGAGCTGCAAGAACAAGTAGACTGCATTATGCAGTTGCATATGAAGCATTATTTTACATATTTTCGTATTTTGCTTAATTTTTTGTGCATTAGCCATCATATTAAAGCAAGAGTGGAACTTTTTGTATTTTTGCCTACTTCACAATAGTTGGATTGTATGTGAAGAAATACTGCTCTGCAATTTAAGCTACTCCAACTTATTCAGGCCTTCATATTCTCCTTAATAGTTTGCCTTTTTTTCCACAGCCCATGCAATGTGCTATTTATCCCCCAGCAAAATTCTCACTCCACTCCCCCGGTGTGTAATTTTCAAGGATATGTCTCCTCACTTGATGGAAGCCTTATGATTAACCAATGAACCAAATTGACTGGAATGTGTTCAGCTTTTCACAGAAATGCAGGAGGAGAAAAAAAACCAAACCAAACAGATGCTGGTCTTGGTTGAAGGAAGAAAAACGACTTCTGGGAAAGGCTGTCCATTCAGTGCTGTGTTAAAGCCTGTGCATGTTCCCCCTCTGGAACAAAGCAAAACTCACCTTACTTCTCACTGCATGGGATATCTTCTGTCTGCAGCTAACAGGTTCACAAGTGACGGGTTTCCTCTTATTTCTTTTTCCCTGTCCGGTCCTGGTTCTTCCACTCAGGTTTTGGATGAAAACGCAGAGAGAGACTGAAGTTTCTTGCACTGACTTGTTTATTATATTCTTATCTATGTTACAGTCACACAGCCTGTGCTCTCCAGTTAACAAGGTGGAAAAAATGGCAGCAAATTCTGTCTTCCAAGGTCTTTTAAAGTCCAAATCACCCAATTATAAAATATTTACTAATCTACTTCGCTAGGCTCTGCATTGTGGTATTTTTAAACCAATACTAAAGCACCTAAGTTTGTGAAGAAGAAGAAGGAAGAGAACTGAAATTAGCCCACACCCAAAATCCTCCATCTTGTTACATTCATATTACTTATTACTATATAACTTATCACTATACAAAAATTCTACACTTCTATATATTCTACCCAGTGATATAACACACTTATTTTCAATCACACAGCAGCCATCTCACTGCTATCATATAGTTTTGGCAATCTCCCCCAAGGTCTCAGGTCAAATGCAGTGTATTTTTGGGGATCATTGTCTTTCAGCACAGAAAAATCAAAAACATCAGAATCCAGGGTTCCAACACACAAGGATCTTACTCATTATGGTGGCTGGCAGAGCTCTGAACATCAAAAATATTGTGTTTCACCCCTCTGTTCCATCTCTGGATGCCAGGGAAACAGAGTAAGAGGAACGAAACGCGGTTGGGCTGCTCTGAGTTGCTGCTGCCTTTGCTGCTGTCCATCCCTCTGTCCCAGGAGGAAGCCAGTGGAGATGGGTGTGAGGGGAGCACTGGGCAGGACTGACCCACAGCTGCTCTGTTCTCCTGCTCCTGGGTTTTTCCTGGGTGGTGTTTGCACAACCCGTGCCTGACACGGGACTGAACAACGCTGACCTTTAGTGTTCACAAAAATACCCAGCCGTGTATTAGTCCCTTTGAGTGTCGTGTATTGATCTTCACATCATCCCAAGTGTTTTACCCGGCAGTAACATCACCTGCTTAGTAAAGCTCTTTGTCTTCGTTGGTGCTCACATCTCCTCACTGCGTGGTGGCTAAATTGTGACAGGATCTAAACATCCTGGTTGCTGTTTGTGTGATCAATATTCATTTGCACAGCAGATATTCATGGTACTGCTGGAGTCAGGGGTCAGGGCTTTCAGCACAGGAGGGGCATTGCTTTCCTGGAGTTGTCATTACTCTTCTCTGTGATCTTCTCATCAGGAAACTGCTGTGTTTCCTATGTTCCCAGCGATGTAAGCAGAGAGGAGCTCAGACCAATAACTAGATGAAAACACAGCTTGATTTTGCAGTTAATGATATGACCAGGAATGAAACCAGAAGATTCTATTCTCTTTTAACCCTCACCTCAGCTCTGCCTTTAGGTAGATCTTCCTGTTACACTCTGAGTGGATCTGTTAATTCAGTTGCTACAGACACCAGGAGATATCTGTCAGCACAGATGCTTTACTGCAGTGCCACCCATTTTAACTAAGGATGTGTAAATTAATATTTCTGATTCAGTTATGCAATCTTTGCTGACAAAGATTTTGTCTCCTAGTCTAACACCTCCCTTGAAAAAGGAGTACCTGGCTAAGCAGGAATGTAGTAAACACAGTCCTGCTGTCTGGATGTAGTTTAAAAAGATTTACTGTGACTGCAAGTAAAGGAGAGAGAACTTTCAATATTACATTAGAAGTATTTGCATCTAAGGCATGTTATTCTCATCCTGCTCACAGCCATGGAGAACAATTAGTTTATAATGCAGCCATAAAGATTTGCTGGCAGTATATCAGCTGCTTTGGGACAGGAAAGTTGGTCCAGCTGCACTGGAACCACTTGCACAGTCTAATATAGAAGCTTGTGTAGGTTTTTCCTGTTGGAAAGGGAAGAGGAAAAAATCCAGCAGTCTTTAAAAATCTTGAGAGGGAATTTCATGGTTTGTCACTAAATTGGTGTTGTGTTGTTTAAAGAAACTTCTTGATGAAATCATTCCTGAAGATGGAGTGAAATGTTCTTTGTTTCCCGTGATACCAAGCTCTGGCCCTGGGGTATCTGCAGCTGCTCCTGTGCAGTGGAGGAATGATTGATCCATGTGCCAGCGTGAGATGTCATGACCACGTCACCCCAACCCTGCAAATCAAGTGATAAAACTTGCTTCTCCTGCATGACCCAGCGTTTGTGACAATTTCCTCTTGCTGAACCTTCGTTTTTCCCAGAGATGAGTCACACTGTGTTTTTGTGAGGTCGTGACCACCAGCCTCGATAATTGTTTTTTCTCTCTGGCCTATTTCTGCAGTTTTCTCATTCAATTTCATTTACCTGGTAATGAGGGGAAGAGGTAGGACAGGTTTTAATGTACACCAGCAAGTTTCAGAGTAAGGCTGACAATTCTATTTCTAACTCAGCCCTGCAAGCAACATCTTGCATTACAGAGCTCATGAGATTTGAGTTACATGGAGTTTATTGTGCCATATCAGATTCTGTGCAGCACTGCAGATGAGGAGTTAGAAAGGTAAATAAAGCAAAATAAAAACAAACCAAGACAAAACAAAAACAAACTGAAGAAAAGAATTGGAACAAAACTGAAAGCATAATTCTGTCAACATTTGCAACTCTACTCATTTTTACAGGAACTGTGAGCAAACAAAATTTTAATTTGAAAAAGAAAAGGGGGGAAATCCAAGCACTGGGAACGAATGCACAAATTGGCATTTTAATCTGTATTCACATAGAAACTGCTGTGGGCTCTCTGAGATCTCACAGCCCTGTGGGAAACAGCAGCAACAGGGCAGGACAGATTTGGCATAAGATAAGATGGAAAATATTGAACTCAGAGCGAGAAATAAATTGAAAGGTGTTGTAACATCATAAAAACCAAGGGAGAGAGGACAGGTGAGAATTGCATACAGTGGTTTTTTATGTTGACTGAGGCACATCTTGTGATGTCAGTTTTAACATCTGCAGGCCAAAGATGCAAATAGAAATATTCCTCAAACATGCAGGGGAAAAAAAAGAGAATTGCCCTGGTCTCTGGTCTGTCGGCTATTACCATTTAGATATTTACAGGACTTATTCATAGCCCAGTGTTGCTTTCAGACCAGAGCTTTACAGAACCCATCCTGAGGATAATTCAGTAAAGAGACAAGAAATTATCACTTTTCCATCTCCTTGAAAGGTAGGACAAGAGCAGTCTGTTTCATTTATACCAAGAAAAATTTGGGTTAAATATTAGGAGCAAAAAGACTGTCAGGGTTGAGATACACTGGGATATATTGACCAGGCAAGTTGTGGAGTTACAACATGGGACATCATCATGAAGAGGTTCTATAAACTCCCCTCATAGGTAATGAGAATAACTGAAACTACTTCGAAGAATACTTTAAAAAACCTGCCTCTTTTTTGGCCCTTCCAGCTGTATAGTTCCATATTTCTGGCTGATCTGGAATAAAATTGGAAACCATCTGAGAATTTAAACAAAACAAACAAAAAAAAAGGTCAGCAAGAGCAATGTAATTTATTCTCAAGTACTTCACAGCATCTTCTTTAGCAGTCCACCTCCATGAAAGGCCTCTCTCTGCCTCATTTCCTCCTGAGGAGGAGAACATTACAAGAGAGAGGTTCTGTTCTGAGCGTTCCTACAAAAAGAACACCACACAATCCATACAACTATGAGGCTTATGGCACCTGCTTATTGTCTTGGGGATTTTTTTGCCATTTCTCTTTTTCTCAGTGTAGAGATATGCCACTTTTGTTGTTGTTGTTCCTGTTAAAAGTTTGAAGATGCAGCCCCTGGATCAGGGGTTCATTTACCAACCATCTCCCTTTAGTGCTGTATCTTCATTTTTTGCCTGTGTGACAGCAGATTCCTCTTTCCAAGGAGTTTTCTGAATCCTGGTCATTCTACAAATCCACATTAGCAAATTCTAGGTGCTCTGCATTGCAGCATTCCCTTTTTAACCTCTCTCTGGATTAGCTGCATAGGGAATGTGGATCTAAGCTTCTACCTTGCAATACATTTAAATTAATTATCTATAGTATAGGATGGGATCAGCAGTCTGGGTATGTTTGTGTTAGGGAATTAGCACCTGGCATAGTTTTGGTGGGGGTTTTTAAGGGTTTTAGTTCTTAATTTAAGGTGTCACTATGAAAGAAAGTACTTTAAAAAATAGGTATTGGATAGAGAGTTCTACATTTGCCAGTTCAATATGTTTATGCTCCCCAAAACATTCCTGCTTTAATATTATTTTCTCCCATGAGGCTACCTGAATGAGTAAAAATTTCTCATAAAATCATAGAATCTTTAAGGAAAAGATCTCTGAGATCTTTGAGTCTGACCATCAACCTAACACTGCCAGGTCCACCCCTGAACCCTGTCTCTAAGCACCACATCTGACAATTTCTTGAACATTCCAGGGCCAGCCTGTTCCAATGCTTCCCCAATCCTTGCTCAAATGAGCAAGTTCTTTGTTCCAGATGGTGTCCAGCCATATCTGCAGTTTTCAAATTGTTCCCTTGGCAGTACTGCTGGACTCCAAAATTTGCATTGCATATTTTCCAAGGGAAAAAGAGTGGGGCTGTGATTTGGCAGCTCCCAATTCTTCAAACATCTCTGCCCCAGTCTTCTCTGGTTTCAGAAAAGATTTGCTCTGGGGTTTCTGCCTTTGTACAGCAGTGACAGTAGAATTGATGTAGAAGAGTTCTAGGGTAAAAATACACCTATAAAATATTTCTCAGTCTTAGGATGGCAAAGACAAGGTCAAGCCTAATTCACTAATTATAGATAAGCTAGAAGGGAAAGATTAATTTCATGTAAGTTGTTTTTTTATTAAAATTCCCACTGTACTTTGGATGTATGAGCGGAGAAGGAATGCAAGAGAGCTTCCATGCAGAAATATGAAAGAAAGAAAAGTGGGCTTTTTCTTTCCCAAAACATTGAGGGCTTCTTCTGCCTTTATTGATCCAGATTTACTGCTATGGTGTGAAGCAGTGCACAATCTTTAGAGCACACTGAGTTTTCACAAATTGGCTGAGTGCACGGTACATCCTGCCAGCACTTGCACTCCTTTACTGCAGCGCTCTGAGGCCAGCACCTGACTGTATTTCAGAGGAGTAAAAAAGGGCCGGTAATTCCATCACTCCCCGGGTGATGTGGTGGTGCTGCACACTCACTGGGGGGATCCTGACTCAGTGCTCACTGGATTCATCCCTAAATCACCACCTGTGTGACTGAGAAGGGAGCAATGCCTGCGGGCTGCTCTGCAAAGAGCTGCCGTGCTTGGCTGCACGTCATTAAATAAATGTATGGATTCAATGCATACAGGCTGGAGATTTTAACACTAATTCAGAAAGACAGCAATCCACACAAGGGGTTCAGGCTTGAAGTTGGGCAATTGCCTGATCAGTTTGTGAAATCACAAATAGGTGAAAATAATGTGACTTTTGTTTTCAGGGTGGGGTTTTTTCGATTTGTTCTGTTTTTACCTGCTGTATAGACCAGCAGATCTGTTCTGTATTCTTTCTGTGCAGCCATTCCTCCCTGCAAACACTCCCTGACTACTTGCAGGTTTTTGTGAACACTTAACAAGGGAAAATATGTCAAATAAAAACGACTTTGCAGCTAAAGCCATGTAAAAGTCAGCAGGTTTTGTTCACTGGGATGTGTGCATGTGTTGCATTTTGGGGTTGGTTTGCATGGATTCGTGCCAGCTGAGCTACAGGTTCAGACAAGACATCAAAACCCACTCCAAATCTCCCTTTTTATTCTGGCTTCACAGTGAAACCACCACAAACACTTGGTTCCTCTATTTGAAAATAAAAAAGCATGACTCACCACTGCTTTCCTCCAGCTTTTTGCCATTTCTAACTCCACTGATTTCAGTGTCGACCTGATTTCAGAGAAGTAAGTTGACATAAACTTAAAATGATACAGCAGAAAATCAGATCCCTCGGGCTTAAAAGATGTATTGCAATGATGTCTGTTCGTTGACCTTTGTGAAATGAATATGGAGATTTCGGTTCAGTTCCTCTTTGCAGGGCAGAGTCGGCACTGGAGCCACCATCACTAATGCATCTCCTCTCTGCAGTGCAAGAGCTCAGCAGAAATATAGTCCTTTACTCCATTAGGACAAGTTTAAGAGACACTGTCATATATCTTAGGAGAAGAGGGCATCTCTGGGGTCACCAAACACTGCATTCTGCATCCATATCACGCACCCACAAAAAATCTCTTCTATGCATTGAAAACCTTTCCCTTAAAGAGGTGGTTTTTTTAGTTCCTTTTTGCTTGGCAAGAATCCTCTCCAGCTATCACATGGGTCACTGCGAAAGCTTCAGCAAGGACCTTAGGGAATGGCTTTAGTTTGGTTTTTTTCCACCTTTCAGTTCTCTGACAGGAACAATAAAATATTCAGACTTTGAACAAAGAAACAATATTTCACAACTTGCAGGATGAACCTGCCACAGGAACTGTCCATGCACCGGGAGCCACATGAGCATCGTGGAATCATGGAACAGTTTGGGTTGGAAGGGACCTTAAAGATCACCCCATACCAACTCCTGCCATGGGTAGGGACACCTTCCACTATTCCAGGTCGCTCCAAGCCCTGTCCAGCCTGGCCTTGAACACTTCCAGGGATGGGGCAGCCACAGCTTCTCCATGCAAATAAATACTGAGATGATTTTGGCTCTTCAAGAAGGAGTTTTATCCCACTCTTACCCATGAGACCTCACAGTGGCCATTATTTATCTCCTCTAAGCAGTTTTGTGACAGCTCCTCCTACCTTCCCCTACATTAATGACTGAAATGGGCAGTCAGAGAACTCTTACACCTGTAAAGCCCCTAACTGCAGCCATGTCTTGGTTGCTTAAAAACCAAGTTATTTGCATACAGCCTTGTTGACCCAACAGCAGTTTTAAAAAAAGGAGCAAACAAATTGCAAATTCCTTCTCAGACAATGTTTCAGGCAGTTGTGGTGCCTGTGCCAACACAAAGTGCTGCACCACAAAAAACTGAGGTGTAGCTTGTACTTTCTGTGAAAAATTTACCTGATGCCTGGGAAAGATGGTGGAAATCAAATTGTTTTACTTTTTCTTCTCATGCAAAACCTGATCAAAATGTGTTTTAGCTGGAATTTTCCCAAATCTCCCTAAAGACTACCTGCTTTGAAAAGTACTTTGAAGTCTACTGATGAAAAGCACACCAGGTAGTAGCTGAATGCTGTTATAAACACGTCAGACAGGAGATCTGTAAAACTTCTATTATTTCCTGCCTTATTCTTACGGTGAAGAACACCTCATATTTCTGTTTACATCTATCTTCTACTGCTTGAAGATGTCAAATCACTGTTAATAGTGAAAGTGTGCAGTTTGATACTTTTCTTACCTGTGTATTTATCTTGGCAGACCACAGAGAACCTTGATTATTTTCACTGTCTCTAGCCAATGAAAATTGTCACCTTTTTTTCCTTGATTTACACACAGAGCTCTAATCATAAACCATCTTAAATAGAAAATGTGTGAGGCTGTCTGCCAGAGCTTTCAGAAAGAGCTTGTCATAACTCAGCAGCCATTCCAAAAGCAATTTCTAAAAACTTAATTTTGTTGGCCTTAAAGATATTTGTGCTTTAAAACTTAACTATTAGTTCCACATCTGTGTTCTTGAGGGGGAGAAATGCAGAGTATATGCTTTCTGTAATAAACTTACTCTTCTGCAGAAAAAAAAAGGGAAAAAGATTATTTTAATACTTTCACATGGAAATTCCAATTAAAAATTACCTAACTCCAATTTAGTTGAGCAGGAAACCATTGGATGCCATGGCTGAAATTTTATTCTGTAAGGAGGATGAGTGTGAATGGGATTACCTACTGAAAATAAGATTATGGTCAGGAAATGCTATCATATATTTCTTACCCAATATTTTTTTTATCAATATCTATTGTCTATATTTTTATATATATTTACATATGCACACAATCACACACGTGTACATGTACATATGCATATACCTATACATGTATAGTTGGTATTTAAATAGATAGAGATATATCTACAAAATTAATATCTAACTTGAAAGGTATGAAAAAGATGAATTCTTCCACGGGAGCTTTGAAGAATCCTCAATATGCCATCATAATACAGGCAAAGTACATTTCAGCTTTGCAAGTTTATTACACGGTAATTTGCTCTCTCTGGGAAGGGATTCACTCATTGGATGAGCAGCTGAGTGTTCAGAAAACTTTTATTTGAAAACTCCTATCTCCCCAACGTTCCAAATTTTATTCACAAGTATCTTTTCTCTTATTACTTCCATTATTACCTGTACTTTCCATGCCCTACTTTTGGCCCCAAATAGCTGCAGACATACCCAGGACTTATCTGAGCCATCTCTGAAATGTGTTCAAGAGGTATCAGACATCAGTGAGGGGGGTTTAGATTGGATATTAGGAAATATTTCTGCACTGAAAGGGCAGTCAAGCACTGGAACAAGCTGCCCGGGGAGTCACCGCCCCTGGAGGGATTTAAAAGACACATAAAGGTGGCACCTGGGGTCATGGTTTAGTGGTGGCCTTGGCAGTGCTGGCCTAAAGGCTGGACTTGATGATCCTAAAGGTCTTTTCCCACCTAAATGATTCTGTGATTCAATGAAGAAACTTCCCCTGTATTCTTAGCATTCCCTTTAAGTCGTCAGAGTTATTTTTTACAAAGTGGGAATTTCTGTGCTTGCACAAAAGGAAAGTTCTACTGATATTAGTTTCTTTGGTGTTAATAAAAACCAGAGTGCAATCCATACATTTCTGCCTTTTCAGTAGCTAGTGAGTTGTTAGAACAATTAATTGATGGAATGATCACTACTTTAATGGTACCAATAAAAACTGAGACCAAATAAGCCAGTATTTTAGGAACTGGTTGCTAAAATTATGCCATTTAATAGTTCAAATGGTACTGAAGTCTTCCCTTGCTTCCTACAGGATGTGGTAGGAGTAATTAAATATCAAGCAAGTATAGGAGGGAAAGGAGCATGTGCAGCTGCAAAACTTGAATTTACAAAGTAAACTTTTCGTTCATGATGGTTATAGGAATAAAAGGAGACAACACAAACAAGTGGGATAGGACCTGTTCAAATTCCCAAAATGAACCAGATGTCCTAAGAGAGAGACCACACTTGTTTGTGTAAATTCATAAGGCCTGGAGAGTAAAGAGTGAGACTTAACTCTTCAATTCACAGAATAATTTGGGATATAAAGGATTCTTCATCTGCCTGCCTAGATATGGATTCGAGGGTTTCTTATTCCAAAAGAAATATTTTACTTTTTTATAGATGTCAAACTTCCTTATACATAGCATTACCTCATCTTGGCTAAATGGCATCAGTTTAGTGTGGGTGATTCAGTTTCTGTGTCCAAGGCCAGTTATTAGGTAGGATTTAAACCCAGATATTAGGCAGGATTTTAAAATATCTATAAAGAAGCCTGCCAGTTCCACTGGACATTTTTCACCCTCCACATCTGCTCACCTATCACACACACTTAGGATGGGTGCCTGTCCTTGAGTCACCTGTCCCCACTGATTTTCCACAGGGAGCTCTTGTTCCCTAGATGAAACTCCTGACATCTGGGAATCATGAAGGTGAGTGTCAGTGCCCTCAGTTTTGCAGAAATTGCCAGCCACTGGAATAGTGTTTTAATAAAACCTCATTTGGAAATCCCAGAGAACATTAATTAGTCATTCAGCATTTTATGAATGGGCTGCTAACTGAGCGTTAGCAAACCAGAATTCTGGTTGTGCCACAGCCTTAATTTAGAGGCAACCTACCCAAACATTCTGCTACTTATGGAACAACCAGCTCTAGCAAGAAACCTGAGTAATGACATCTCCAAACCCAAAAGTACTCCAGAGAGGGAACACCAGAAGGAAACACCCATGGAAGGAGCACATCTGACTGCTGACAACATGGAACTGGTGTCACCCATGCAGGGCACTGGAACGTGAAGTTGTCACAATGCTTCTTCTGTCTTGGATTAAGGTTTTGCTCAGCCTCAGGCCAGGAATGGTATTTGAAATAATTTCAAACCTTTTGTCCTCACAGTCCTTTTGAAGCAGGCCAGGCTATTTTGTTTTCTCCTCAGTGCTTTCAGACACTTTTTTCCCCCAGCAGATGAGCCACGAGTACAGCAGCTAAGCAGATCACAGGAACACACCCCCCATTCTGAGCATGGACACTGTAATCTCTGAAGGCAGCAGTATTTCATAGCCCTTGTCACAGGAATCCTAAGTCTTTGCAGATTTCTTACACTTCCATGCTGTTCTAATTAATACTCCTTCCTTAAAAAAAAAATCCATTCAGTGTAAGTGGGCTAAGTGCTATTTATCTAAAAGCCCCTGGCAGCTGAAGTCTGGATTAATCTTCTAACCCAAATCAAATCATGTCAGCTCAGATCAGCTTCCTTGTATAATCTGATTTTTTCAGGGAAGCCAGCTTCTCCCGCTGTGTGTGACCTATGGCAGCAAAGTGGAGAAGGGAACTTGGCATCTCTGTGTGAGGAGGATCCTCAGACACTGGAATTCAGCACAGATTTCTTCCTTTCACTAGAACTTTACCAGTTTAAATCACCTGAAGATAAAACTTGAGCTCTTGAATACATTTCATGGACCATAAATTTAAAAAGTAATAAGTCCAAAACCTTATTTTCCTATTTTATTGCTTTCTCTTGTGGTAAAGTTTTTCTGTGTCTATTCACCAGTCTTAGCCCTGCATAATTTTTAGAATGGCAACATAAATTCTCATACTGGTTCTGCATATGTATATCCTTATATTTAGCAATCCTGAGAGCTTCTATGCTGCTTTGCAGCATTTACTCCACAATCTTTAAGCAGAACAAAACCTATGCAAGCCTCCATTTAAAAATGAAAAGTCTGTAAGAGGCCTGTGGAAATTGCAGTAAACAGCAAATGTTCCTGCAGACAGATATTGACTTTACAGTGTGATTAAACTATATCCATCTCTTCTGTCTCTCTCTGTCATGCTTTTGAACTGGACTTCAGTCACTTTGGTTTAAATTCACAGTTCCAGAGCAATTCTTTTCAGCAGTGACTATTGCTGTTGATGATAATTTAATATTCTGAGCAGATTAATGTAGTATTTTTTTTATTAAGCATCTTGCCAAGTATGGTGCATCCCTTGGCAAGTTAAGTTCTCATTCTAGTTTGGCTTTTGTGAGTCTGTTTTAACCTTAATCAAATTGATATTCTGAACACAGAGTTGCTGACCTGATCTACATTTTGGCCTGCAGACTCAAGGTCAGTGATACTGTTATACCATTAGAGTAAATTGTAGCCACAAACCCCCCCCAAAAAACAAACAAACAAACAAAAAACTGTATAAGAAAAAACACAGGTCTCAAAAACATTCAGATTTCTCCAAAATATTCAAAAATCATGAATGCAGTACTGGAAGGTGGGAGAACTACAGACAGTTGAACATTTTGGTTCACACAATTATCTGTGTACTGGGTTTTGTTCGGTTTGGTTTTGCTTTTTTTTAAAAATTTGGAAGGACAGTGTTAATTCTAAATCAGTCATAAACCAATTGTAAGTTAGTTCTTCGCTGGCATTAATTTCATGTCATATGTTATGGCCTTTCTGGCAGGAAGCTAAATTAGCTTTTTCATTATAAGTGAACATTTTCTCTTTCTCTCTCTCTCTCTGTCTTTTTTTTTTTTTTTTATTAATGTGTTGGGCATCTTTGACAAGGAGACACAGTCCCATCTGCAGATTACTACCCGCATGGGATGTCAAATTTGCTGCTTTGCAACAAGATTCCCACGAGCAGCACAGCTTAATCATAAAAGGGAGTTATTTAGGGTTGAATCCATAAAGGAAATTAAAGTGTCAAGTCTGACTCCTGCATTCAAGACATAAACTGCAAACCAAGATATCCACATTTCCCTGGGACATTTCTCCCCTGTGCGTCCCAAACTGAAGATCTGCAACAACATGTCTTGAGATGCAGAGATTCTCCAGGAGTCTCAGATTTCCTCTGGAGTGTTTTCAAACCCGCCTTGTTCTTGATAAAACTGATTTTTGCATCTGCCAGATGCCTAATCCCCCTCCAAATCACAATCTGGGTTCGTTATGCCTGTTACTAGTGCCAGGAGTGACAGGAACAAAATGCAGGATGTGGATTTAATGGTTTTTGACTGGCCAGGGACTTAAATGCCATAACTCCTACCACCTTCAGGTTTCTTCTAATCACAGCAAATGAGCTATTCCTGTGTGTCAGGAGGTAAATATCTTTGGATTTTCCTTAATGAACTACTTTAATTTTGTGCAGAATAACTGAAGTTTCTTTAAGTTAACAAGCAAACAGTTTTGTTATGCCAGCATAGACTAAATGTTGTTGCATCTTGAAAGGATGATTAAAGGAT
Source organism: Edolisoma coerulescens (assembly GCA_013397115.1). Taxonomy (NCBI): domain Eukaryota; kingdom Metazoa; phylum Chordata; class Aves; order Passeriformes; family Campephagidae; genus Edolisoma; species Edolisoma coerulescens. Next base: position 40,268 of record VWZW01002516.1, on the reverse strand, counting down.
GAATCTTGCTGCAGTGTCCTTTAAATTATTTTATCTACTATAAAATATACTTTTCAATTCTATTGGTGTGATAAATATGAGACTTTAGGCCAAATATTCTGACTGGAAAGCACCTATTGACTGGGAAATTACCTAGGTATTCTTCAACACCAGCAAATTATTCTGCACAAGATCTTCATGATCTCTTTTAAATGTTGGTTATGCAAATAAGACTAAAAATTTCAAGAACAGAGTGAGGCCTGTTCATTTTCTGCAGAGACATTGGCCTTTGGAGCTTATGGTACTTGTCAACAAAATTGAAGAATAGGTGGCAGTGATGCTGTCCTTAAACACTTCATATGTCCTCTACAATGCTTTTAAACTCAGGCATAACATTTCCTCTCTTTTTATAAAAATAAATATATACTTAAAGATCTTAAAGATCCCAGATAGTAGAGTGTAACATCAAATTCTTTAGATTATTCTCCTGTGAGACAGGTGAGCTGGCAAAGCTGGTAATTGCATCAACACGAGCCACTGAATTCCCAGCGTAAGCATCTAATTTCTGTTCTGGCTCGCTTGTCCTCTGGGAAATTTTAGGTGGAGCTGTGAACCCATGAAAATAATGTCTCCACCTCAGAGAACAGCCTGTACATACTCAGTTTAGCCATTAGTTTCCAAGGAAACTTAGCAGAGACACCAGAGCAAAGTGCTTTCTCCGGGAAGCTCTGCTCGGGAGCCGAGATCCTGCTGCCTGCACAGCTCTCACCATCTGCAGGTTGGTGCTGGGTTTCCTTTGGAAGCTCAGTCTGCTTTTACTGCCTCCAGTGACTCATAACTACACAATACTCTGCATTTTTAACGTCAAGGTTTCCAGCTGAGATCACTGACTGAAGTAAAAAGGAAAAACCTGGTGGCGTCCGTGGATGATGCAGACATTGCTGGTCTATAAAAACGCCCCTGGCTCAGAACTGATGAGCTGCTTGAGGAAGAAGAGCAACCAATCTTTCCTTAAACACTTCTGTTCTGCCACCACTTCCAATTTGTCTATCTGCTTACCATTCTCTCTTTCTTTCTGAAGCAATTGGTACCTACTTTTCCCCTTCCACCAGGACTTCTGGCTTTTCACCTTACATTTCTTTTACTGCGTCGCTTTCTACAACAGATACAGCACTACCTTCAGTGTCCCCTCATGCAATGAACTTCTATCATAATTTCTGTTCTTTTTCTAGGTTTTGATTTGTCAATCTATCCAGCTTTAATTTTGATCTTTGATACAATCAGATTGATATCAGGAAAATTCCTGGGGAACAATGAGGTCACAGCAAGAAGACTGGTACAGCTGATCCAAAATGAATGTACCAGGGTTACTGTTCTTCCAATTGTAACATTCAAAAATACCTACAGACTTCCATGGGTATCTAAACCAAAGACATGTAGCCCATAGGTCCATGAGAAATCCCTGGTTGATTTGATTTTTTTCTTCTACATCTGAAAAAAAAGGGAATAGCTCCCACTGAACACCTAGAGTGAAAGTATGTGTGTTTAATATTAACAATACTGACAATAATTTAAAAAATCACAAGAAAACCAGGTAACATTAATAGCTCAACCTTCTCCAAGTTTCCACCACAATTATGTTTATTTCTATTCTATTTACAGGAGGAAACAATTTGATCCCCTCTTATCAACCTTTAAAATTATTCTTCTCTTCAAAGGCAGGGGAGTCTCTGATGCAGCAGCACGTATCGTGTACAAATGTGAAGTGACCAGTGTGAAGAGCTCTGGCTGGAACCTGATGAGAAATGTAATCCCAGAAAAGCCCTCCATTCTGTAGAAATTAAGGCAATTAAGGCTCACTGAACACTCCTCTGGACCCTCTGTCAAAGCAAATAAACAACCACCCAGCCGTGCGTGAATGTGTATTCAGATGGAATCTGGGGTTCACTGAGACGTGTGCTTATGCTTTGGATACAATGTCAAATTCATTATTTTGCCTTAGACTCTTCTGTTTCTTATACCTCTGCCTCCAGATCAATAATGTACCTGCAACACATTTAAAAGAACTCAAGATAAACAGTAAAAAAATAGCTCATAGAAACTAGCACGGCTGTACACAATGGGAATTTAAACACCGAAATAAAATAATCTTTATTTAAAAGTTGGCAAGAAATACAACTGTGATTCACTTAGACAGGTATTATTAACTTGGTGGAATATTAATAGGATATTCCATTTATATCTCCTCTTCTGTCCCAAAGTCTCCTGAGATATTTTTTCAATGAGATTTTAATGATAATATAAAATGCAGCTACTCCTGAGATAAACATCTATTAGAAATTAGTAACAAATGCATAATTTAAGAGCTGGGTAAGAAGAATTTGCCTATTAATTCCATAAATTGCAATATAGGAAGAACACCAGGCACATCTCACGTAGGCATTCAAAATTCACACAATATGGTAGGAGAAAAAAATTTAAGGTTATATTATAGAATAACAGAAACATTAGGTTGGAAAAGCCCTCTAAGATCATCAAGTCTTGTTCCCCCAGCACTGCCAGGGCCATCATTAAACCATGTCCCCAAGTGCCACATCCACATGGCTTTTACATCCCTCCAGGGATGGCAATTCCACAACTCCCACAGGCAGCCTGTCCCAGAGCTTGATGACCATTTCAGTGGAGAACTTTTCCCTCATATTCAACCTAAACTTCCCCTGGCCCAGCTTGAGGCCGTTCCCTCTCCTCCTGTCCCTGTTCCCTGGGAGCAGAGCCCGACCCCCCCGGCTGCCCCCTCCTGTCAGGGAGTTGTGCAGAGCCACAAGGTCCCCCCTGAGCCTCCTTTTCCCCATTTCCATATCATCCTGCATTCTCATTGCTATTATTTTTCTCCTTCTGACTAAACCACAGAGCAGAAACTCCCATACCCTGCAGCTGTATAGCAAAATAGGAAAGTCTTCCTTTCCCTTCTGCTCACACTTTACCTTTCTGGAGTGATTTTTTTTCACTAATCAATCACTTTCCCTGAGCTCTCTGAGGTAACATGGTAGAAAAACATGAAGTGATAGGGCAGGGAAGAGGTTTTTTCAGAATTTTTTGACACATTAAAAGGGATAAAGCATTTCTTTATCTCTTGCATCCCTTTGAACATCCCTTTAACCTACATTACTATCAAGCCTTGTTGCTTCTTATTTAGAAATGCCAGAGAAAGCTTAAATTTCTGAAGGGTTAAACTGACAGGCTCCAGGGACTTCAAGGTGGTCTGTTGAATGTGGGACATAAATTCAAACTTGTTTTTGCTTCTTTAAAGCATGCAGATTGGAGCTGACTGGATGTGGCACATTGCATTGCATCCCTGCATTTAGCTGGTAAAACAATCCAAACGATGCAAACCTCTTCTCATAACTTTCAGTAAAAACACTTTTATGTGATGTTGGTCTGAATCAGATAATCAGCTAAGTTTTGACTTGAAATATTGGCTTTCTGCTCCAGGTTTCTCCCCAAAATTCTTGATATTATGAGAAGTTGGTGGGAAAGAATAAAGTTTTATCAAATTTTGTGCAAGTATCCGAAAACATCCTTACCTCAATTATTATTATGGTTAATTTATTGCGATAAATCAAGGATGTTTCAGCTATCCTATTTTTCCACACAATTTTGAAGCATGTAAAAGGAGACAGACATGGATCTGAAACTCTTACAGGTAAGCCATCAGAACAAATTTGCCTTCTGGAGCCAGCATTGTCCTTTCTACAATAAACACCTGCCTGCATTTCAGCAGAAAAATGACTGCAAGATGTCACTGAAGATAGGTCTTTTTGAGGTCATGTTCTACTTCACTATTTCATAGTTTATTTTAACAAACCTGGCATTTTTCTGTTTTAAAGGACACTTAGCTGTCTAATCTGAACAGTCCTCTTCCCTTTTATATAACACTGTACCTAAAAATTTAAGTTCTATTTATAATGCATTTGCAAAATACTGAATAGCAAGAGATAACTGGCTGAGGATGTTCCAATTCTCTCAGAACCGAAGATCCCAAATTGTGAAAATTAGGAATTACAGCTCAATCTGATCCAGCTGTTGGCCTGCCTGATGCTGCTCTTTAATTAAAACATTCATTACAAAGCTAGCAAAGGGCTACAATGACATATCATCTCAAAGCATGACTCTTTAGTCACCCTTATCTTCCTGGCTCTGTGCCAGGTAATTTTAAAGGGGGACACATATGAATAATGCATATTTAAAGCAGAATTCTTCTTGTATCAGATGCCATTTCTCAGAGTTATCACTGGACTGCTGAGAATTAGTATAATAATAACAATAATTGCCCAGCCCTACAGAAAAAATTAATATTGCAATTTCCTGCTCCTAGGGTAAATTACCATATTTAAAGTGAAACTAACTGTATTTGTGAGGAGTAGATTGAAAAAACCAAGGTCATATATGATAAGGAATAGGATACGTAAGAGGCCAGTGGCAAAGAAAGGGGATATGTGTTGTTTGCCCAGATGTTTTGTGTCTTTTTATTTGTGATTACTCTTGAGTTTCCCTGTTGTGGATGAAAACAATGAAAACAAAAGAAAATCTTAATGAGGATTTTTTTACAACATTAATAACTTAAATACAGGAAGAAAAAAAAATCATATGTGTTTTTCTGAATGGCAGAACATCAGACAATCAAAGATATGAGAAGGGGAAAAACTACTTATTCTTTCCTCTGGACACAGAAAAATTGTTTCCTTAAGTGCATTCCTGACCACTTTCATAAATAAATTTTTTAAGTGCCATGTACTGTTTTCTGCCATGATTTCTCCTTGCAGCCTGCAGTATCCTGTCCCTGTGCTTCCCGCAGTTAATGCAGCACTCAGATCTGAGTGGCATGGAATGGCACCTGGCTCTCAGCAGTTCTGTTTGGCTCAAATAATTCAGCTTGTTCTGAATCTGTGGCACAGACCCACCAAATGCTTTAATTCTGCTCTCAAAGAGATGCCAGCAGGAATCTGAAAACATGGCAGCAGTGAGCACCCGATGATAAGAAAGGAATACTGTTCTCAAAAGGAACCAGTGTTTGTTGAACACTGACGTTTTTTAGTGAATAACAAAAGGAAACATTAATCAAGCAATTTAAGTTTTCAGAAGGTTTGGTATTTTTTGAATCAGGCATTTACAAGCTTTTTGATTTTTGCTCCCAAGACCATTGGTCATTTGAGAGCTGTATGACTACAGGCATTGTTCAGACACTGACATCTGTGTGTCCTCGCCTTCAGCCAAGGGGTAATGTGTAATATTCATTTCAGATGCACTCAGCAATTTGATGTCAGGAAAAATATAACTGTGGAAAGATATACTGCCCATTATTTAAGTCATCAACAGGAAGCATAGCTATGTTTCCTAGCAAAGCCTTGCATTCTGAGATTGACCAAAGTTATATCTTCTCTGACTGAATTCAGGAATCAAATGCTAACTTAATAGCAATGCCAAAAATTGAAAGTTCCAGGAGTTGAAAATGCAGATTTATGTTAGCCTTGAAAGGTCTCTAATACTCAATAACCCTTTGGAAATGCAGATCCATATATCATTTTCTCTGGTGTAAATTAGGAGTAAATTATTGAAATCCCCATTAGACAAGAGGCCAGGTTGTGACCCTGGTCCAACAGGCACCAAGTTTGATTCCACCACCAACTTTGGGATGAGCACCCCCAGCCCATCAGCGTTTAAGAAGAATTTGGACAATGCCCTTGACAACATTAACTTTTGGTCAGCCCTGAGCTGGTCAGGCCATTGGACCACATGATCAGGACAAGTCCCCTCCAACTGGAATATTCTGTTCTGTAACTTCATCCCTGCAGTCCCTGCCCTGAAAGATTTGAGAAGAGAGATCACTGCTGAAATCGATGATAAACAAATTTCTCCTAACAAGGCCGTGTCCCCACACAAAATGCTGTGTCCCCACACAAAATGCTGTGTCCCCACACAAAATGTTGTGTAAGACTGAGAATTCCTGTTGATTCCTATTGAATGCCATCTCCTCAACTGCTCACCACACCTCTGATAGAAATATTAATCACATTAAATGCATTTTGGCATATGAGGCTGGGTGACATCAAGTCATCTATCATAGGATGTCATCTATCAAAGGACCCTAACAATTCAAGAGTGCTGTTGGTCATGAAGACAGCCTTGAAGGTGAACAGCTTATTATACACTTTTGGTTTTTGTTTGCAATTCTACTTGTTTCCACATGCCGAGTTTGAAAACTTTCTGCAATTCAATGGAGATGACGGGGTCAACTTTTAAAGCTGAGACACAAATCCTCTTATATCTTCCTGGGATTTCACAGTCCGCTCCTTTGAGCACAGAGTGCTTCTCTATATGAACAAACAAACCCAGAAAAAGAACTCACCTTCTATTCAGAAAATACAAAACTAACAGAGGCTAATCTGTCCTGAATTTAGATATTTTGGTGGTGTCAAGGGAAGAGTGTGTGTGTTCAGCTTTGCTGAAGAGGAAGAAATGATACATGTTAAACAGACACTCAGTGCTTCGTGCAGGGAGATTTGGACAGAGAATGCTAATGCTGGAATTCACAGCACTCAACTCACACCAGTGGAAGCTGACAGATAAAACATGGGTAACACTAATTCAAACCCATTAAACAGAGTCATAGACCCGTGTCATCATTTGGGAAGCTGACTGAAACGTGCACATCTCTGCAGCAGGCTAAGAACGCTTGGAACTCAAAATTCAGAAGTCTAAGCTCTCTAAGTGTGTGTGAAAACCCCGTCTGCATGTACCAAAACGTGACAATTCACTTAATATTCAAAAATTGGTGGCACTTTTTGTGCTCAGGGTGAGTTCTTTGCATTCCTGTTACATTTTCCCCTCAGTATCTTCACTGAGACATTATGGGTTTGCCCCTGGCCATAATGACATAGAACACACCTGGCAGTACCTCTGCCTTCCTTTTCCTTCTTGCTAACAGCCATGGGCAAACTGATCCTTTCACTTTAATAAGAAAATATCTCTGTTCTTAAGATACGAAGGCAAGGCAGGGAGTGATTGTTTCCATGCTGCCTGTTTGAAATCTTTGTTTTTGCAGAAATGCTGTGCTGTGTGAAATGCACTTGACTCCACTTTAAACATTGTGTAAACTTAAAGCACAGAGTAAAAGGGTTTTATTGAAAAAATGGGAAAGATTACAGTTTTGTTTATAAAGTCGGAAACACATTTACATAAGAAACACATAAAACCAAATATTGTGTGCATACTGATATGGTAGTCTGCTTATACCTGTGAATTTAGATACTTTCTGATGTGTCTAGCAAAAAGTTAAAGCTCCTGCTTGGTAGGGATTTACTACCAAATAAAAAGAGCAGGTTTTTTCAGGGTAATTTTCAATCTCTGAATTTCCATCCCTCCGTTTTTTTTCATAGCTTTACTTTTATCTTGTCTGCTGCAGAATGTAAATTAAATTTCAGAGTATGTCTCTCATTTTTTTCTATTAATATCAGGGACCTTCCTTACTGTGTTATGGTTTTCTGTTTTTGTTGTGCACTGTCTAACACTATTCTAACAGAATAAGTGCAAACTCTAGAACTTGTCCATGGGAGACTCTCTTATAGAAACAGAGAGCCCTTAGAGCCCTTCTTCTTGTACAATTTGTTTAATTCTACTTTCAAAACAAGAAGCTGACTTGTGCTTTTACACTGTAGCTCAGCATTAGCTTCCCTGTGCAAATCAGCTGGTTTTGCACACTGTTCTTGCTAATATTTTTTGGCATCATCCAACAGTTTGTCAACAGAACCTTTTATGTGATTTTATATGCCACTTAACCCCATTGCTCTCCATGTGCAAGGTTTTATTCATTCAGAGAGTAGAACTGGGACCATCTCACCCCAGCACAGACAAATATTGTCCATCAGTTATTTCGCATCTGCTGTAAGACACTCATGTGCACACCTGAGCTTGGCACACTACAGAGGAGCCTTCAGGCTGTTGTAGCTGATGTTTGTGAGCAGATGGATGCTTGGATGGGACCAAAATTAAATTAGTACACTACAGGTGGTGGCAGAACAAATTATACCGAGTGTTATTAGTGCAGAAATCCAGCAAAAACCGAAGGCAATTCAAACGGAGCCCATGTTTCCAGCAATGTTGTGTGTAGGTAACTCACAAATTGCTAAATGCAGTGATGAAAGGTTGGACTTAGCATTTTTGTCATCAGATTTTTCTTGGACACATATTTCAGTGCTTGCAAGAGTAGATAACTCCCCAGTCATTTTTTAGAGAATCTTGTAAACCTCTGTCAAGGTCGTCCTGAGCTGTCCTTTGCCAGTGGTTCCTCTTTCATGGTTGGGACACACTGGCCATGAGCAACTGCTGCAGGAGGAGGTTCAGAGAGGGGCACAGGTGCCTAAATCTTAATTTAAATGTCTCTGTGGACACGAAACTGCATGGGGCTGGCTGGTGAGATGCCAGAAGAGCTGTAGGAGAACTGAGATACCTGCATTTCTCCCTCCACATTGTTGTGCAGTAGTGCTCACGTGGAGGTTTTAGTGAGGAATGGCTCAGACATGGAATGTGGGGAACTGGCACCAGGAAGGTGAAACTGAGGGACAGATGGACAGAAACACACTGGGACTCCCTGCTGGGACATATTGCTCTGAGGGAAGCAGAGCACAATTTGTCTGAGGGATGGCACTTGTGAGCTTGCTGGGGATAAGACATCAAAACTGAATTCACATTACATTTTCCCTCAGTGAATCCTTTCTAGGTGGTAGAGCTGAGGCAAATTTGTGTTTTTCATTAGTTCAGTGTCATGTAGGATCATGTACATGGGAATGACCTTCAGGTAAAGTATTCCCTTTCCAGTCATGAGAGAACACGGTCTGCTAAGATCAAAAACACTGCAGGAAGAAAACCTGGGCAGTATAAATTTTGAGTGCTGTGTCTTTTTTATCTAAGAACATTGTACCTGATTTTGAAGCTTCTGCACTGAGGGCACATGCAGGAGAGCCCTCATCATGTTTGGAATTCTGATAAAGTTATTTTCCTCTACACAAGCCATCCCTGCTCAACTTTTAGACAATTTTCTTCAATACCTGTTATTTAGATCCACATATTTAAGAGAACATAGCTGATTTGGACACCTGGTGGAAAACTTTGAGGTCCCTGCCCTAGTCCAAAATGAAGTTTTCTTTTGTCGTTTTGTTGGTTGTTTGTTTTTTTTTTTGGGGGGGGGGTGGTATTTGTTTTCTAATTGAATGAACCATACGCTGAAGAAATTATGGATGTATAATCATTCCTGTGTGGAGGTCACCTCTTGTTTTGGTGAAGCAAGTGCACAAAAAAATTGATAAGGCTCAAAATTGTTAATTTGGCTGCGGGATCATTTTAAGCTCCATGTTTCTGCAGAGTGAGACCTCCAGCTGTGAAACACTGATGGACACAAGGACAACATTCTGATTTAGGATGGCCCTGCTTGGGCAGGGACATTGGACCAGATGACCCCCTGTGGTCGCCTCCATCCTGACCCATTCTGTGATCCTATGTGATTCTGTAACTTAAAATTAGGGGAAAAAAGTGAACAAATATAAACATTTTATAAACTTATTTCCAAAGTAATTGTTTTTCTTCACTCCCCCACAACCAATTACATTTAATAAACGTATATTTAAAAGCTTTTTAGACAGGAAATATAATGTGCAGCAAACATTACTTAGAAATCCTTCCCGATAAGCAACATTTGTGGTGCCATATTTTAATATCAAAATAGCTTCATAGGAATATTGTCGGTGTCTTTTATCATCTAAATAATTTAGTTGCATCCCATACAGAGAATCCTTCTGGTTTGTAATTTTAAATACACTCTTCCTGTGTGTTTTTCCTCTATGGATTTTTAGTTGTATGTTTGCTTTTGGTGGTTTTTTTGCTCCCTTTAAGGGTTTCATGGTATTTTAAATGCAAGATTCTCACTGAAATCTTTCTAATGGCTTCAGCTGAAGAGTGAGGTAAACTCTGCATTAGACTGATGGGAGATCTATTCCTTTCAGTGGAAGATCTTACTATTTTAAAGTCAAGGTTACTATTTCAAGTCCAGTCTTTCTGAGCTCCAAAATTGACCACAATGGGATTTTAGTCAAGGCCTGAAAGAAACCATTGGCACAGAGAATTTAGGAGATCATTATAATCCTACTAAAACTAGAATTTTTACATTAGTTACCCTGTGTATTCCCCCATTCCTTGGCATCTGGCTTTTTCATGCTGTAGATGACTGGGCAGAGGGAAAATCTCCTTAAGACCATGTTATACTAAAATTTGCTGTTTCTCAGAAGGTCCATAAAATAAAGCTGAACACTGCCCTATGCACCACCAAAGAATGAACATGGGATTGAGAAAGATTCCCTGGGTTATTAAATGCAATCCTTTCCTTTCATACTCAATTAACTGTTTCTCTAAAGACCTTTTATTCAAAATACAGGATGAGAGAATAGAATTGGGAGATCAGAGAGACAGTTTTGCTGTTAAGAGTAGTTTTTATATTTAACTGTTAGTTATTGGCAGCTGATAAAATGTCGTTGTGGTGGGTCTGGTTATCTGATTGGGGATTCCTTGGGGATTGCCCAGTACAAAGGTTCAAACCAAATGAGACCAACCAGATCCCTGAGTATGTCAGAAATAAAACCACCACCAAAAAAATCCCATTTGTATCATTATAAAATCATCTGTAAGGCTGCCTCATTCAATTTTTAATAGGCAGAACAGAGCTTAGCAATTAATGTCACTATCTGTTATTTTCTTTGTAAATGATGTGGGTTTTTTTCTTCAAATAGTCTCTCCTATGGTCTCTAGTAATACCTAAATCCCTTCCCATTGGGATAAAGTTCAATACAGTTCCTTTGAGTGTGAAGAAATGTCATGAATGTCCTGCATCCTGGGAGAGGAGAAGAGCACGCCAAGATGCTTCCATCACGAGTTCACTTAAAGCCAGAGCTGGGCATGTAAATGAAACTGGTGTCCTTTATGAAAAAGACATGAGGTGCTCTGAGAAGGGTCATGTTCACCTGATTAAACTGGTTCACTGAAGTGTAGTTTAATTTCTTCAAGCTGTCTCTACTATCAATATGCATCTCCAAATGCAAACCTTCCTTTTTTCCTCTTCCTGACAAAATAAATAGAAATTCTGCCATTCTATTCAATAATATTAATGTGATTTTTATTTGTCTGTGGAATGCCTTGCTATATGGAGAAAAGACAGAGCTCAGCTAAGAATTCATCATGTTCAAAGGTACAGAGTGCACTGCACTCAATGGAAATATTTCAAACTCAATATTTGCAGTTTTAAGATTTTAAAATACCTCCTCACTGTTTTGTCCCTCCTTGCTTTTCCTTCACCTCTCAAAAAGGACGTGTTCTAATGACCCTGCCTCCTGAGGTGCCAGATTTCCATTTGGATAAGTGACTTTCCAGGAACACACATGGTTTAAGACACAGCCAATTGCCTCTGGACTGGCTTGTTCGAGATCTGTCAAGATCAAGTTCCTGATTAAGATGGGATGTAAGACTGCAAATGGATAATTTTAACTCATGGTGATTGAGCTTAGGAATATAACCAGAACATATTCTGTGTCTGTTTCATCTCAGTACATGGTGGAATCTGAATTGAATGGCAGTTAAAATTTTAGAGGAAGTGGAAAGAGTGCAGCAAGTCAGAAGGAACAATCAAAGACAAAGTGAGGATTTAATTTATTTCTGAACAAAAGTAAGAATAAGTATTATCTCCCACATGTATTGAAATTCCATCTATGTTACATCTTCATCTAGTTGCCAGAGGATCATTTTATTTTTCACTTTAAAACTGGCAGATTGTGACACTGTTCCTGTACTTGAAAGACACTGTGCTGTAGCACATTCTGCATGCAACGGCTCAGACCTCAGATGATTTTAGAAACTGAAACTACAGCAAACTGCATGTCAGTTTGCTCCCTAAATGTCTCACAGGCTCTGCCTATTTCAGACAACCACTCTCTCTGTGCCACGGGATAATTGGCACATAAAATCTCTCGTGGTTATGAACACAAGGAGTTAAAAGGTGAGACAAATTGTACCTCTCTGCAGCAATCCAATAGCTCTTATTCCATCATATTGCCACTCAGATTTTTGCCTGAGGAGCAGAATGGGTTTGGCTTTTGAAAGCTGTGATGTGTGGTCACAACAGGTGTATCCTCTCAGCATTCTCTCAGGATGGTCCTTTCTTACTGACTTTGTCAATAGCCTGGAGGTTTGGATATGATCATGCACTGAAAGCCTCTGGCAGGCATTTTCTTAGTGCTCCATTCAGATCAGCAAGGCTTGTGATGATTATTTAAGTTCATGTTGTGCGTAGCACTGATTTTTGCACACAGTTCTTCTAGTGCTAAGATTATATATAAAATGCTTGCAAAATTAAGAAAATTCTTTCTTGTACTGAGGAGCCCAGAACTTGGATTGTTTGACCTGAACCACACAAATGCTGTCCAGCCCAAGGGAGGAGCAGAATCACAGAATCCCAGAATGGTTTGGGTTGGAAGGGGCCTCAAAGACCATCTGGTTCCAACCCCCAGCCCTGGGCAGGGACACCTTCCACAATCCCAGGTTGCTCCAAGTGCTTTATTCTGCTGTCCAGGCTGGTCTAATCTGCTGCTCTGAAAGCAGGAGATGGGAACAGAGGGTGTGGCTAAAAACAGCCTTACTGCACAGTAAATACCTGGCCAATAAATCAATTAACAATCCTCACGCACATTTCTCCCTCTCTCCAAGCACAGCACCAGTTGTAACCCAGTTAAACTCAACAGTTCACAGGTGTTCAGTGGAATTGATTAGATACAAACCCACTTTTCACGTCAGGCTTCCTTAATATTTTCATTGCTGTTTAAGTTTCATGCATTAAGAAAAAAAAAGTAATAGAAAAAACCCCATGGACTAAAGGCTGACGTGCAAATGAAGAAATGCCTCCAGACAGAGTCTGGGGTTAATTTTAAGGCATCTCTGCACATTATCCTGCAACTCCTGCTGCACTACAACTCTTAAAACTTAAGAAATCTCATATTATTTATTCAGCTTGAAGACTCACTTAAGTAGAACACGTATTTAGCAAAAGAACCATGGAATTTGGTCAAATTATATATAAATATACATACATTTTATGTTAATTCAAATTATTTCTTTGTCATATGGTAGCTTTCTCCTGATCTGGCTGTGCTGGAGTGATGGCAGGTGCTGGAGTCCCTCTCCTGTCGTTCCACCCTCACATTCTCTTACTTACTGAAGGAAACCCAAACTGTTCTGTGGATGCTTCTTTACTTGCAGCTTTCATTGCTCAGCTGGCTGCATGCATTTGGTAGAGAGCTGAATTTTTAACCTCATACATTGAATGTTTCCTCTCACTTGGATGATTAGTTTTGGGGCGCACCAGTGTGGAGTCAGCAAATGATCACAGGATGGTTTTGTATACTATATTGTCCTGGAGAACTTTTCCATCCAGTTTATCTTAGGAGCCAATACACTTGGGAATTCATTAGCCTGTTTCAGTCAGTGGAGGGGTATAATCAACTACCTTGCCATGCATACAGAGGGCAAGACCTAAAAATTAATTTTTAAAAATCCATTTTTCAGGGATGCACTTCACCTAATTTCAGACTTCAGAAATTTAGTTATCTAGAAAAATATTCACTTCTTGGATGATTTTTTTCCATGTGGATTAGACAGTTTCCAAATGACTGAATTTCCCTGATTTTAAGAAGGAGCCCATAATTGTGTGATTTGTACTGGTTGCCTTTTTGACAGATTCAGATAGAATCCAGACCTTTGAGATAATCTTTGTGGCACAGAGCATAATTCCATAGATGTTCTCATCTAACCTTGAGTCTTTGGAATCATTTCAGGATTCTCTCACTGGGAGAAATGATTCAGTCAGTGGAGGTCAGTCTAGATAATCACAATAACACATTTACCTTCTTTATCTTTAAATTTTATGAACATATGGGATTACCTGCCCTTTGTCTCTCAAGAGCCATTGAGTCACTGATTGTAATTATAAAAGCAAAGAGAATTTATGGACTTTATCATTGAAGTTATTTTGCCTAAATTAAGAGTTTCCATATTGCACAGTGAGAACCCTGAGGTGGTACCAAAACACAAAATAAGCACAGATGACAGCATATGAAGAGTATGAAACTTCCAGCCTTTTGTTTCTGTATTTAATTTTGATTCAGGTTTGTAAATCAAATGTTACCACGTTGACTCTTACACTACTGTTTCATTTCATACTGCTCCCGTTGTCACATATATACTGCTCTGTTGTTTATCTTCCTTCCTTTCCTTCCAAAGAAGGAAAATTGCACTTTTGAATTTCTGAAAAGATACACTTTTCAAAAATATGTTAGACTCACTGGGAAGAGAATGGGGGAAGGAGAAGTAACAAATTAAGAAAGTGCTTTAGAATAAATTTTCAGATCTAGGTGCTGTTCCTTAGCAGCATAGACATTTGACAAGAAGATTTCTTTTGAAGAAAACAGTGCTTTTTGTTGTTGATGTGCATCTAGACAACAAACCAGAATCATTTATAAATGCTACATATTCAAAAGAATTCTGATAAATAGCACAAAACCCTTTTAGAAATTGATACATTCACTTTACTCAGAGCTTTCCCAACTGGTGATGGGAGGGGATTCTTCCCCTCTACTCAGCACCGGTGAGGTACACCGGGATTTCTGTGTCCATGCTGGGCTTCCCAGTACAAGAGAGACATGGACATACTGGAGTGAGTCCATGGAAGTTCCTCAAAGATGATTAAAGGATGGTTAAACTCACCACACAGGAAAATCTACCAAACCTGAGCCAGCTCATCGGAGAATAACCTGAAAGGCTGAAAAATCACTTCCAGACTTGTTTCTCATAACGAGTGGGTGTTCTACTGCCTTTGCAGGGTTTCCAAACAAACCCATTCTTCCATCAGATACGTAGCTGCAGTTGGATTTGGAATGAAAAGAAACATTTTTGTACACAGTATATCAGTCCTTTTCAAGTTTACTTGCTGTAGGGGAGGTAAGCAGCTCTGCTCAGTAGCTGAAGGCATGGCCAGCAGGCATCACTGTTTAAATAATTGTAGCCTTGAGCCTCGTTTTGCATCAGCTGAGCAATTACCCTTCCTTCTGCCTTCTCCAGGTTCAGAGAAGCCTAAACCATGATGTGCAGAGATTTTTTTGCAAGGTGATCCTTGTTTTTTTTCTTTTTAACATTATGTGAATGCTGTGGAGGGCAGAAGTTATAGCTCTGCAAACCCTCTCCATAAAGACCAGATGTTGGATCTACAACTTGTGTTGCATACTTAAAATCTGTTTGGGTTTCGTTCCCCAGGTAGAAATAAAACAGGAACAAATTTGACCATGGAATTGATGCAGAAATTTCCATTGATGATAGGAGTTTTACATCTGTAAAAATGAGCATAATCAAGAGATTCAGTGATGAGGGTCACTGATGCAGAGGAGCAGGGAAATTCTTAAGTATCAATTTGCAAAGGAGTTTGTCCTTATTTTCAGCTAAGTTTAACCCCTACCTGATGGATGTACATCAGTTAATGGACCAAGATGGACATGCTGTGCTTGTAAGAGCCCTCCCTGTAGAACTCCAATTGCTCCCTTTTGAATTCTGTAGCTCATTCTGATCTCTCACACAGACCCTGCTGAATGCCTGCCTGCATTTGGCCATTTGCTTCTTTCCTTTTTACCCCTTTTCCAGTTTTACTTCACAGTTTTTGATGTAAGCAGGGGTAGTACTCAAGATGTGACCACTCTCAGAAGTTACAGTGGCTTTAAGGAATGTCCTCTTTGATTTTCTATTTCTTTCCAGATGAACCAGCATCATTTTGCTTTTTTGCTTGCCTCTGCTTATTAATATTTTCTCAGAGTTATCTCAAGGGATTCTGAGATGTTTCTGCAATGTTCTTCATTTATCAACATCTAATGTCATATTTTATTTTCCCATCACTCAGACCCATGACCTCCTTCAGCTGCTGTTACAGCCAAGTCTCTCTTTACTCCTTTGACTAAATTTGAATAATCAGTAACATTTCTCAGCTCACTCTCTACATCTTTTCTAGATTATTTATGCTGGCAACTTCGCTTCATTGTAAAAATTTTAATTATTTCCTACCTTTTCTCCCATTCATTAATCAGTAGTTAATCCATGGGACAACTTTTTTTTTTTTATCCCATAACAACAAAATTTCTTTTGAAGAGAAGTGTTTTCAAAAGCTCTTTGAAAATCCAGGTTTAGTATTTATACATGAGTTTAAGAAGTGTATTCTTAAAGGACATGTTTTACCTATGAAAAAGTGACTTTCATGTCTTTTTTTTTTGTGGCTGTGATTACTTCTTTATGCTCTGTTTGACATTTTGATAATATTTCTATGAAACGTCATGAAAATTATAATGTCTGAGGAATAAAATTTCATTAATATTCTATGCAATATAACAAAGTAATTGATTATATCTTTCAAGATAATTTCACAGAGACCATTTTTGTGATCTTAATAATATATTTTATTAAACTTATGGTTAGAACACTTTCTTTAATCTTTATGTAATATTCCATCAAAATTTAAGAAGACATTTCCTGAGTGTTTCATGAACTATTTCATAATTATTTTTAATACTTTCTTTTTAACTCTATAGAAGTTCACTTCTGTGTTTGGAAATATACCTGTAAAACACAGATGCTTATCTGAAGCATTCATAAAAACATAACTTATCATACTTCAGTAAAAGCACTAATGTTTAATGTAAATAGCTCTCTCTCCCTCAATCTTTATCTTTACCACAGATTGGAATAGTTTGGGTTTGAAGGGATCTGAATACAGTTTCCAAGCTGGCTTACTTGCTTTTGTTGCTGGCCTGAGGTGTGTCCAGGGATGAAGAGCAGACACCTATGGATTGATTTCCAGAAGTCAAATTGTGTTCTTCCCTCAACCAAGTTCTCAGCAGCTCTGTTGCCAGATGCTGCCTGGAGATGCTGTGCTTCGGAGGTAAAAGATTATCAAGAAAATCAAAGAATAAAAACGTGAACATTTTTCTCCATCGATTCTGAAATGCCACTTTTATAGGTTTTTTTTTCCCGCTGGGAACTGGGCAGATTGGGGCTGAGAAGATGCTTTGCATCCTGAGTGTTAAATTGGCCTTCTGGGGAAATGGCAGCTGGGACTTGCAGAAGAAAAGTAAAGAGGAAAAGTAAAGCTGCCTGGACCTTTCTTATGGTGGCAGAGCAAACCCCTGATCAGTGGGAACAAAGAAAAAGACTTTTTTTTTTTTAGGAATCTTTAGAGGTGACTAAAAGTTACTTTGGCTGTCAGTTACCAAAATGGTCCCTAATGAGATCCTACCAGGATATAGCTCATCCATTTGATGATCTTGGAGGTCTTTTCCAACCTTAATGATTATATGCTGGAAAAACAACCAAGGAACAATTTTTTCCTTCATGGTTCCTGTAGACAAATGGGTGAAATAAACGCTGCCAGCAGCAGAGGGGCTGGTGGTGTTCTCAGGTTCCTCCCTCATTTGTGCTCTGCTGTATTCCTGTACTTTCACATGTGTTCAAGCTTCCCCTCTAAAACATTTCCCCTGAAGAGTTTACCAGCTGTTAAAAGGCCAAGCTTTGTGGTGGATGAAATGTCTACAGAAATGACCCCAAAACACACACGTTGAATGGTGTGATAAAATGCTGTAGAATACACCCCACACAGGGACGTGATGCAGCAGCCTGAAATGTACCTTATCACATGCAAAGATAAAATCCCATGGATGACATCTCACACAGTTCTGTGGCAGGATGCTTTGAACAGCATTTCAAAGAGAAATTCTATGAAACCTGTTACCTCAAGCAAAACACTGATCAAATGACAAGGGAAATTAATTTGGATGGTGTCTGGTTTTTGCAGTACTGCAGTAGGAGTGTTTCTGTTCAAGATTTTCTCACTGGAATTTGCAGGGGCAGTGGGGGAGTGGGCAGTAGAATCACAAAATGATTTGGATTGGAAGGGACCTTTTTTTTTCACATGTTATCCCACCAAGGTTTACCTGGCATAAAGTAGATTTTTAGCTGAAGCCATTGGAGCTAAGTTCTGATCCTATCAGCTTTGAGAACCATTGTTTCCATACATCCATGCATATGGATGGAAGTATAATGAGGAATAAAAATTCCATTTTTCTTCTTCTCCAGGACTTTAACAGAGCCTTGTTCCTGAGGGCAATGAGGTTGTGTTCATTAACAACTTCTCATATCCCATCCAGCAGCCTGAGAAAACACCTCAGGAACTCTAGGAAGTATCACATGATGGTTGAAGCTGATTTTCTACAACGCTATCAAACCCCTGGTTGATTTAGCCACTGACAAGAGAAATTCTGACTAAATGACTGTCAGAATCTACTTCAGGGTGATCTGAAGAGCTCTCTAACCCCCTCTGGGAGTACTACCACGATACACTGCATGTAGTAATCACCCAGCCCACACAGTGCTCCCACACAGAGATTCCTGGATCCAGGCATTTCAAACATCAAGTTGAATCCTGCTACTAAATTTCATAAACCTGTCATGCAACTCTGCTGCCTAAACAGAAGTTTAATTCCAATTAAGTTACACTGTGCCCATCTAAGTGGAGTTGGCAAATATGATACTGACATTTCATAGGACTTTTCTCAGCTATTGGTTGAAGTTCCTAAAGATAAAACAGAAATCCTAGTGCCAAGTTCTGTTGCCCACTTAATGGCTGGGCCACTGAAGACTTTGTAGGGAATCTGAGGTTTCCAAGAAGAGCTGACAGGATTCCTCTCTTTCTGGAGTGGCACCTGATGCCACTAAGCACTTTAATTTAAATTATTGCTCGCTGAACCAGTGTGACACTTTTCTTTGCCAAGGTATGTTCAATTTTTAATAATCGCGTAGGCTCCCAAATCCTGATTTCTGAAAATTTCATGCTGATCCAGGGAAAACAAGGTATTGAGAGCATGTCCAGAGCAACAAGAAAAACACTGTCACACACTTTCACAGTATTCACAGAATACATACACCTAGCTAAACAATGTAGTTATTATTTCCATTTTTGAAGTAGTTACATTTAAAATCTACCTGCAGCTGCTGCTTTTTGCATGCATCAATCATTTTTTGAAGTAGAATGGGTTTTGTCTTCCCCTTAAGTTACTCAAAACAGACATGGGTGAAAACAAAAAAAAATTTCCACACCTTCTGAGAGCTAGACAGTAGGAATTTATAAAACATGAGTATGCCATCCACTGTGAAGCTAAGAAAAAGAGGTGTGTTTAATCTTGGAACCGATTATTAACTCAGTATCTGTCCTTTTTGCTTGTCATACTTAATCAAAAATAGCTCCCTAGCCCTCAATTCATGTACTGACAGCTCACACCCCTGTATTTTAGCACATGTTACTGTGATTTTTTACATGAAAGATTCCTAAGATGTGTTTAAGGTGAAGCATCTTAGTTTCATGTTTCCATGTCAGAATGTCACGGCAGCAGTGGCTGCTCAGATCTATTCCTGTTCAGCTTTCATTATCCACCATCCCAGGCTCCCTCCTTCAACACAAGCAGTAGGCTTTAATTTGAAGCAGGCTGGTGAGACAGACAGATTCTGGCGTTTTTGGAATGAATATTTATAGCCTTCCACTAGGCTGTGAGTCACCCCTGCAAAACAGAAATCTCTGGTTTGGAATAACAGTCCCTCAGCACATGGAGAAAAGTGCCAGCTTTGGAGGGAGGGATGGGATGTTGTCATCTCATGGCTCGTGGGCCAGTGCTGCTCACAGTCACAGGGCCGCCAGAGATTCTGTATTTAAAGCAAAGAAAAGCCACTGAGAGGCATTATAGTACTTCTTTTGGGACAGTTTTCCTTACCATCAGTGCCCATAAGCCCGTGAAAGTTTGGTATCATTTCCAGAGGGTTTCCTGGAGGCTCAGGGAACTTGACCAACGCCATGGAAGTGTCCATATTTGTAAAGGTTTTAATGGGTTTCAAAGGCAATTCATCCTGGCTGTGTTTAAAATTCATCATAAATGTGTCCTTCTTGTTCCACCTCACTCCTGTGGCCAGGACTCTGCCTTAGGACTCTTCACACCGGGATATTTGCAGTATCTCTTATTTTTTATCATGGAAACTTGATGTTACTCCTGTTACTTATAAAGACCTTCACTTTGTCTCCTGCTAATAGGGCCAGGGAAGAGCAGGAACCATCAGCCTGCTGGTCATTAAGCTGGAATAGAACCAGATTTCAAATTCTCTACCTGAGTATTTCCACAGAGACTGTGGCTTGGGGATTACAAAGAAAAACACCAGCTGGAGTAAACTATGTGCTGTACTTTGGTAAAGAAATTTTCCTGCATCTCCCCAGTGTCTGCCACTCAATCATGTAACTGCAAAATTCCCCAGCTTAAAGGTGAATTTTGTTCTGAGTACTTCCAGGGAAAGAAATTTCACAAATTCCTCTGGCAGAAGCAGAAATAAGATTATAAACTTGGAAAAAAAGCTTTCTTCAGCTTCCAGATGAAAATCTGTCTTCTAAACTAAAATCATCACATCACCTAAATGGAGCCAGGACCACAGAGTGAAATGTAACACAAAACAAGATCACCAATAAATATGCATACCTCTCAGGTAAGACTTTTCATTGTGTATTTTATTTTCTGCATGCAGAAAATGTAAATACATGAGTAAAATAATAAACTGTTAGAAGAATATATTCCTTTTGTACCGGTCTGCAAAAAAAAACCAAAACAAAATTATTATTACTATTATTATTATTATTATTATAGACTCTCCAACAAATTAATACCTGGAAAAATAAATCTGCTATGACAGTAAGTTACATACTTGCCATCTAAACAATTGCAGTGCAGCAGTTAATAAACATGGAACAGAAATAGTGTTTTCTTCTGCCTTTCATAGCTATGGAACAGAAAAAAGCATAAATGTAACTTGAATTTAATAAGGTCTTGCTTAACTTATTGGATTAATTTTAAAATACACCTCATAATGACTTTATCCTCTGAGAAGTCTCAGAAGCTTTTAATGCTTAAAAGGCCAGCTGCTGCAGAGTATGGTGCATGTTCAGGCATAGTGGGTCTTACCAGAAGAAGAAATAACATCCTTAAAAGGGTTTTGTGCCTCAGAAATGCTCACACGGGTAATTTGCCTGACATTTTAAAAATTTAATTTAGAGTTCTTAAGAAAGAGACATAATCATCAAAAGCAGCTCACTTTCCATCCACAGAAATTCCTTAATGGTTCGAAATATGTGCATACTCCGAAAAATTACTTGACTCACAACCATGAACTTTTAACACAATTAATTTAATTTGTAAATTGAACAATATGCATCATTAATGACTCACAATTTCCAATTTGCTGAACGGTTTCTTCCTCGTCTCTCAGGCATTTCGGTCAAGCCATTTTCTGCAGCTTTATGTCGCCTTTAGGTTCTCTGCAACTTTCCCACCTTAACTCTGTCCTGCCCAGTTTGGGCTTTGCTGCTGAGCACTGTTGAAGAGAGGGGCCTTGGTAATAGCTGTTCACACACAATGAGGAGCCCTGCCTTCTTCTCTCTCCTTCCAGGTGATGTGTGGAGAAAGATCTGAGCTGGAAAATTGTTCCTGGGCTTCAGCATCTGGCTGTGTAAAGGCATTTGCAAACAAAGTAGGTACCTACACAAAGTACACCCAAGGTTAACCAAAATCTTCATATTCATACAATGCACACAGACTGGTGGCCTGCTCCACCACTGATTTATCACAGCATTTGGGATTCATGTTTGAATGATGCCTTAGAACCAGAGAATCACAGAATCATCGAGGTTGGAAAAGACTCCTTAAATCATCAGGTTCAGCCATTCCCACAGCACCACCAAGGCCACCACTAAGCCATGTCCCCAGGTGCCACATCCACACACCTTTCAAATCCCTCCAGGGTACTGACTCCAATGCTTCCCTGGGTAGCCTGTGCCAATGCTTGACAAGCCTTTCTGGAACAAATTTTTCCCCAGTATCCCATCTAAAACTCTCCTGGAGCAATTTGAAGCCATTTCCTCTTGTCCTATTGATACCTGGGAGAAGAGACCGCCCCCCACCTGGCTACAACCTCCTTTCAGGGAGTTGTAAAGACAAATAAGGTCTCCTCTGAGCCTCCTTTTATCCAGGATAAACAATCCCAGCTCCCTCAGGAGAAAGTAAAAGAGACCTGTGAGATTATTTAATAGCCCGATAATACAAAGAGTCTATGAAACAAGGGAATCAAATTGATAATTTCTAAGGCGTTAGTCAATATTGCCGAAAGCTGCCAAGCATTTCAGGTGGGTAAGAAAGGCAGGTGGAGGAGTTTGTGGTATGGTCATGGTGTGATGTATGTTATGAACCTCTTCAGGGGTTCTCTTGTTCACGGGTTGTGCCGAATCACGAGAATGATGGAACTGCCCCTTGGAAAAATGAAGCAGCCAAAGGACTGTAAAATGTGGCTACTTTTACACTTGAAGTTTTGACTGGGTGTGGATGTTCTTTGAACATACCATGGTTTGGGATGTTTCAACACGATGAGGCAGATGGTGTGACATGCCTGGGAGACTGTGATGACTGAGATCCCTTATTTAGGAGGCAGCTTGTGTTGAAAGCTGCATGCCCATTCTGAAGCCCAGGAGAAGATGAACAGAAGAGGTTTCTATTCAACATTGATGCAAGGGATACTGGATCAAATAATTCAGCTCTTCAACATTTCAGGATGATGGACCAACAAGATAAATTATTCCCCTGGAGTTTTAAAAACTTTATTTTTCTTTCCATATGTCTCTGAACCAAATATAAATAGTGTATCTATCAGTAGAGTGATATTTATTTTCATAGTCATATAGCCTTAATGTCACTAGACACAACCCAAAAAATGGTAATTTCTGTCTCAGCTCACATAACTTGGAAATCATTAAGTACTTTATAGGATGGAGTTATGTGGTGGCATTGATCTGTCCTTAGCCACTGTAAAAGAGTCAATATAACGTTTTCCTTTTATATTTTACGTAACACAAAAAAAGTATGATAAGTATGATAAGAAGAAATTCAATAGAGAATATAAAAGGCTGTAGGATTTGCTGAAAGCTATGCACAGCTGAAGGTAACTGCCTGAGTAAATAAACCCATCTTCCCATAAAGACCCCACATCTAAAAGTTGAATGCACCTGAATAGGAAACCCATGTAGAGATTGAGGGTTTGCAAACTTAAATGTGTTTGACCCACAGGTAAGTGACAGATAATAATACCAGATGAATATCTGGGAATGTAAATAACCTTTATTTGGACATGACTTTTTTCACGAAAATCACAGATTTTAAATTATTATAAAACAATTGTTAGATATTTAATGTAGTACACATGTAATGTAACACATTTCAAAATTTAAAAAAATGAAACAAGCAACAAGTTTTGAACTAAGCAAAAAAAGAAAAAAATGTTATTTTTTAAAATCTTAAATGTTGTAACAGCTAATGACCATTACAGCTTTCTTCATTATGACAGTGCTGTTTTGTGCTGTTTAACTTTTCAAAGAAATTATTTTCCATGCAGGAATCTACAGAGAGAGACTCTGTAGAGAAATTAATTGGGGCATTAGTGCAGTATTAATATTATCAATAGAACAGACAGGAGTATTTTGAGTTGCAGTTAAATTTAATTTGTTGATCAGATAAAGTATTTTGAATTATATGAATTTCAGCATTTTTACATAAATTGCATAAGGTGGGAATGTTGTGAAAAAATTGAGAATATATTGATATAGGAATAAAATATGTTTGAAGTAATTATTTATCATAAACTTTACTAAATGTAAATCCGATGCCAATTGACTGGACTAAATAACCTGGATCACTGCATACTATATCAGGAACAGAGAATCATGAAGGGAAAAGGTAGGAAATTAATCCACCTGTGGTTCCCACTTTTGTCTCTGCAAATACCTGTTCACTCTAGTGATAAGACAAGGGAAAACTGCTTCAAACTGAAAGAGGGCAGGGTTAGATGGGATATTGGGAAGAAATTCTTCCCTGTGAGGGTGGGGAGGCCCTGGCACAGGGTGCCCAGAGAAGCTGGGGCTGCCCCTGGATCCCTGCAAGTGTCCAAGGCCAGGTTGGACAGGGCTTGGAGCAGCCTGGGACAGTGGAAGGTGTCCCTGCCCATGGCAGGGGGGTGGAATGAGGTGAGCTTTAAGGTCCCTTCCAGCCCAAACTGTTCCATGATCTCCCAATTACACAGGAATGAGGGTCAACACTGCTTTGATATCAACTTGCTTTAGAGGGGTTTAACCACTGTAAAGTTCTTTTATCTCACTGCACTTATTTGCTGTGAGCCTCTCTCAAGCAAAGCCAAGGACACAGTAGGAGGTAGAGGGTCTGTTCCACTCCACCTCTGTATGATTTTTCAGTAGATAAAACCTTCTTGTGGAAGGTGACAGAACCTCTCAGTCCTCCAAAATGTGAAATCCTTCACATCAAAAGTTTAACCAAACTGGATATGCTGGTGCAAGTTCACTGAAGTTTTTGGGCAAACTCCTTGGGGGAAGTTCTGATTGTGCTGTGGTTTCTTTTTCAGTGTATCACATTTACCCTTCCACCTGTGTAGAGGAATATGGTCACTGGCTTGCAAACAGGAAGAGAATATGGTAAACCTAACTCCCTAACAATGCAACAGAACAAATCTCTGTATATTTTTCCCATTTCTCTCAATGCTGTATAATAATTTAGAGGCACTGAAACTAATTGCCTGTCTTCTTTCATGTGAAAACATGTTATGTTTGGGTCCTCACTCACAGCAGGATACTTCCCTGTCAGTCTCTGTCACTGGAGGTCTGAAAAAAGCTCTCTTGCGTTGGCTAAATTAATTTAAGATTGTTTCTATTTGTAAAAAAATGCTTAATTTTCTAATTATCCTACCCTGATGTGTCAAAATGATAATGTCACTACATATCAGTGAAAAGGTCAGAGGGAAAAAATAATTGCAGCTGGTACTGGGAGAAGACTAAGTGGTTTAAATTACATGGAAACCAAGGTATGCATTTTCTTTTTTTTTTTTTTAAATGAAGAGAAGTCCACACTTTGTTTTTTTCATTGTACAATAATCTGTGTCCTGTTGTCTTTTCCTTTTACTGATGACAGCAGGACCTTACTGAGAAAAAAAAAATAACTGGCCTCTTTTAAAGTGTAGTAAAGCTCTTGAAATGTACTCTGAAAACCTCAAGTGTAATATCCTTTTTTAAAAAAAACCTTTCAGAGTTCTAGAGCAGACTGACTATTTCCATTAGCATATTCTACAGGGTGGTTAGGGTGAGAGAGAATCAGACTTATTCCATTCAGTTGGACTTCCCTATAAATATAACATATATATATATGTTTGTGCATCTGTATGGAGAGAGAAGATTATATTTTTGTGTGCATCAATAGATTTTAAGTCAAAATTTGGGTTACTTCAGTATCTGACATATCTTGACAGCTCACAGATATTCTACTTTGCTTCTCTACAGCTTTGAAATCCTTCTTGTTTAAGAATTACATGCGCAGTGCCCTGCTGGAAGCTTAGTCCAGAATACTTCTGTTAAGTTTGGAATAGCTTATACAAGAGTAAGGCAAAGCAGGATGTGTTATTTATTCTCACTACCTATTGTTGTTTCTGCCCATTAAAGAAATATTCCCCTAGTCCCATAGGACATTTGAATTCTGTTGGAAACATATTTTATTTTAAAATACGAGAATATATATTGAACTTCTAATGTAGATTCATGCTAATGAGAAAAGACAGATTGGTAAATAGAAATTGTGCAGCTCAGATAAAATTTTTTACAGATAAAATACATGTTGAAAATAGAAAAATATACGAAAAACAGAGGTGGTGTTGTTCTCCTTTTGTCTTATATAAATAAGAACTACACACATAATTTATGCAGGGCTTCTCCTAAATTATTAGCATGATTTGTATACCAGATTTGAGATCTTTATCAATTCAGCAACAGTTAATACATCTGCACTTTCAAGACTGTTGGCAAAGAAAGCACAGTCCATTCAATTTCAATTTCATACAAGTGTGAGGCAAAGGCTAAAATTAAATCAGGGAGAGGAAAAAAAGCCTGGAGTCACACTGAAATCTGCTATGTCTCACTTGACTAATAATATAGCAAAGAGTCATTCCCAGGCCATGTTACCATCCAAGTTTTATCTACCTTACATGACTTTTTAATACTCTTTATCAAACCTGGTCTAAATTTCAGCTGAAGAGTTGTGTTTACTGTAATTTCAGCTTCTTGTTGAGAGTTTCCACATTTCAACAGAGAAAGATGAAAAATAGCTCTTACTTTCTTTCACCACCTGCAAAAAGAAAACAAAGAGTTCTGAGAGAAATTTTCAATCTAGACCTGGTTTAAATTCTGGGGGCACCAACTGGACACATGTAAGGAAGGAACATCACCCATTTTTTAGTCAATAATCCACTGTTTTAGCCACTCAAACAAGAGACAGAGCAAGGAAATTCAATTTTCTTCTCTACCTGTGGAATCTCCTAGTGGAGATTCAATCAAAGATCTCTCATTACTCACAAGTGAATCCCAGTTAACTTGCGATATGTGATGTTGCCTTTCCCTGAAGTTATCCCACCGACAGTGTTCCACTTTCTTTCGTGGTGGTTACATATTCAGTGGAATTAGGTCTCAAATCCCGACACTCTAGATCAGTTCCTAATCCCTAATTTATGGAGTTATTTTCCCTTGTTCTCTCACACTGGCTTAATAAATAGCATTGACTGGGAAGACCGTGAGTGCCCTAAAGTAAAATATGCTTCACTATATGAACAACGCACTCTCAGCATGAGCAGAATACTAAACCTTGATTCCCCCTTCCCAGGTGAGAGCCTGAATGATGGGGCTCTGCAGCACAAGGTAGTGAGACAACATTACTTCATTTTCCATGATGGGACAAGTGCCTACAACAAGCCCTCCACTCTTTTGCTGGAGAGCTACAAACATCCAAGCCTAAAACAACCCTCTACAATTTTATGTGAAAGTAATTAACCACTGAAAGAATCTGCCTGGGGATATGGTTAATTTTCTGTCATGTGAGGTTTTGAAATAATGCTACAATAGACTTCCAAAAGAGCATATTGTCTTATTTTAACATAATTATGTCTTATTTGTACAACTAGTTTTAGGTTTTATTCAAGAGTCAGTAGGTGAAATTTGAAGTCTCCTAAGCTGCAAGGCAACAGATGATATTCTCTCTTCTGTGCCTAAAATCTATGAATTTTTTTTAAATGTTGCCTTGTGATTTTTGTGTATTGTTATTTATTGTCCACTATTTTTGTCCCTTGCTTCATAATCCTGAAAAAACCCTACATTTTAATTCAGTGAAACACATATTTAAGGTCACCTAATGTACTCTTGTAATTAACATTTCAATGTTTGTTAACATAATGGTACTTAGAGCATTGGAAACTGTAACTATTAATCTTCAGAATAACACAGGTTTCTGTATTTGATTAAAGTATTCTGCAAAGCATTTTGACACAACACTAACCAAGAGAATGAAAAGGTCAAAAATTACTTTACTGGTTGATTCTTTAGAAGGCTGGTGCAATAAGTTAAAATTGAGATTCTTTCAACAGACTTGGAGAGAAATCAAAATCCTATACAGCTGCTTTGCCATTAATAGATTAATACATTTTCACTAAATCACACATTAATGGGAAATACAAACAGATCATCTTTTACATTTAGATTTGTAAGTAATATTCAGCGTGAAGTAAATATACCCCATTATGTGCTGGGCCACTGAAGGTGAGGTAGACTCAGCACTCTCCACAACAGCAGCCACAGATGTGTTTCCTTTTTCAAAATTATATAATTACATTCCAACAAAGGCCATGCACAGGAAGCAGTGACATAGGATTCAGATAAAGTTTATTATAAAATCAAAGAATAATTTAGATTGTAAAGGATTAGTGAAGTTGTCTGCTCCAACTCCCTTGAAATCAAGTCCAAATGCTGCACATGCACTTGTCTGATCAAGCTTTGAAATTCTCAAAGTATAAATATTTTTACAGCCTCTCATGGAGAAAAAGATTTTCCTCATATTTAATTAAAATCTCCTACATTTCAACTGATATCTGTTGTCCCTTGTATTTTCCCTGAGCTCATCCAAGAAGAGTATGGCTCTGTCACCTCCATATTCTCCTGTCAGGCGGTTGAAGACAGCAATATGGTCTCTTGTTGGTCTCAAATTCCTAAGGCAAAATAAATCCAGTTCTCTCAACCTCTTCTACTCTGTCCTCCACAGCAAAGTGCAGAGCACATTTATTTAGAGGGCCACAGGTCTTACATCTCCAAGTCACTGCAGATGTAAAGCTGGGACAAGTTTTGCAAGAGAATTAGAACGGCTGTTGTTCTGGAAGAATCTCAGATCTCTTCACCCAAGCACATGCCACAGAACAGGGGAGAAAATTCCCATTGCTGCCCCACCATGATGAATTGAGTGTTCTGAATGCACATAAATGAATTCTGGTCAGTCTTCTGAGGCTGTTAATAAGGGCCTGTTGCAGTCTTGGATACATCTATGAGAGTATGTGCCAAATCCTGCAGCTAATAGCTGTGCTAAGTTACTGTCAGACTAGTGGCAATAGCTGGTCAGTAAATCTTAACTGGTCATTTACTGCAGCTAAAACAAGCCAGGAATACTGAATTTTTCCTTCCTGACTGAAAAAAAGGGTCCGGAGATCCAGAAATACTTCAAGTAGGACAGAGGGACCGAGGTGATATGTGAAGAGTTTAAGGGTTCAAAGAAGGGTTTTAAAAAGGAAAAAAATTCAAAGACACCACAGGGATCTCTAGAAAAGAGGTAGAACAGCACAATCTTTTGTATTAGGAAAGACTGCTGTGGTGGCAGGGCCATCTGAGGTTAGGGAAAATACACGAAGAATTCCTTGGTGAAAAAAGAAACTGCAGCCTTGGAGCGTTGCTCCCTTTAACTGTGTCATACGGGCCAAAAGAAGTGTTAAACACAAGCCTCCCTCAGATTAGGACCCCACACATCCTTATGGGAAATATCT
Organism: Edolisoma coerulescens; assembly: GCA_013397115.1. Classification (NCBI taxonomy): domain Eukaryota; kingdom Metazoa; phylum Chordata; class Aves; order Passeriformes; family Campephagidae; genus Edolisoma; species Edolisoma coerulescens. The sequence continues at coordinate 11,126 of VWZW01002516.1, read as the reverse complement.
GGCAGAAGAAATGTAACTCGATCTGTTCCAACATCCTGCCATCCCTAACAGGCAATAACCAGTGCCTGTGAAGAGAGGGAAAGGGAACTGATCTATTCCTCCACTGCTCTTTAATCCAGCAGGAAAAGAGAAATCAGGATTCACTGGGTGAAAACTGAATCACAGACTGGTTTGGGCTGGACGGGACCTTAAAGATCACCTCATTCCACCCCACTGCCATGGGCAGGGACACCTTCCACTAGCCCAGTCCAAGCCCCGTCCAACCTGGCCTTGGGCACTTGCAGGGATCCAGGGGCAGCCACAGCTTCTCTGGGCACCCTGTGCCAGGGCCTCCCCACCCTCACAGGGAAGAATACATTAAATTCTCTTCTGGTTTAAATTAAAGTGATTTTTCCCTTGATTTCTCTGAGACACAACTTCACCAGATATCTGCAAAACTTTATTCCTGGAAATGCTGGGCTGATTTTTATCACAAGCAGAAACCGATGAAGAAATTAAAGGAAAACGTATCCTCACCAAATCAAATTACTTTGCTGTTGAATGCTTAGAGCTTTAAAATAAATAGTGCTTAGTAACACGGGGATTGGAAGGGAAGTCACAAAGTAAAAAAGATTATTTTGTGAAACAAGCCAGAAAAGAGCCACATAAATCTGAATGAACTGAAAAACAAAAAGGTATTTGTTCCATTAACAGATTTTACATAGGTATTAAATAAAATCTTGTGGTTTTATTAAAAAAAAAAAAGGGCTATTTCAATTCATGTCAAGCCAACCCTATTTCAAGTTTCCTGAATATCATCTTTATAAATATTTATTGATTTGAGGTGATGGTTTATTAAATTAAAGGCAGTAAAAAACACCCAAATGTCTAGTTGTGTAGAACACATATTATAAAGCTTAGTCAGTTAATTTACCTCAAATATGACTCCATCAAATTATGTAAAACTAATTTCAGAACCCAACTCTTTTTAATCATATCGAGGAAACACCTTTTTAGGACATAATCCTTTTTTTTTTTTTTTCTTTTTTCCAGGGTGCGTGTATATTTAGACTAAACATGCAAGTAGGAAATTGGAAGAATGCTTTAAAACTTCACTGTGGGTGCTGTCTCACCACAGTTTTGGAAAGCCTCAAGCTGACCTGAAATCAAAGATTTATCTTCTGGTTCAGAATAAATGTTCCTAAATATGGGTCATTTCATAACAGGCCACAACTGGGCTTTAATTGTTTGCTATGATGCTGCTGTGCTTTCAGATGAAAAACATATAAAAGATTCATGCCAGTATAATCTAAACTTCTGGTATATCTTCCATAGTAAAAATTGATGATTACAGAGAAAAATACAACTGGAGAGTGCCATTAGAGACAAAGAAGCAAGTCGTATACTAAAAATAGGAAACTAGATTAAATGCCAAAGAAATTCAAGTTTTGTACCTTACATAATCAGACAGAAAGTGTGTTTTAAAGTTTCTTGATGGTTTTTTTTGATGGTTTTTTTCCCCTCGTTTAATTCTGTCTTCAGTGATATCCAACACATGAAAAGAAGGGCCATGACCAATTTTCAGCACTGGATCTAACATGTATTATCGGGCCCTTTGAACAACTATTATGATTCCCACTTCTGTACAGTGTTAAAAATTAATGACTGAGTTCTTGGTGTCACAAGCACAACAGTCTTGAAAAAATGATGTGGACTATCAGTGCCTCACTTTTCCTTTGTTCCCCGTTGTGTGACAGCCAGCACAGATAAAATACTATTAAAGGATTGTTTTGAGTGCCCTTTTGTTCTCTTTCAAGGCATGTAGCAGAAAGCTGATGACAGGTTCACACATAAAATAAACTGGTTTGTTGGCCAGTTTAATCTGTGAGCTGGACCAATGGGAAAGGTTACTTCCTTATGGCTCCAAATAACTTTTGAGATAGAGTTGAAGAAAACAAACTCTTTAGTGAATTCATTATCTCTCCAGCCTTCAGCTTTCCTCCAGCCTTTAGCATATCCATGCATTTCCCCAGGGTTTCGCTAATGTGTTTCTCAATTCCTGGATTGCTTTAACAACAAGAATCGAAGACGATAACAAAAAGAATTCCCAAACCCATTCAGAAGCATATGAGTTTTGAATTTTAAGTGTTTTCTTGTTTCAAGGCAAGCCCTACAAACAGAATTTTCGTAATCAGATAGAAAAGCTTTGTGAAACACCTCCATGGTCTCTTATCAGCCACTAGGCAAATAATTTTATACCTGTGTCACAAAGAGCAAATCAACAACGACAACTTTTAGAAAATTAATTAAGAGCAAACAACTCTTAAAGACCACTGGCTATTTTAGATGGGGCATAATACTAGGGAGTTTCCAATCATAAAATGTGAAAAAAAACTTAAAAAAACCCCAATGAGAACATGTATTTATGCTTCCTGCTGTCAAATATTTTGGATTCTTGTCAAGTCTTTCTGTGATATTTTATAAACACAAAAATTGAAAAAAAAATAGTAGTAGAAGGCTGACTCATTTGTCAGATTAATGACACTAGGACTCAGTGTCCTGGTAATACAGATGGTATTACATCCAATGTTGACCTCTTAAACATTTCCCAAAGAAGCTGTAGCGCCTTGAATGACTTTACAGACATGAGGCTTGATTTTCTTCCTAACATGTCACAGACCGTGAAAAAGCTTCAGTGTTTCATGGGTAAAAAAGTAAAAGCGACGGATTTGCTCTAAAAAACATATGAATTGAAATAACCAGTCTGCCTTGGGTGACCTCTTGAATTTGTCTGACTTTAGGTGGATAAACTTTAAAATCTACTATAATTTAGTCATGTAGGTTTCTTCTAGTGCCAAGAAAGAGAGATCTCAAGATATTTGATATCTCAAGGTATAAAAGCCTTGAACTGCTCTGAATTCAATGGTATCACAAAGAAGAACAGAAATTACCTGGGTCCTCCTTCAGCTGTTTTCCTGTTGGGAATTCCTTGTTTTAAAGAAACCTCTCATAGTGCACTGTGGGAGCTGAAGTTTTTGATTCATGCACAAAGAATCACAGAATTGAGAAGGTTGGAAAAGACCTTCAAGATCTCCCAGTCCAACCATCAACCAAGTTACTGACACTGTAACCCCTAATCCTCTAAACCACATCACCGAGATCCAGATGTATCTTGAACACCTTCAGGGATGGTGACTCCACCTTCAAGCAGCCCAACACTCCCACATAATTTACTGAGGGTACACTTGATCCCCACATCTGATCATCAGTAAAGACGTTAAACATGACCTGCCCCAAAACTGAGCCCTGAGGAGCACCACAAACACCCAGCCACCAACTGGATTTAGCTCCATTGACCACATCCAGCCAGTGTTTTACCCATCAAAGAGTGCACCCATGCAAGCTGCCAGCTGCCAATTTTTCTAGGAGGATGCTGTGAGAGAAGGTGTCAAATGTTTCAATGAAATCTAGATAGACAACATCCACAGCCTTTGACTCATCTGCTACGTGGGCCACTTTTTCATAGAAGGAGTTTAGGTTGGTCAAACAGGACCCTTCTGCCTTTCATAGATCCATGTTGGCTGGACTTGATCCCCTGGTTATCCTGCATATGCCATGTAATGGCACTCAGGATGATCTCTTCCATGACCTTGCCTGGAACTGAGGTGTAAAGCCCTGGTCCTCACTTGGCAAGTTTATTTAGAGAGGCTTAAGGTACTTATTTTCCCTGAGGTGGCAGAAAGGAGAGCTCGACAAGTCCCCAGGAGGTTAAAAAACAAACTTTACTGGCAAACTTTAGAAGATCAAAAATCTGGCAAAATTTGAAGCAAGAATTCAATCAAAATAAAGCATTTCACAAAGCACTGACTTAGCAAACTCTAACCTATCCAACCCTAAATTACCCAGATTTCAAGAGGAAATTAGGAGTAGGAAAGGAGAGAAAGAGAGAAAAAGAGAGAGAAAAGTACCCATACTACTGAGATTACATTAAAAGGGTAGTGAAGATCTCAGTAATTTTTTTGTGTGTTTTTATAGACACTACATGTGCCAGTCTTTATTTGTAGGGAATGATCTCTTGTTAGTCAGAACAATCCCTGCCAGCAGGACTTGCACTTTCATTTTGGTTTTTTTGTACTGCAAGATGCAGGTTATCACATCTGCCCTATTGACCACATTAAGCACTTTCAGTTGATAGGATATAAAAATCTCTTTTTCTGCACTGAGTGTAACTCTCCCTTGTTTCCCTCCTGTCTATCCTTTAACAAGGTAATAAATATGAGTTTCTCATCCGGAGAGAAGCCAGATATGGAAGTCAAGCTGGGTTGCACTGTCCAAAGGGAAGAAAGATGACTTGGAGGCAGAGAGGGTCAGACTCATGTGGGGTCTGCTGTTTGACCTCCCTGAACAGGCGCTTGGGCTCTGCATTTGCTTTGGGTTCCCTTTTCAGCAGCACAGAGAACCAGGGCAGTCACAGGAGCAGCAGAGGAGATGGAGAGGTCACAGGTGGCAACAACACAAGGCATAGAAAGTCCAGGTGAGAAAGGAAATGCATAAATCTGTTTTAAAAAATACCCTTTGCAGAAAGTTTCTCTTGCTTTATTTTTTTTTTTAATAGAACTGTGTCATAGAAATTAATGGATTTTTTAAAAAATGATTCTCAGAACATACAATTTAATAGATAATTTGTTTGAAACCAGCTATAAAATTTTGCATACTTTAGGAAAGAGGGGAACAACCTGTGTTCCTGAATCTGTTTGTCATCATAGATTGAAATGTGAGGAATGAGGGGTTTGGATTTACCACCAACTGAGCAACAACTGCATAAACCAAGTTCATGTCAACCACAAGCTTTTTTGTATATTTTCTTACACTGTCTTTACTAGCCACTAAAATAACACATTTTTGAGGGGCAGTTTTTCTTTTCAGTGTATTCAGTAAACTAGAAGAGAACTCACTTGGGTGTCTTAGAGTTACTCATTAGTCCACAGTAACTCAATCACTTGCAATTATTTCTCCACATCCACACTGAATGTTCTGTGAGAGAATTAAGAGACAGCAGAGAAAAAAAGAAGAAAACAAAGAGTACAAATAATGTGAAACAGTCTTAATAAGAATGAAGGTTTTAAAGGTAAGACTGTTGGAAAACACGTATAATGTTTTTATTGTTGCTCAGGCAGTAAATCCACACAGTCAATGATGAGTTTAAAAAAAGCATTACAAATAGATAATGGTTAAGTTGGAACTTGATCGTTGATCATGATCGTTGAGTCCAACCCTTAACCCAGCACTAAAACTAGGCCACCACTAAACCAAGTTCCCAAGGCCCACATCCACATGTCTTGTAAGTACCTCCAGGGATGGTAACTCCACCACTGCCCTTCCAGAACTTGACAACACCTTTTGAGAACAAACTTTCCCTAAAATCCAAACTAAACCTCTCCTGGTACAACCTGAGGCCATTTGCTCTTGTTCTATTGCTTGTTACTTGGGAGAAGAGACTGCTGCACCCTCCTTTCAGGGAGTTGTAGAAGATGGTGAGTTTCCCTCTGAGCCTCCTTTTCTCCAGGCTGAGTCTCTCCAGCTCCCTCAGCTGCTCCTGGTGCTCCAGACCCTTCCCCCAGCTCCGTTCCCTTCTCTGGATTTGCTCCAGACCCTAAATGTCTTTTAACATTTAGCCTCACTGTCTGTGAGCAATCCATGCAATGATTTCCTTACCGCTTTTGAGCTAATAGAAGTAAGTGTCTTGTGAGAAAAATGCCACAGAATTTTTGTTGGGAGACTCCCATAATGTGAGCACTCCAGCAGGTTACAAAGGCAGCTGTCAGCTCTGACATTCAGTGAACTTCAAGTGCCTGGATTTACAGCCTTAGGGAATATCTTGTGGAAGAGTATTTCATAATTAAACATCTGAAGGGTTTTTGCTCTGTGTTACTGCATCACGTGGCATCAGAATGGTTCCAGTTTGGGTCATTGGGCAGACTGGAGACCTCCTATCTATAGAAGCAAACATCTGTCACTTCAACTGCCTCAGTGACAGACAGCTGTAGGAGGTGGTTTTCCATCACATGGCCAATGACTAGGAAAAGAAGAATAATATAACTGGATGGTGGGATTTACTGACATTGACTGACAAAGAAAGGCAAAGAAAAAGAATTCTGGAGTTTCTCCCAGCACATAATTTCCTAACATTCTCTGTGTTTATACTTTTCCCTGGTCATGATAACCTATTTCTCTCCTTCCATTTTCTCCCCTTCAAATACCTTTTTCAGGTTACATCTATTCCTATTCTAATTATACTTTTTTTTTTAATCACTCTGCATGCCATTGTAGCACTTGATTACCTTTCTCACTGTTTTCTGCCTTAGCTTTACTCTTTTGGGTATTTCTATATGATTGGGTTGAAAATACCTTTAAAAAACCCCCAAACTTTCACTCCTCTCAATCCTGTTATTGGAGAAGATTCAACATTATTAATTGGAAGTTTAAAAATCACATGTACTGTGAAGCAGATGTCTGAAGGAGGATACTTTATCCTGAACAGTTTAAGCGCTAGAAAATGATAAGCTTGCTTTAAAGTCCTACAAGTCAAAGTATTAAATTTCATTGTGTAGTTGTTCTCACCAAGGAGCTCCATAACAACCAGTTGTGTGGGCTTTTTTTTTCCCCTGCAACATCCATCCCTTAGGAATGCAGACAATACATTACAAGTGATATCTTGTGTTCAAGAAGTTCAAGCAATCTCAACAGAACATATTCCTGTTTGTTTGTGTGCTGATAAACCATTCAAATGCTTCAATATCTAAGTTCTAAGGCAGACCAAATGACACTCGTTTTGTTCCACACTGGAAACTTAGGTTAATTGTTCTTAGTCAAATTTTTTCTCCCGTCCTTTAATAGACTTCGTGAAACCAGTCATCTCCTATGCACTAAAGAAAGCATTTATCTTCCACACAACCATGAATGGAGCCTCCAAAAATCCTGCTTGAAGGCTGCAATGAGTCAAGTTGTGCTTTTTAAGGTAAAATATGCTTTGCTCTGTACAGACAAACAGTTTTTAGGAGGACTTGTCCTTCCTGAATACAGCAGCTGGAAATTGCCATGTACAATTCTCACCACACTGATGAACAGAGCAGAGCCAATAAACTCTAGCTGGGACTCCACGCAGTTGTGATGATGCCTGGTAGATTAATGAACAAGCAGAGAAAGATTTCCCCTCCAGAGTGCACAGGCTACAGATTTATCTTTTAGAAAACAGAGCCATATTTTCCCTCTTCTTTTCTCCAGGAGATGGGAGAAAAATATTTGCAGCCATGGCTGTGTTAACAAGAATGTACGAACCTACAACACTAGAAACGACAGCCCTTATCCCTCAGGCCTCAGAAGAAAAGTCTGTGTTTCACCACAAACTCAACTTAGGAGTCGATTTTTTGATCTGGAATAATGGCTGCTTATATCTGATTTCTGTACAAGAGCAGTAGGATTTCTTTCATGGCACTGCAAAGAGTATTTGGATCAGGTCTGTAGGTATGGATAAGAGTGAATAAAGAAGGAATCTGCAACTCCCATGAACCTCTCACCCACTGGCAGTTAGCAATAATTAGTAGAACTTAGTTATCTTTTTTATTTGGTGTCCATGGCAAGGTGTTGGCAGCAGGGCCTGCAGGGAAGGCTCTGCCAGGAGAGCTCGGGGGCTGCCCCATCCAGCTCTGGATGGATATACGCATATATATGTAATATATATAGGAATATATATTCATTTATACATCAGATAACTGCAGTATCACAGTAAGCTCTTATCTAATCTTACTGTGAGTCAAAAGTGTGACATCTCATAGAGCAGCAGGAAGCTGACCCCCACTTTTCATTGTTTAATGTAAGAGTCCATGGCATAATTAAAGACGAACAAGTGAGGAGCACTGGCTGTGCTGTATCTTTTTCAGCCCAAAATGGCATCTCTTCTGCTGTGTGAAAGCTATTAAAGTCCAGACCCTACTAAGATGCAGACAGAACTGCTAACTTTTCACAGACATGATTGATTGGCCGTTGCAAATTGTTGAAAACCAACTGATTAGGCTTTCAGACAATCAATTGCATAATGATGGGCAGCAAATGAGGAGGAACCAAGAAAATGCATATGCTTAGAAAATAATGACTTTTAAAGACTCTTAACTCACACATGCCAGGCAATTTAATCATAAGGAGTGCAAGCTGTGACCTCTGAGTGGGATGTGGTAGCCTGGCAATCAGGAAGGCAGCAGTGGCTTGATGCATTGGTCTTTGCTAGACCACCAAGAAATGATGAAACTCTTTGTGTAATTTGCTGCAGCTTGAACTCATAACTGACCTAACTCTTTTGTTATTTTGTTGCCTTAGGTTTTAACTTTTATATTTTCAAATCCTGTATTGCTTAGTGTGTAACTGAAGTTTCTTGTAGCCTGTTAGCTGCTGGTATGCAGGTTAGACAAAACAAAGCCTCTCCGAGCTTGTCATTCAAGGATACTCAGATTGTCCTGTGCCCAAAAGGTGTAAACTAGGGCCTCTAGAGAGGTGGAGAAATTGAAGAAATTACATCATTAGCTAAATTTTAATTGGCGAATTTATGCTGATATGCAAATGAACCAAACCTATAAAAGTGTGAAGAACTCGGGACTCGTTGTCCATCTCGGGGTCCTTTTTTTGGATGTAGCCTTTGGCCTGCCCAGGGTGTACCTCTGAAGGCCTTTCAAATAAATACCTACCTTTATTCTCTTATTCCTGTCTAGTCTCTGTTCCTAAGCAATCACTCAAGGCATCAGTTTCAGATTTCAGCAAACCTCTCCTGTATGCTTATTGCCCTAAGAAATGTGTAAGATTCAGAAACCTACATGCCTTGTCGTAGCATAATACCCCATAAAGCCTGGCGAGTTTTCTCTCATCCACTCTATGACTCCCACTTCTTTTCAAAAGATGTGCCTGAACCTGTCCCAGAAATAAAGAAATATTTCCATTCTTAGAATGTTTTGGTTGACTTGAAATGGTTTGAATGATTAGGAACAGCCCTTGCTCTCTCACCATTAGGATCTCCAGCAGATCTGATGACTGAGTAGTGTGTGCTGCACAAGACTTTTTTTGAGACACATGGAGAATCCAGGTTCTGGGTGAAGGAGTGAAAGTTTCCAAGAAATAGTGAACGTGATTTTTGGCATTGAACTTGCTGAAGGGACATATTTGTAGATTTCCAAGTGAGAAGTGTGGCACTTCTATATTTGCATATATGTGTATATATCTATATGAAAGTTATATGTGTATATCTATCTAAAAGGGAGGGAGAGTTTATAGTTCATACTATATATATTTTTAATAAATTATATAATAAATAAGATTTACATTTCCTACTCATCCTGCTCATTTCTGGTCAGTAGCTGCTAGACCTGCCTACTAAAATTAACCAATACAAGGCAGCAGATGAACATAAAATTAATGACATCCATTGACCCTTATATTTTTTGGCCTTTAACTTTTTATGAGAGGATTTCACAGTCATAAAATTTAACACTGTTTTTCATTACAGATCTCTTTTGCCAGATTTTTTTAGCTAAAATAAGTAAGATTTTTTGGATTGATATGCTTGTGAACAGCAACCACATCAAGCCATATCTGAGCTTAAATTATCTCAACATTCACTGGAAAAGGGAAATCCAAACACTACAAAGAGACTTATTATGAAAAGCAATCAAATAAAATGTACAGGTAAGGGTGTCAATACCTTACAGTGGGCATCCTTTCTCTAACTGTTTGGAAATTGAAAGTGGTTCAGATTCCTCTGAAATGAACACATTTTATTCCTCTGTTATGTGTCAGTCCTGGGTTAGTGATCACATTTGGCTGGAGTATAATAGCAATGCAGTACTGAGGAGAATCGATGTCTTACTGGACGGAGTGATTGCACAAGTTAATTGTTCTTTATAGAGGAAATATATTTCTTTACAGTAAATACACTGGGAAGCAATGATTATTAAATATCTACTTATATAAATATGACTCTGCTGACTACTGATTACTTCACATCACCAGTGCACTTAAAATTAATAAAAAGTATTTGCTTTGCCTTTTTTTTTAATAAAGAAAAGGAATATAAAAAGTGAGAACGAGACTACAAATGAGCGCAAAGCATGTATGAAACACTAACTGTTTTAGGGAGCCATTCCTACTCAGTTATCTGGCAATACCCTGTATGCTCTTGCTCCTGGAGTACACTCAACCAAATTTTAAATAACTGCATTTTCTTTCATGCTGAAAAGCACCAAATAAAACATTAACCAGGTCAGTTATTTCTGCACAAGACTAGAAGGCAATATTTTAGCTGAGTGTTAAAAGTGTAAACAAAAAGATTGTTTAAAAGGTGTCAGATGTTTTGCCAGTAAAACAAATGACCCTCACATTGGAAATAAAAGGCTTAATCCACTTTTTGCAGAAGTTATAGGTTAAAGTATGGAGCTTTCATATAGTGCACCCCATCTATTGACCATGAAACACTCCCAAGGGAAGAAGATCTGCATGGTCATGCCACTTTGGTCTGGGACAAAGGGCTCAGCACAGTACACCAAGTGCCCTCCTAACTCATGCACCTGTGGTGCTTGCTTAGGACTTATGTCCTCACAAGCCAGCCCACATTTACAGCGTTCTGCATATGGGAAATGAGGCAAGGCAAATGAAGAGCCTTGCCTCAGGCTAGGTAAAAAGGCTGGAACAGAGCAGAAGTGTCCTGCCTCGAGGCAATGTTGCTGCCTGCCTTCTGCGGGGAGGTTTGATTCAGAGCAACTGGACCTGTCCTATTTCCTGTCCCCGTGCTGAGGATTTCAAAAGGCACTGGCTGCTTTGTACTCTCTCAGTTATGAAAAGTGAATTAAATATTTACCTGGGTTATCAACTGCTTCATATTAATTGTGGGGGTTTTGAGCAGCCAGAATATACAGAACGAGGCATTCCTAAGCTATTGCATCATTTTCATGAGCATGTAATCACAATCTCCGTAGAAAAAGTTCACTCAAACCATAAAAATGTTTACATTGGGTCCATGTAGTATATGTAGCCCCATATTATGTAGTAGTCTAACTCTACCCCAGAGTAAACCAGCCCTTGGGGAAGCACCAAGTGAAAATAAACCC